>VXBO01002625.1:357056-571644 GCA_013400135.1 Rhinoptilus africanus | reverse complement strand
AACCACCAGTATTAGCAGAAAAAAAAAAAAAAAGAAAGGAAAAAAGTTCCTATAATCTGCCTCTAAAATAAGCTGTTCACTGTAGAAGCATATGTTTGTATTGTATTGGCAGTAATTTCATGGCAGGCAAAGCTTAATGATCTCAGATTTGACAGAGGCTAAAAGCAAGAGTTACCATGGGTCAGATGACTTTTAGGAGCCTGTTCAGATGGCCTAAATCATAAATTTAAGCTACACATAGATTAGTTAATCCAATGCAATGTTCCAATGCACTAAACTGTTCTGGAGTAGAACAGAACAGAAGGAAAGGAGCCCTGTTGACCTCCATGACTGATCATTCACTAACATGTTGAAAATTGTCTGCCTAATTTCTTACACTGTGCAATGCAGCTCAGAAATCTTTGACTCCAAGACAGATTCCCATTACCTGAGTCCAGCAAGAAAACATTATTAGTAGAGGAAGAAAATATCTGCTTTCTAAAAAAAAAAAAAAAAGAATTAACATTTACACTACATATAGTCTGATCATTCTTCCTGTATACCCAGGTTTATCTCTGACATATTATCCTAAAGTGACTTCTTCTTATCCTTATTTCTAGTTACAAATATCATTTTTGACCTGAAAAACTTCTCATTAAAATTTTGATTGAATCAGATAACTTCTTATGAGAACTTTTATCTCAATGAATTTTCTGACTAACAGAAGAGTTTTATTGGAGAGTTTTATTAGTGTCATAATTTTGCAGCCTCAAATTGTGATGAGACAACATATTGGACCTTACACTTTAGAAAAACATACAGCTGTTGTGTGTAACAGGAACAGTAAAAAGAGGAAGTTCAAAAGCTGACAACCCGGGAGAAACTCTCACTCTGTCTTTGTTATGAGACCACGAGGTGTATGAAGTACTACGGCATGTAGACCTTTTCTTTCCGTCTTTGGAGTGACCTCCAAGAGCATAACCCTGCTCTTACATAATTCAATTGTATTATTATTTATTTAATTTCCGCAGAAGTTATTTTGCAGAAGAAATCTAATCAAGCACAATGACCCAGGCTGCTTTTTCCACTTTCACTCCCTGTCAGTTTCTAATCTGTATTCCTATTACCAATAAATACAACTAATTGCACCTGGACAGAAGAAAGAAACTATGCTTCCGATTCTCAGAGATCACTTTCTTTGAACTTTACCAGCAGAGACCCTGAGAAACAAACAGATAACCTCCACATTCCAGTGGAAGATTCATGAATATGCAACCTCCAGGCATCTAATGATTTCCAGGTGCACATCACCAACTAGCTCATCCTTAATTAATTAGCCAGCTGGCCTGGTTTGTCAGCAGCAGTAGAACAGTACAGGCAGAGCTTCAAGGTGGGTCATGTGGTTGGACTTTCAGCTCTATCTGAGATCAGAGAAAGCAGACAAACTCCTGCTATGGAAAGAGCATTTCCTACAAGTAGAGGCATGCCAAAAATCCAGTGATGTAACAAATCCAGTGTTATCCTTGAAAAGTACAGCAATAGTCTCAGTCAAAGACAAATGCACCACTTTCATCTTCTTATCTCACTAATCGGACTGAGGAACGGAGAAATTGCAATAGGAATAGCTGAGTATCCTTCAGGCTAAAATAAAAGCTCCCCTGTAGACAACTCACGTTTGTTTAGAATGTGATTAATGAGAACATTCATTGAGTACCTTCCTTATTTAGTTTGTTTATTTTCTTTAGCTTTAAATGTCCATGTCTCTATTTGTACATCACAATACAACTGAAGCTAGAAGGAAATGATTACCACTTGTATTGATGCTAGAGATGAACCACTAAGGGTAAGGACAATATTACAAATCTCTCAAGAAAATGTTTTTGATGATCCACTGGAGCATGAGCATCTGAAATGATTATAGAAAAGGGTAAGTGCAATGAAAGCTTTTGGAGCAACCAGATCTATGCTCATTATGCAAAGGAGGGCATGTTGTTTAGAATTACCAGGCACTAGATATCAGTGATTTACCCCAACCACAAATCAGAAACAATGCTGGACCAGGCAGTTGGTAAAATGAGTTTGCTTAACTGTAGAGGATGCAGCTGGGTACCATTAGAAATCAGCAAATTCAAACCAGTCATGTTGCATCGTGTTTGTTACAACCAGAAGGCTTTAAATATGGAAGTTGCAAGCTTCTTTAGATTATTTAACCCTTTAGGGATTTATTCTTTTTAGTTACTAGTTAAGAGTAATCTTAATCTTAGTATCTCGTGGACTTTTCGATAAAACAGTACATCACAACTCTTTTGTGTTTCTACCAAACCAGAATCTCTAACCAAGAGATGGTTTTTCTGGTACTCACAGGGTGTTTAGCTTCCAGTAAATCAAATATCCCTTACTTCTTCTGGTTTTATTTTGATCTAGGTTGGAATGGATCCCAATAGCTTCTCTTTAACTAAAGCATGTTTTTGCTGAAGAATCATTCCAGGAAGGAATATAGTCTTGCTTTTGAGACATCAACGAACAGACAATCCACTACTGTCCTTAATTAAGTTTTCTTCCTGCTCAAATTTTTGCTTTACATCTAATTTGATATGATTTATATTTTTTTCCCTGGCTTCTATTTAAACTTTCTGATTCTCATTATATTTTTCCTTCATTAGACTAAGAACCATTTACCATCAGGCATTTTCTTCTCAGGAAGGTACTTACACACCACAATCAAGTCACTCCTTTAGGGAAAACTCAAGACATTGAGCTCTTAAGTCTCTCAGTATAACGTTTTTTCTCTAGCACTTCAATTATTTTTTCAATGTTCTCTTTAAAATGTAGACACTTTGGCTGGACTCAGTATTCTGGTATTGGCTCTCACTATACTATGTACAGAGTAAATCCCTCCTAATCCTACTTGTTACTTCTTGCATTTCCAGGGACTGAGCATTTTTGTTGTTTGGGTTTTTTTCCCCCCCACAGGAGTGTTCTGGGAGTCTCATGTCATATTGCTTTTCAATTCTAAGCTGTATGTCTTTTCCCGTGTCACTACTTTCCTGGCAACAGAGTCTGATTCCGTAACCCCTGCGCGTGCATTCAGTTCTCTAGGCATACAGCTCTGACTTAGCTTATTTGAACTTTTATCTCTCTCACGAATGAACCTTATTTTCCAGGTAATTCAGGTCACTTCTCATGACAGACCTTTTCTCACTGGTATTTACCATCATCAAATTCTGTGTGTGATCTTTAAATCTGAAATCATCAAGGATTTAACATTTACTGCTAGAAGACTGCCAAAAATGCAAGCATTTTCATCTAGTACTGATCATCCCACAACACCACCAGAGACCATCTAAATATAGATGTGGGCTACAGGTGGGATAGTAAAAAACAGTGTCCTGTTGTCCCCTGAACTTTTGAGAGGAGGCAAGGCAGAAGCAGAATTTACTTTAATCCATAGGAATTGAGTCATGTTTTGATTTCACAGCCTAAGTAATCAAAGAAGCAGGGAAAAGAAGCAACTGTGTTTCTTCTTGTGTCTCTCATTACTTCAAAAGCATTTTCTCATAAAGATTCCTCTCCATCACAATGCTTCTGAATTAGTGGAGGGTTTGAAAATTTATTTCAGGCAGTATCTCACACCTTGCATGTTTTCCACAAAGAGCTGAATTTGAATCCCATTTGTCCTTTCCCTTTGCGACACCAGAAATCTGAATCTATATTCTGTACCCGGTCGCAAGAAGAGGCTTTGTACAACTGAATAAAGCGCAATATGAATTAGAGAGACAGTAATTGGAGGATATAAAAGTTATCATCCGCCCTTTAGAATGAAAAAGTGTGTCTTTTCCATCAATCATGAGACTCTGCCACTCAGAGGTGATTCTTAGTGGAACTGGCTTGAAATTGAAGATAATTTTTTATGAAAATCGTAATGGATTTTTGGGGGGGAAAAAAATCTCAATTCATAGTGAAGATTTTGTAACTCCTTCTCTTGTCATAATTATATATATATTAAAAAAGAATTTCATGTAGAAGTAACCAAAAAAGAATCTTCGGGCTTGGCAGCTGCTTTTCTAGGAGAAATTTTCAATATGATTTTGCTTGCAAAATAGAGAAAATAAAATTGGTTCTTGCCTGGTAACACAACTGCAGAAAATGTAGGGTCCTGGGTTTATCCTTCATCTTCAAGCCTCAGTGGTAAACCAGAGAGAGGGCGCACAGACCCCTTCAGTCTGGTAGCCTACATCCTTGAAACTGTTGCTGGTATGCACTCTCAAGAGGCAGCTCTGGTTCTTTCCTGAAGAATATCTTCCATAGTAAACTCATCTGATTTTATTCTAAATTATCTGCCACTATGGAATAACATAACAACAAAGAATATTTTCAATGCCTGTGTGGAGAAGATTCCTCTTATTTCAACGGAGACCTACCACATACATTGGTATTTTGGCAGCTTAATGTAGAATTATTGAAAGACTGAATTTGACAAATCTAGATGCAGATCTAGTCTCCTAGAGAGTCTTTAAAGGGATTACTGGCTTGGGGAGTAAGTGAAAGATACTTCAATAAAGTCACAAGGGGGGGAATTCAGGAGATCCTAGACCAGTTTACTGTGAAATTACTTGTTACTGTTCACATATTTATCTTCAGTACTGCTATACCAAACAGCTCTGTCACTAAATAAAAGATAGATTATTTCAGAGATTTTGATTACACTTAGTCTTGGCAGTCTCTCTTTAAGATAAAAAACTGTGAGGCTGATTTTCAAAAGTGTGTTCCAATTTCAGATGCACCAATTTCAGCTGATAAAATGGCCATTGCATTTCTGGAGAGAATATCCTTACCTTCGGCTGTAGCCAGGTATGGTCACTAGTCCTGAAAATCTGGCACTGAATTCTCTGAAGATAAGTACCCAAAACTGAACTGAATTAAAGTTTAGTGTCCTCATTTGAAAGTCTTGGCCTAATTTTTTCTGTCTTTCATGCTCCATCTGCAAAACAATGTACAAGGATTGTCCATCACCTCAGTTACACTCACCACCCCCCATTTGGCTTAACCTATTATTAATGTGAATAAATTATTTTAGTCTGAAATCCTGGGGAAATGTACTAATACCAAAAGATTATTAGATTGCCTTCTCAGGCAAATAGATGGTCCCTTCATTTTGAAACTATACCCATTGTTCGCTATGCAAACAACAGGTTTTGTATGTCACCATGAAATGTCTGAAAAAGGGTGAAAACCATCACCAAATCATTATTCTAGCCATGTCCCACTAATAAGGTATTCTACTGCTACCTATAAGAGCAGTTCTGTGAAATCAATGGCTACAGTTCAACTTCCTTTCAACTCAGCATCTCTGAAGAGTAAGTATGGGTTAAGTTTAAATGTTTAGCTTTCAAAGCTTCTGAGCAGGATGAGAAATAATTTCCATTCTTAGATTTGTTAGAATGGTATGTTATTTGAAAGCAGAAAGAAGAATAAAATGGTCCAGAAGAATAAAAATGGCTCACAGAGTCCATTGGGTTCGACAGTAGGTCTCTAAGCTGAGGAACAGCCCTTTATTTAAAACTATTTTTTCCTATGATTCTAGTCGATTTTGAAAAGATAAAAATGACAAAGGATCCATGTTGCTGTTCACCTTTCCTTTTTTTTTTGTTTTTTTTTTTTTTTTGTTCCTGCATTTTGCTGCAGTGAAGAATTAATCTAACCTGCTTAATTCACCTTCTGGCTTTCATGCAACATTGCTATCATCATCAACAATGCAGACGGCAAGTAGACCAAAGCTATGTTGCAAATATTCTTGTAAATTAAATGTCCTAGTGCTTCCACTGCTGTTCATTCAAGTTTTTCTTCCTGCATATGCAAGTGAGAAGAGGGCGAAGCTCACAAAAATCTCCTCTTCCAAGATTTTCCTTGCACTCAAAGTCATTTGGAAATCTGCATTCACTGATGGCACAGCAATTCATTGCATTCTCTGCCAAAGTTTGCAAATAACTGCAGAGGAGAATGGGATTTCTGTACATCTTCCAGGCTGGACCGCATGACATTACAGGTAAATACCGCAATGGAAGGGAGCTATTTGCCCACCTGACCACGAGGTTTATTTTCAGCACTTGTGTTAGTGCCTGTTCCTGTTTCTAGTGCACATCATCTCCACATGATCCAACCCTAGGCTTTCTGTCTTCTTCAGTAGGTGCGCCATGCAGTCCATTAACTATATAGGAAGCTAAGGCTCCCAATTTAAGCTTGCAAGTTATATATGAGTAAATTAATCACAGCAAATCTCAACCTCTCCTCCTCCCTGATCACCCAACTTCTTTGAGAGTCATCAAAACCTGCAGTGGGATTTTTAGCCATTTTATCAGGTTTGAGACTCAGCCTGCAGTCAATCAGAAATAGCTTTTCGTGTCTTTTTCCAATATGCCATTTTGTCATCAGAGCCTGGCAAGTCCTGAAGAGACAGACCGCTGCCTTAGCCGGTAGGAGAAATTCCCCTCGTGATACCCTCACAGCACAATCTTAAAACACTGCCTGAAACTTGAGATTTAGATAAAGTCTTTTTCAACCCTGCCAGCAAGGGACACTGCAAAACAAAAAGAACGTCCCTCAAAACACTTCTTGGGGGGTATGTGTACAAGTGCGTGCTTGTAAAGCTCTCTCAGACTTGGGGACGGGAAAGAGAACAGAAACTACACATTTGTTTCAGGGATATCAGACAGGGTAAAAAATGTATAGTGATTTTCAGGCAGATTGTATTTTCCTGTCTTGTTTAATCTCTGTTGGGGGAGAGAATGGAGATTTGTGCCTGAATTGTTTGCTTTTCTCCTTGTCATTACCCATATAACAGCTTAAACTCTCCCCTTCTTAATCAGAGGTGACTTACAGAGGTTCCCTATCAAACACAGACACTATACAACACTGTATTAGATTACACACTTTGTCAGAAAATTGGCACTTTAGATACTAAACGATAGCCTGTGCTCTGCAACCATGCTATCATTCTTGCTCTAAGATCTTGTCAGAGCCTATAAATTAAGCAGGATTTGGCCCTGGAGTTACATGAAAGGGAGGGCTGCAGGAAACAGCAGGATGCTGCCTCAACTCACAGGACTTCTTTGAGGGAAAATCCTCTTCCATTTGACCCAGCACAGGCTATTTTAACCTATGCATTACTGAATGAACAGTGGCATTAGGATGGCACCTAATGCTATTCCCTGAAGGCTCATGTATCATGGGCATCTCCACTTTAGGAGATACCTCTAACTGCATCTCCTACTGTGGAGCTACGGCACCAAGCTATAAGAGATGCTGCCCAAGTATGCACCAACTCTGAGACAAGAGCTCTGAGAACAACCCGTCTCCACAAGGCAGTGGGTCACGGCTCTGAGAAGCTGAGCCAGCATTGCCCAGAACAGCGTTGGGGTTACTGCAGGAAAAGGAACATACGGTCAGCCAGCTCACCCCTCTGTCATATTCCCATCAATATTGCAACCACAGGGATGAGAACTGAGGAATCCTTACACTCCAGCCCCTTGCTAGCCTGCTACTGAGAAGATAGAGGAAGTCCTTTGACATTGCCTGTAACTATGAGAAAGCCTCGGTCAGAAAACTGACAACGAATGATGCTCTGGTGCAGTCTTCTTGGGCTCTCCAACACTGCTTTCATCCAGTGGTGAATATCCCACAGCAATTAGGCATAAAACTAAGGATTAATATAATGTGGTCTGGCAGCCTTCCCCAAAGGAGTACCTAAATGCTTGTTCACACCTGCAGGTATGTTTGTTTCAGGGACAGGTAGCCGTGCCATCTATAAAGTTCTTTGCTATTCCTGAAAAAGAAGACATACAATTTCAAAGTAATTATTAGGCCCGAACGGCGCAGTGGTTTCAGCCAGTACATGCAAACCACATGAATGATCACAGAGCGCGCCAGCAGTGCTGTGCTCCTTTGCTGCACAAAGACTCGAAGGATGGGTAGCTTTGCTGCAGCCAGGTTGCTGCAGGAGGTCAGTGAGGCTGTGTTTGTGTGCAACATAAAGGCAGAAAAAACACAAGGCAGTTTGCAAGAACACGAGTCCTTCTTCAGGTCAGAAACTGACGGAACAAGATTTTGAGTTAATGACAAATAAGGAACGGTTGCTTCAAGTGTAAATGAGTAAAGGCCTTGTAGAGGAGAGGGAGCAGGGTGTCAAAGCTCCCTGGTTTGGGGCAGCTGCTGCATTGCCCTTTCTCCTTGTGTTTGAGCAACAGCGAGGGCTAGCAGTGCCAAGACAGAATGACAGCAATGCCATTTTCCCAGCCGGTGGCCAGACACATTCAGGCTGTAAATCCCATTTTCAAGCTTAATGCAAAGGGCTGTGCACACCGTTTGTTGCCCTTTGACAAGGTGGATCCGGTTCCTCCTTGCCCAGCACTTGCCAGGGAGCGACTCAGCCCGTCAGCAGGGATNTCACGGGAGCAGAGGGAGACTCCCCTCTCTGGATCTGCTGGCCACGCTGCTTTTGATGCAGCCCAGGATGCGATCAGCCTTCTGGGCTGCAAGCGCGCATTGTCGGCTCATGTCCAGCTTTTCATCCAGCAGTAGCCCCAAGCCCTTTTCCTCAGGGCTGCTCTCTGCCACCTCATCACATCAGACGGGGGAGGCAGGGCAGGCACAGCACCCTCCTGCGCAGGGTCTCCGCTCACGGCCGGGGAAGGCGGTGGGAGGCGGGGTCGCAGTGCTCTCTGGCGGCTGGCGAAGGGCTGGGAGCGCGGGATGCCCGGGCTCTCCGCGGTGATGAACTCCGGGAGCATAAGCAAACGCACGGACAAGCACAGGCACGCCTTTTTACATCCAGGGAAGAGCTGGGCAGATACAACTCCAACTAAAATTCTCAGCACAGCAAGAGTGTTTATTTTTAATAGCTTTGTGAAAAGCCAAGGCTTTTCTGCTCCGTCACAAGGGCATGTTTTCTGTATGGAAATGGGAGCCAAAAGCTAAAAAAAAAATAAAATTCTTTCATGTCTCTAAGCGAATGCCCACATGCCATTTGCACCAGCGTGAAAACTCTTGGCACAGCATAACACAGAGCAGTCCCTCCCGTAGTGCCTGTATCTGCAGATCTCCAAACGCTTTACACGGCTCTCTGATGAAGTTTAGAGTATCATAATAAAGGAAATATTCATATACCTGGGGCACAGATGTAGAGAGGCTAAGAGACTTGCAAGTTGAAATACAGCAGGGAATATTGGGTTTTGGTTCCTGCCTCCTACCAGAGATGCCAGACTTGCAAAAATCAGGAGCCACACACCAGGCTCAGATTTTCTTCTGAGTCATCAACTACAGGCCATGAAGGGTTTATCAGCCCAAAATCACAGAATGGCTGAGGTTGGAAGGGACCTCTGGAGGTCATCTCGTCCAACACCCCTGCTCAAGCAAGGCCACCTAGAGTGGGTTGTCCAGGACTGTGTCCAGGCAGTTTTTAAATACCTCCAAGGATGGAGACTCCATAACCTTTCTGTGCAGCCTGTACCAGTGCTTGGTTCCCCTGTCAATAAAAAAAGTACTTTCTGATGTTCAGATGGAAGCTCCTGTGTTTCAGTTTGTGCCCATTTCTTCTTGTCTTGATATGCATGTCCTTCCATCTTGCACACGTACACCAATATTCCGCATTTCACAGCACACAAGTCTTTCCTATATCCAAACACACCTTTACTGGCCACTGGGGCGCTTTAAAGGAGTTCCTGCTGCTGGGTGCAGAAGCAGTTGACCAACAGCCTGTTAGAGGGAGTACCTACCGATCATAAAGGGGTTAATACATTTTGCTCATTTATATGGGAGACAGACTTTTCAAGAACTGAGTGCAAGCTTTCCTTGCTACAGCGAGGGAAGATTTCTAGTATAGTAATAGTTATGATTAAGTATTTTCATTTCTCAGTGTCCACTCTGGCACCTCTGCCAGGGCTTTGCCGACACACCTGAGCTTGCACTGACTATGTACAGAAGCGAGCAAAGGCAAACTGGGCCATAAGCTGAGGCTGCACATATATGCCAAACACAACACTAAACCTCAGCAAGTAGGATACCGCCACAGGAATATGACGATGTGGTACTGCTGGTTTGGTGGGCAGGCAGGTAGCACCTGCCCCAAGACTTCAGTCTCTACAGAATATAGAATGAGGCATTTTAAAATGAAGACATTTCTATTAGGACACAACCAATAATTCCTGAATAAAATCATGTAAATTCTACACCAGAGAAACTCAGGTGAAGCCATGAGACAAGTAACAGGCATCATCTGGATTCACAAACATGTAACTGAATGCAGAACTTGCTCTCTTCCCTCACCTGTGAGGGTGAGACTGAAACAAGCTGGCTGGAGAGTGGGGGAAAAAAATAGTAATGAAGTCAAAGGCACTTTTCAACTCAAGTACCCGGTCCAATTCCCATTTTAACAGCCCTAAAAGTTAAATCTAAGGACTAAGACACAGAGTCTGCTCAGACTTATGCTGCCACACAGCATCTGCAGCCTAATGGCTGTGCAGATACAGGCTCTCAGCTCAAGGAAAATGCAAGAGATCAACTTACATCACAGACAAAAAGATTTAAGTTACACCAAAATATGTTGATTGCTGCAGGCTAAAAGAACACCTAGCCCAGCTGATTTTTGGTAACCTTAGCATCCATGTGAAGTTTTTCCCTCTCCAGGTCAGTGGCTGGTTCAGTTCCCACTGAACTCTCTCAAGGGGATCTAATTAAGCCAGACAAACACTGGATGTTCCTTTTTACTCCCCACTAAACACAGACACTTCTTCAAGCATTTGTGTGGTTTGCTTTGAATACCCAATATTAAAAATTAAACATTTCATACTGATTTCTTTTTAAAAAGTCACAGAAAAAAATCCACAGACAAAGCATGAGCAATCTGAGAAGATGAAAACAGAAGAAAATTGCAGTATAAGCTATTTTTCAGAAACTGTTCACTTGTTTTTATGTTGATCTCTCCAGTGTTAGCTGGGGAGGGATGGCGGGGGGGGGGACGACACCACGACACAGAAGAGATATCCTTGAGTAACTCCTTGATCCCCAGAAGTAGGCATGTGCAACACTTCATGCTGTAAGATTCACAGCAGGTTTTACTGTTGCTATGGTTATTCCAAATCTTCTTTTCACCAGGAGAAAAAGAAATTCTCCAGGTCTCTGCAACACATAGTAACACAGCTGTCTCAGAGCCAGGCTCTCCACATGGGGGTAGGCTTCAACTGCATCACCCTAAATCTAAACATCAAATTAAGGTCACTTAAATATATAAGGAGAATTAGAAGTGACAATTACTTAATGTTGACGATTGAGTTAGTGTAAGAAGAAAAGAAGGAAGGAGGCAGAGAGGGAGGGAAGGAGTTCTGCTTGCTCACCACCACCACCACCCCCTGGTTGCGATGGGGGAGAGAATAAGAAGAGTAAAAGTGAGGAAAAGCTCACGGGTGGAGACAAAGAGTTTAATAAGTACAGCAAAAGCTGTGCACACAAGTAAAGCAAAACAAGAAATTAATTCACTGCTTCCCATTGTTAGGTAGGTGTTCAGCCATCTCCAGGAAAGCAGGGCTCCATCACACGTAATGGTTACTTGGGAAGACAAATGCCACAACTCCAAATGTCCTCTTCTTCCTTCTTCTTCCCCAGCTTTCTATGCTGAGCATGATGCCATATGGTATGGAATATCCCTTTGGTCAGTTGGGGTCAGCTATCCCAGCTGTGTCCCCTCCCAACTTCTTGTGCATACCCAGCCTACTCACTGGCGGGGCAGTGTAAGGAGCAGGAAAGGCCTTAACTGCCTAGCAACAACCAAAAACACCGGTGAGCTATGGAAAATATTTCTTGTCCCAAATACAAAACACAGCATTACACCATTTGCGAGTGAAAAAGTTAATTCTGTCCCAACTGAAACCATGACAGGAAGGAATGAGGGGAAGGGAGGGGGATGTAGAGAGGGATGGAGAGAGGGAGGAAGAAATGTCCTTTTTCCAATTTTGCAAATATAGTCCCAAAACACTGATTGGGATAAGATCTCAGAAGGTACAGAAAAACATTTGAGTTCTGTCACTAGCTGTAGTGTTTTCTTGAGCATCTGTATGGTAAACATAACAGAAGTGCTAATGTCTAAATGGAAGTATTAACCAGTGAAGTCTGTGCTGACCAGGAAAAGACTCACAATACATTTGTTATCCCCTCAGGTGGCTGATTAGCAATGTAATGTGACGAATTATTCAGCTGATGCGTGGTTTTCTTCCCCATCCATTCTTTTATGTTCTTCTTCACTCCTTCAAACAGACCATTGGCTTGAACTTTCTGGAATATGAATGAAATCAAGAGTCATAATTTCACCACTTTTATTATTCAGCAACATTATACTTGGTGCTGGATGGTCCTGTTTATTCTTCCCTAGCTGGGACTGACACTTCAGAGCAAAAACATGGAGCAACTTGGATGCCACCATTTAAACACAGCTTATTTCATGTTAAGGAAGGCTGCGACTAACATGTATCTCTGGTGACATAAAACTTCCTCCGGTGCCTTCACTTCAGCTTATCAGATGTAGCGTACTGTGCTGTGCAGTGCTTTCACCTCCCATGGTATGGGCTGAACTCCCAAATCAGGGATGCACTTAATGGTCTCATTCAAGAGTCCATAAGAGCACATCACTATGTAGAGTCATAGTCTCTGCCTTCCTGCTCCTATTCAATAATTTTCTGCTTATTCATACAAGGTTTTTACATTAGTTTTCAGCCACAGCATCACACTGAGAGCTCCTGTTCAGCCAATTAGCCACCCTGACTTCTAACTCCTTTCAGGGTCACTGTTTCCCTGGAAGCGACTGCCCGCTCTGCATGTGTAGTCTATCGTCCTTGTTCCCAAACACACAACCTTGCATTTGTCTACATTAACATTTGTGCTGGTTAAACAAGACCCACTTCCCAAATGAACTAGATTGATCTGTCAAACTCATCCAACTTTACCACTGTTTACTCTTACTAATACTGTATCCTGTACAAATTTTACAGGCACTGATTTCCTCACTTCTGAACCATCAATAAAACCACTGAATTGTATTAGGCTGGAAAAGATCCCCTTGGAACTCAGCTGGAAATGCCCTCTGTGGATGATGATTCCTCATTTACAATTCCTTTTTTGAAATCCATCAACCAATTATAATCTATTTATTATGCGGTACATTAATTTTGCATAGTTCTAATTTTTTAATTGGAATGTCATGTAGTATGAAGTCAAATACTTTTGAGAAGTGCAGGTAGATGTCAGCACAGCTCCTCTTATCAGCCAACCTTGTCAAAAACAAAGTTGTGTTTGCTTAAGCAGATCTGTTCTCCATAAAGTGAGGTGTGCAACACTCGCTGCTTAAGTAAGTGACTGCTGTGGGTTGAAAGCAAATGCTGCATCTGGACTCTTAATGAGCAATGAGGAACTGTAGAAGCAAGATTTTAAATGGGAAGCAGATCAGTTGCATTTTCGTACTGCCAAGCCCAAAGGTTTTCAATCACTGTCCACTGCATCTATTTGTAATTTGTACTACGTTAAAATTCAACGGGTATGTGGAGAAAGGACTCATTGGGGATCTCTCAGCACTTCAAGCCACAAACACTCGCCTACCTCTGTGGCATAAGGAGATGAACTGAACAGCACATTTTCTTGCTCATTCCTCATTCTGGTTCACTAGCTCCTGTCTGTCAACTGTAAGGAGACCTTGTGGAAGAGTCTATTCTCAGGTTTTATCTCTGTGTACAGAATATGTTTTGGAAGGAGCAAAGAAAGTACCATGTCTTGATGAGACTTGATGAGAAATCTAGAAGATAGTTTTCAGCTTAAGAGTGTAACTGAATTACTCTGTGAGAAACATAGAGGCGGGGTCTTTGCTGATCAATTAATCTCCAAAGCTCTAGAGGGCTCTCTCATCTATTTCTGCATCACCTTTTAGAAGAAAAGACAGATTACACAACAGCTGCTGCACAGTCTGAACCTCTCACTCAAGTCCTAGCAACTGATAGTTACTTGAGACAGGACCACCCCAAGCTGAAAGGGAGGGCTCCCTCTCTGCCTTCTCACTCCCCTCCACCCTTATAAACCCAAGAGCAGTGCTTGTTGGACTCGCAAGAAGATGATTCGGTTTTCAAGGCTGTGAGACAACTAACCTACAGAAGAGATTTTGTAAACTGGATTACCTTAATAAAGCACTGGACAGAGGGAAAAGGTGGGACTCCATGAGAAGGTGAAGAGAGAAACAGAAGAGTAGCAAAGGGGAAAGAGACCTTTTCCTCCAGTGTCAATGAACTACTGAAACATTTAAGCTACTTGTGAAAGGACAATGTAAGATGGGCTGGTTTGATGCTGTTCCCTAAACAACATGGGGACTGTCAAAGAGCAAAAGTCACCTGCTCCTCTCCATACCACGACCCTATATCAGCTAGAGTCCCTAATGCAAGGAGAAGTCTGCCCACCAATCTGGGGCAATTTCAAGTCCTCTCTTGAGCACCAGAAGGTAGCTGTGATGATTCAATAAGCACTTGTGTTCCTCACTGTACAGTTGCCTTAGAGCCGTGCAAGGAGTTTGAGGCTGGCAGAGCTGCTATGTTCTTGCACAGCCAAGACCATCAGTACCTTTTTGGGGGTAAAGACACTTAATGCTAGCAGATATTACATTCTGTCACAGCCTAGATAACTACATCTGTATCTCGGAATTCCCATGCCTTATAATTGGATAACAATTTTCTCTCACTTTTCCAGTATCAGTAAGGAATAATTTGGGTGCAGTTTAATGGCTGCTGTGTGTATATATATATATATTAACAAGAGGCTGCTCTTCAAAAATAAATGAATCTGTATGTGTATGCATGCACTTCCATACATAGGGAATCAGGTCCTCTGTCACTTCACAGATGCTGCTGCTGAGCTATAGTTTCCAACACAACTTGGAATTCTTTCTCTGAAATTGCTAGGCAGTCTATGGAGTAGTGAGCAGTAACAACAGTAATAAATCAGCACATAAGAATTTATTTAAAACTAATTTTTTCCATAATAATTTTAAGATACTGATTTTAAATACCAAACTTACTTTGTTTTTTTACCATAATGACCAATTCTTTTTTCAAGAAAAATGCGTATTTTCTGACCCCAATGTCAACATAAAACAAATTGATGAAAAGCACTGTAAATTATCTGGACACAGCAATGAATTTGTTGCTAGGGTCCAATTCTGAATCCCCAACTCATAGTATTAAATACCTCAGCTTCAATACCATGTGGTTCTACATGCTATGAGTAACCAAAGGACCCACATGAGAAATACAGTACTTCTCTTGATGAATAAAATTGTACTGGTTAGTTTGAATCTTTATCTGTGATTTACCATGTACAAGTACAGTCATACCTATGCAATCCCATTGAAATCAGTATAGTAACAGTCACCATATGAAAGATAAGATTGCAAGGCACCGTACATAAACTTAAAACAGATAGCTGTAACACAGGACAGATTGATCTAGTACTGGAAGTCACTCCTTCTAAATTTAATACCAGACCTGACTTTGATTTGCTTTAGCTCTCTTGGATATAATAGCAGCCTTCTGATCTCAAGCTCATGAAGCTATTAACTCACTTAATACAGATTTACTCACTTTTAAGAATTGGTAATAGCTCCCTGTGGTCATTTCAGTCACCTCTTAAAATCAAGGTCTCTCTGGACATTCCATCAAGTAATTTATGAATGGGTCAGTGAAACTGTTAGTAATTCCAGCTGTCTTCTCTCACTCTCCTCTTGCTTCAAAGCAGTGAGTTTTACTCCCTTCTAATGTGGATGCAACATTTCTTGCTTGGCTTAGGATGGGTGACTGCTATTGTTTCTGAAGTACTGCACAAATAAGATGTGGATTTGGAACAGACTTTTGTAATATCCTACAACATACCATTTAAGACGGCAGAAGTGAAGGATACACTTAATGTTGAATAATTCACTGAGATGCAACCCTGTACCACTGCACATGCCTGTACTAGTGAGCTTTAGAAGTAGAGGGTTTTAGCTCTGCTAACACTGTGCTGACATTACAGCCTGAGAACAAAAGTAGTTGTTCAAGCTAGTCCACTGTAACTGTATAATGACCTGGCAAGCCTGGTCTGCTCTCTTGTTGATGCTCTGTTGACCTCGCAAGCACAATAGTTTTGAAACCAGGACCAGGAAAATTCATGGCTCAGAGTTGGAACATTAAACTCTTTCAACCTGAATTAGGACTTAAGCCCTATGTTTCCTCTCAGACAATAAACAGATATGTATGTGCATGGCAGCATTACTTGGTAACTGCCTAAATCTAAGCTGCCCTGATGGATGTACAGAGACTTGCAACAAATATTAACACAAATTAAGTATGAATGGAAGTGAATGTGTGCAAGCACCAGAAGAAACAGAAGTGTTAAAAGAATGGTCTGCATTGATAACAAAGGATGCTGTTCCCAGAGATAGAAATGGGAAATGTGCTGTTCATGTCAAGACCAGGCGGCCCGCACTCTGGTGAGACCACAACACAGGTGAGTCATCACGGGGAGATCCTACCTTTTGACAACAGGAGGATGGCATCAAGGTCACAGCCCATCACATATGCCATTCCTTTTCTTGTTAGCCCACAAGGAAAACAGAAATATATACAGATGTGTATATATTCCAAACATGCTACAAACCAGACAAAATGGACAATGAGCAGTAACGTTGCCTAAGATTTATGGAGACTTATGCAAGATTCTGAATCAGAGGACAACCCCATAATAAGTGTTGTTTCCTAAGGAGTTTAAAAGACCAGTCCCAAAACTAATTCAGCATCATCAAACTCCAGAATGTGATGATCACTCAATAACTGGCATGTCTTATCCCCCATGCGTCATAAAATTAATCTTGGGTGCACACATCCTAGTATTTGTGAGTATGTGGGTGTGAGAGTGGGAATGGGTTAAATCAACTTATTTAGAGAGAAAATAAGTATCAACTCCCCTTTCCATAAGGTTTTGTGACAGTAATTTCCGCCAAGTGCAGAGAAACTGCTTCAAGTACCAGCTATGCCAATTTTTCAGGTATCTCTTCAGGACACTTCATTGTACCATACAGATACGTCTTCTAGGCCACCAGCTCCTGAGGATTTAAATAGGAAATACAGGAAGATAGCATTTAGGGAACACAGAGAATTCTTAGCACCTTTTAGGTTAGTCTCGAACATCCTGAATCTGATTTTGGCTTCTTACAGAGGAAAGGAGTATAAAGCTAGGTAGAAATAGGGAAGAAAATAGATGTATAAGCAGGCCTGAGAATTTCCCCCCATCTAATCATTCAGTACCTGATTATGGTTTCAGATGTCCTCAAGCCCTTCAGATAATCATGTTCTTCTATTGTATAGACATTTGGCAATTATCACTATTGCTGCTTGTTTTAAAAAAAAAAGTTGAAGTAGATAAATAAGGCCTAGGATAACGAAATACATCATCCACCCATTATCCCTTCAATGTATGCAGCCTGCTGGCACGGTTCAGAGTTAATTTACATGATAGATGCTTCTACTTCAGCTTGAAACAAGGCTGGTCTGCATGTCATTTCCTGTCAGGAGTTGCTGGACCTCAATTACTTATTTGAGATAAATGATGTAATAAAAACACACTTCAAAGTCCAAAAGCCACCTCCATCTATTGCACAATGCCTGGTTTTCTGTTTGATTTTCTCCCCCCTAAGACACTATCCACAGTAAAAAAGAAATTATTCCAGTACCTAAGCAACACAATATCCCTTTTTTTTTTTGTTCCTTGTAAATGACCTAGCTGCCTTAGCCATCACAGCTGCTCTCCTGTTCACTCCCAACTATCCTAATAAAAGGTAATAGAAGTAAGAAGAGAAGGGTAACTTGTAAAGTCTGTGGCCAGTGCACTAGCTGGAGCTTCAGGAGATAAAACTGGTTAGGCCTTATTTAGTTGGCCCATGTTACACACATTTCTCTGCTATGCTGACTGGAGAACAATCTAAGAGAGAGGAAACGGGCTAGAAAAAGTTATTTCCTGACAGTGCCAGCTTCTTTACCTTTCTTACTTTATGCAACCTGCCTATGAAGTAATTGAGGGCTCCTGGAGCTAGTTGAGTTCAGTAAGAAATTAAAACTACCAGAAAGCAGTTATTCCTGTCATAGAGAAGTACTCAGTGAGATCAAGAGCTGTTACAACAACAAATTAAATTAGAGACTGTCTCCTCTGTGTGCAGTTTCTCAGTTTATGTATATAAGAATTGCAAAGGAAAATACCCCATGGGGTGTGGCAAAGATCAATCCATTAATGTGTTGTATTTGAAAATGTAAAGTGCTATTAAGTGCTAGACTGATTATTTTAATCAGCGCTGTTTTCACACCATCTGCAATTCTATGGCTACAAATGTGGCTGTGGAATTATATTCCAGATATACAGAATATCTCTCTACCTCTCAATTCATACTTCATCATTAGCACGGCATCCAAACGCTTAAAGATGAAATCAGATTCAACTGCAGAATGAAACATGAAAGAAAGTGCAATGTTATCACATTTTTCTTCTGAAGGACCCAGACTGTCATTGTCAGATAGTCAATTGAACATATGAGACATTTTTGATGTCCTTAGTCTTGATATTCTTGTGTAAGAGCCAGATTTGGAGGGGGGTGGTAAATGTAGGCTTTTGATTTTCATTTTCCTCTGAGACATACAGTAACTGATATATAGAAAGTGATAAAGCAAGATTTAGATTGAAGACTTTCAGCTCTGAAACAATAGAAAGTCGCATACTTTATCTTTTTTAGTTACAGGTTAACACTTTAAAAATAAAAAGGATGAAATGTTTTATTAATTACACACACTAAATACCTTTTGTAACCTTAAAAAGAAGAGCAGGCAGTACAGAAATCAACACTGAGAGGGTTTAGCGAGAAATCTGATAGTGCTTGCTAAAGAAACAGCACCGAGGTGATAAGGAATTCTGCAATAATCCACACTGCACCCTGAATTTTCTCTAGTGTTGCTCTGAGCTGCTAAATAGCTCTGGAACATGCTCCTGCTGTCTTGTTACGGCTGTGGTAAAGATTAGCTCTTGACCTTGATACTAGAAGGTTATGTTACTCTTTATAAAGCAGCCTACTGATCAAAAGTCAGTCCCCCTCTTTCTTTTTGTTGCTTTATACCATGGACCCATTACCAAATTAATCTCTGATTCAGCTGCTAGTGGCCAGAATGCCACCTGCCATGAAGGCCAGCATGGCACCTGCACCAACCCCTTCCATACAACCCAGTCTGTGCCCTCAGTGGGCAGCTACAGGGGAGAGGGAAAGAGAGTCAAAGACAAATTAACAAACAACTAAACTATTTCAAAAACCCACCACACTGAGAGACACAGAGAGCCACCGTTACAGAGAAAGTAAAGCCCTGACAGGGGTGCAAAAACCACAGCTACCCCACCTCAGTGTGGGCAAATAAAAGGGGAACCAGGGTGCCAAAGAGATGCAACATTTTTTTTCCTTTCCCCCTTTCCCCTTCCTCTCCCTTCCCTTCCACTCCCATCTTCTCTCTCTACTTTTCTTTTGCAATAAGATGTGTTCAGAGTCTCCAGAGTTTGAGTCCTTTTTCTCCATACACACATATATCAAGAAGGCTGGAGGTTTCTGGCCAAAAATGTAAAGAAGTTAATTTAGTCCTGAATTTACATTTTCAAAACTTCATAGGAAGCATCCTGTGTAACCTCCATGAATTAAACATACCGCAGTCAAAAGCCTTTGGCACCAGTAGGGAATTAATGACCAACTGGAAAGACAATGGCTTGACGAATGCCGAGCCCGTGTTCTGTGCCAAGGTTATTGCAATTATAGGCACTGAGAAAAGCACTGAGAAAAATAAACATTACAGAGCAAGTAATTTCTTGTACTGAGCCAATACTCCTCCTAAGGATTTTAGCAGTTTTGAAGGGTGCTGCTTTTACTTTTGACACACGTTTTTCCAAAAATCTTTAGGAATCAATGCCTGGATTTTCTCATATTTTATGTAATTTGGGGCACAGTCATGCACTTGGCATCTCTTCCAGAAATTCTGGAGGAAAGACCCCAGAAACGAGCCAGCATTTGTTTTGGTTGAGATGGACCACTGTGGTAAGGCCAATAGGTAATGGCTGGAAAAGCACCACCCCTACACCCGCTTTCTCATACCCAAATGCATTATCACAGTTTAGAGAGTCTGTTTCTTGTTTGGAATGATTTCTAGGAACGCCTGTGGGTCTGCATAAAATTTACTGAAGCTATAAATGCTGAAAGGCCAAGCTTTTGTAAGTGGCCCAGCCTTGACTATATGGATGAGAGCTGGATGACCAAAAAGAAAATATTTAGTGACGTCAAGTTGCAAAAGAGATGCTTTAGAATGTTACATCAGCTTTCTGTTGGCATAAACCTAAGATAATTACTCTGTTTTAAAACCAATGCAAATGATAAAAAATGAGATTCTTGCATATTCAGACTATTCATTTTTGAAGTTGAACTATTTGTAACTCTTTATGTAATCATTTTTATCTGTGTCTCCTTTCCATGCTCTGGCATCTTGCAGTAGGTAGAGGGGAACAACATATGGTGCAAGTGCAGAGTCTGGGGAAACGCCGGAGAAGCCAGTGGTACATGACGAGAACTCCGGCTGTGAAGTGTACTCACACTAAACGACCACTTTGGCTCTAAAATGATGGAATCCACTCTTACTAAACTAGCACTTTATAAGTACCTCACTATGTCGTGTTCCCTCTATTACACACTCTTGAATTAATTATTATAGCCCCTTGATTTGCTGCCCCATTGTAACCTTTCTGAACCTAGCCATATCTGAAAACCAAGATTACATGAACAGATTCCAATGGTGCTTGTAACACATTGAACCCCAATCATAAAATTGGGGTCCTTATATCATAAATCAAGTAATGCAAAAACCTAGATTAAAAAAAAAAAAAAAAAGAAAATAAAAAAGCCAGATAGGAATAAAAATAAAAATAAGTATAGCAGTCCAAAATGTTGAGCTTGAATGAGAAATGTGCAGCAATTTTAAGAATGGGCATCCATTACAGGTTTTCATGTTTGCCTGAAGTACATGTCGATGTTAATCTGCCTACTAAAGAGATTCCTTTTACATTCTGAGCAAATTAGTAAAAACATAGGATTAAACTGAATCTTTTATTAACTGATTTTTTTTATTGTTTTAATTTTAGTTTTTCTTCCTACAACCAGTCTTCTCTCCAAGCTCCCTATCATCCTTTTCTTATATTGCATACAGTCTCCCACACGTAGACAGGTTTAGAAGATAACATGCCTCAGTAATGGGTGATATGGCAAAAGCCACAGCAAGACTTAACACGTGAGTCTCTTCTGAGCAGGTAAAGCCATATCAGAATCAGAATATTTTATCTAGACAGCGCCTTGTTATCCATGGTTAAATCAACCTAATCAAACAATTGAAGAATACAACTTAGGTCTTTGATGTGAGAGAGAAAAGATTTGGCATGCAGCGTCATCAGACTGCAAAAAGGTTTTTTTTTCTTCTACCTTTGGGTCTTCTGGCAGTTGCTTAATTATTTGCAGCACCTCAGCAGTTGGCTGTTACAAAGTTCCCCAATACTACTCATAAAGGAGAAGAATTCAGAATACAGCCAATCCCAAAACTTCCACTAGCATTTTCCCACCACTTCCTCACCTATATGTAGTCCCACCTCTCCTATTAGAAAAGCTCCCAGAGTCCACTGAGGACAAGGGTGAAAAAACAAGTTATTCATTAGAAAGCTTTTGAGCTTTCCTCATTTTTTTTTTTTTTTTTAATATTGTAAGACTTGGGCAGGGGTAGGACGTGAAAGAGCTGGGATTTTTTTCTGCCTCAAATATAATCAGGAGAACAGCTTCTGGAGGAATCAAATTAAAAGATTTATCTGACAAAAGGTGAGTTCAAGTTAAAGCACAGTTTGTTTCTAGAGGAAATCTACAAGTTCGTGGTATTTCACATTTTTTTCTAAGCCCTTCATTGGACATGTTAGCTGGCATATTCTTTTATAATATTAATCTGCTGCAGTCCCCTTCACTTTGCTTTACAGATATGAAATAAAAAAAGAGTACCTCATTAATCAGCTTCAGCCCCGTAGCCAGGAAATTCAGGCAGGAATTTGACTGACTAGATTGTATCATATTAGCTGGAGAAAAAAAAGAAGACCTAAAGCTAAGCAAAAGTGAAAGGGTATTAAACCACATGATGTATAACTCCTCCCAATATAGGCAACTGAGTAGTTTTAATCCTTACCAACTGCTATAAATATTTCAGCCTTGTTTTCCTTCTACATAACCAATACTTTTCAGTCTTGTAGAACTTCTATCTTCTGAAAACGAAAACATTCAGTCAAGGTATGCTCATGTTAACAAGCAATACGTAGAAATTCCGTACCAGTGAGAGAAAATAAGGGGAGGGGAAAAACAAGGTTTGGGAATTTCTAGCTGACAGTTGAACCTCAAAGGGCTGCACTAGCAAAGTGATAGAATTAATCCCTTACTACCTTAAATCAGCTGCTGGAAGAAATCACTGCAGGTGCCCATGGCACATAAAAAATGTTCCTAAGGGCCAACTTCTGAAAAACAGTCACAGCAATCACAATAATCACAGAAATCAATAGGAAAATATCTTTCTCAAAAAATTCTCTTTGTAGATATTTTTTCTTAATCTTGGATTAGATGTGGTTGTCATGACATGGAAGCTTAAAATATCTGCTGAAGTACTGGGCAAGTTGCTGAAAATGAAATGTTTAAATAAGCACCTTTTATTAATGTAGGGTCTTGCAGCAAGATCATCCAACCAGCTGGAATCTGGTGGACTTGCCTGGATTCTTCAAAGGGACGAGGAATATAACACTGTTGTAAAAACGATGCAATTACATTTTCCCCACAAGACTACCAAGCCGAAACACATCTATTTCCAGATCAGTACTGGCATCAGCTAGAGAAGACAATTATCCTTAATGATATTTTGCACTTGCCTGCATGTCTCTGAGAGGGTATCACCAAGCAAACATTAGTGTCCACTACAACCCTGTGAAGCAGGTAAGCATCATCAACCCCAGTCTCCAGAAAGGGAAAATAAGGCACAAAGTAAGTGAGAGAAAGACATATAGTGAGTCAGTGGCTAAACTAGGAGAAGAACCTAGCAATTCCTCCTCCTAATCTGCCATTCCAGCCACTGGAAAATACACCTTATTTCTGAATTAAACACACATGCCATGGCTTCTGCCACCAAAGGAAATGTGAAAGGGTAACTGGTAAGAGGCAAGTGGAACAGCATAGGTGCTCAATAAATACTATATAGTTACTTCACAGCCTATGTCCCCAAGTTCCATTCTCAAAGACCCCCATTGTCATTTCCCCCCCTCCTTTCTCACTGCACTCATTGAGTCTGAATGCAAATCTACACAAATCTAACTTGCTTCTCATTTCTAACCTTCTACTGGAAAGATTCACTAGTTAACATTGGTGCAATTTCTTTCAATGTAAACTTCTGTCATTACAGAAGAATAATAAAACCATTACAGGTGTGGCTGCACTCCAGGTGCCCACCAAAGCAACTCAATCAATCCCTCCTCAGCTGGACAGGGGAAAGAAGATACCATGAAAGCCTCATGGGTTGAGATAAGGACAAGGAGATCATTCAGCAATTACCATCACAGGAAAAACAGACTCAACTTGGGGGAATTACTTTAACTTATTACCAATCAAATTAGAGTAGGATAATGAGAAATAAAACAAATCTTAAAAACACCTTTGCACCGCCCCGCCCTTCTTCCTAAGCCCAACTTCATGCCCGATTTTCTCTACCTCCTCCCCCCAAGCAGGAATGGGGGTTGCGGTCAGTTCATCACACGTTGTCTCTACCGCTCCTTCCTCCTCAGGGGGAGGGCTCCTGACACACTTCCCCTGCTCCAGTGCAGGGTCCCTCCCACAGGAGACAGTCCTTCATTAATCATTCCAGTGTGGGTCATTTCTACAAGGTGCTGTCCTTCAAGAACAGTACTCTCCAGCATGGGTCCCCCACAGGGCTACAGGTCCTGCCAGGAGCCGCTCAAGCGTGAACTTCCCATGAGGTCACAGCCTCCTTCAGGCATCCAACTGCTCTGGCACGGGGTCCTCCCCGGGATGCAGGTGTACATCTGCTCCACCATTAACCTCCATGGGCTGCAGGAGCACAGCCTGCCTCACCAGGGGCTTCACCATGGGCTGCAGGGGATTCTCTGCTCCGGTGCCTGGAGCACCTCCTCTCTCCTGACTACTGCTGGTGTTCCATAGGGGTTTTTTCCCCCTTCTTAAATATGTTACGATGGAGGTGCTACCACCATCTCTGATTGGCTTGGCCTTGGCCAGTGGTGGATCAGTCTCGGAGCCAGCTGGCATTGACTCTGTTGGACATAGAGGAAATTTCTAGCAGCTTCTCACAGAAGCCACCTCTGTAGCCCCCCTGCTACCAAAACCCTGACACATAAACCTAATAAAATACAAATGAAAAAAACACCAGTAGCAATCCAGGAGTGTAGGCCTTTGCATTTGTTTCTTTTTATGTCCCTCATTTTCACATTCCTATTTTCTGGGTTTTTTTTCTTTTTGTGTTGTATGTCTGCTAAGAATCTCCTCTAGTTCTATTTTTAATATATCACTGATTCTAGCTCCAGTCACCTCCCATCTCAAGATTTTTTCATATGTTTATTACTCTCTTACATGAAATCACATTCTCTGAAAGTCTGTTCCCAAGTTGCTCATTTTCAGGTAATTTTTTCCATGCTTCCTGCCAGTAACAGAAAATTGTCTTCCGTATGTTATGTACTGGAGTATGCACTCCATAATTTAAGTTAGTTCAAGCAGGGGTCACCTCAAAATTCCCATTGTTCCAATTGGAAAAGAGACTAGAGCTGATCACACCTCCTCCATATTACTCATGTCTCTGTGATTTGGTATCATTCTCAAATCCTCCTGTTGTAAATTGCCTGCTAGAACAATTTCTTCCTGCTGTAGCTGTGCAATCTAATGCCATCCTGACCTAAGTAATATTGATAACATTGTTCACCTGGGGAAAAATTTGAGATTTCCTATCTGGAGGAAAAGCACTCTCCAAAACAGAGACAAATACACTTGACTGCAAAGCACTTTATATAAAGTCATCTAAAACATACATCAGAAAAACAAGAGAAAGCAGAGTTGAGTTCTTTACTGTGCCACAAGTCAGAGTGAGTGGTTATCATGGGTTCTTCTAGCCCTTGTGAAACGGAAAGGAAACACAATGCGCTGTAGGAGGAAAAGAAGAATATGTGGGCTTTCTGTGGGCTAATTATTGGATAAATTTGGTCCAGGCATGAAAAAGTTTGCTATTTTATTTTTTCTTCTAATTCAGTAGTTCTGAAAGCCTCCTCCACCTGAAGGCACTTTGTAGACCACCATGAATAGGGTTCCTGATGGATATGCATTACACTGAGCGTCTCTAGAGGTGAGAACATAAGCAAAACAATAGATACGAATGAGGAAAAACAACAGATATGAAAGCTTCCAAGTGAAAGTGTCATTGATCTGTGACTTTAAACTTCAAAACATACATACTAGCTTTGTACCCTGGTCAACAGGAACCTTCTCTCTCACAGCCCTTCCTTCCAGGAGCAATCTATCCATAGGGCAGAAAGGTAGGTTTATGAGTGCAGTACCTCTCCTAGGAATAAAAGCAAATGTTAAATACATTCTCACAGCCTACAGCATCTCAAATTTTATTATAGGAGAATTAGCAAAAGTGGCTGAACTGCTCTAGTCTGTATCATACTGCCAAATTTGGATGCTTCTACAAATAGCATAAAAACCAGTCTTATTGACCATCTGGAGTTAATGGAGAAGCATTGTGGAAATCCTGCAGAGCAATAAAAGGTGATTCAGCTGTAGAAGAATCTTGTCCAGCAGCATAAGCTTTTCTCAGTAATCACTCAGATTCAGACATAAGCCATACACATGTAATGGACCGTATCGAGCAGATTATAGTCCAGGGCTGGGCAAAGGGAAGTTGAAATGCTTCCCTTTAGGGAGGAAATGGAGCCAGAGTATTTAACATATTCAAGCAATAGTATCCTTTTGATTAGTTCAGAGAGACTTGTCATTCACTGACACAAAGTAGAGCTGCCAAGGCAGAACTATTGTTTCCACCAGATTGTCACTCATGTCTCTCATCTGTGAATGCAAAATGGAGATCATGAGATTGCTTTAGTATCTACCGGCTTTTAGGACATTTGCACTACCACTCAGGTGAGCCATGCTGTGTAAGACACGAAACAGAAAAAATAATCAATTAGAAGGAGTATGATTTTTTTTATAATTTCTTTGTTTTAATTTCTAACATTTATTTTAATAAACAGAGTGATAAAATGAGCTGCAAGGGGAGAATGAAGTGCACAAAATGCTTTACTGTTTATATACAGTAAATAATGTCTGGAACTTATTTCCATTAGACAGAAAACAATAACTTATGATAACTCGATTTCAAAAGAAAAATGTCACATCAAATTTGAGCTATTTTATATATTCTGTAATAGATCACAAGGAGGAAAGAGATCAGAAACCTTCGACAAGTGAAGGTTAATCCTCTCAAATCTGACTGATCAAAACATGTTTAAATTAGGGTGAGACTTGTTTTTAATCCCAGGAGACCAGAGGAAGTAAAAAAAATGAATGATGGTTATTTCTTTATCTAAGAGCTATAAAAATTTCTTTTTGTGCTTTTCTAATTTTTATGTTGAAGAGTATATGTGAAACACACTGAACAAAAATAGCTATAGAGTCACTATTTACTATAGGGTAAACATACTTTGCAAAGAAAGTTTGCCAGCACAGCTGAATCACCAGAATGAAGTGGGGCAATTATTTGTGGAAAACATCAAATATGACCTTTATGCTCTTCATAAATTGTCCTTGACCCAGCAGCTCACTCTCTTATCTGAATAAACGTGTGGGCTGGCATATGGATACTAATCATCAGAGAAAACTGTGAGCTTCTGGAACAATATTGAAGACAGAAGTACCCCACATGCTACTTCTAATAAGTAGTTGATAAATACTTGAAATGGCAGTGGATTGCGACAGGTACCCTCCACCCACAATGTACCTTCCAGTCTCATATTCTCATATGTTCACCTCTAGCATATCTACCATCCATGGTTTTCAGCCCTGCATAGCGCTTTAAAGACCACATCGTTCCTGCTTAACAAAGACAACCACATTAGAATAAGTCCTGTGCAGAATATCAGTATTTATAGTTGTTGATGTCTTTAATAAATGCCTTCCACTTAAGAAGAATATTATTCCACAAATCAGTCCAAAATGTAATAGTAAAGAAGAAATATGTTCATAGACCACCTACAGTTCTCTGTGGTGTACTCTGCATTTTTTTCTCATATATTTCCTGAAGCTAATGAAAATTCTATGGGAAAAAAACCCCACAAAATATTTTCCAGAAGTCCAGAAGGAAAATAAGAGAGAATTAGCCCCCACACTTCCAAGCAATTTTATTCATTCTGTAAACCTCTTCCAGATTTTTTTGTGTCAGGCTCTCAAAGCCGTAGTGAGTGAAAAATGCTGTTGACTTTATCAGAAGTTTATCTTACAACATGAGGATCTCAGATCCTGATTGAGAGACTGCAAAATCTTTTCTCCTTTCATTTTATAACGGTCTTCTGAACTCCGACACGGTATTCACATGACAACTTCTTATTTAGGTGTTGAACTGGGAACTCCCAGTGTCTATGAAACATTCTTTAATTATCATAGTCAAAGCATGCAGATTTTAGAAGTTAATTTGATTTAACAGATTAACATGCCTTTGATACAAGAGGTGCCTATCTGTCTTTGATCAATATAAATGACAATAGTGTCTTAAAATATTTTTTCTTCTTGATGTGTTGATTTAAAGGATTAATAAGACGATTCTAAATTGACTTTGAGATTCTGAGAAAATTCAGAGAGCCTAGAAAAAGGACAAGACATAAGCTATTAAGTGAATTAGTCAGCCAGCCAGAGGCCAGACAAATAGTCTCTGATACAGTTTTAAAAAACTTGGACAGTATTGTTTCTTTTTGGCCCTTGGTGGTATCAAGTAGGAGGTACATCAAGAAGAGATGCAACTATATCCCCAGTCGTCTTCAATATTGATTAGATTAGGTTCTAGGCTTTATTGGCTGGCTTGCTTGTATGATATCGACAAAATCACTCACGGCTGGCCTTTAAGCTCTAGAGCTTTATTTTTCCCCAGTCCACATAACTAACAGCTTTTCTTATCATAAGGTCTGTTTTGTTACCTGGTGGCACCATCAAAGTGAAGAAAATTCCACACTGATTGTCCTCATTGGTACTTTGTTGAGTGTTTTACAACCTAATAACTGAAACTCAACAATTCTTTCATTTCTGGAAACTTACTCCTTGAGTGAAAGGAATACTATCTTTACAAAGACTGTATCTTTTGTAGGGTTTTTTTCACTTACAATAGTAAGACAGTTTGAGGAAGCAGTTTCCACTACCATAGTCAGAGATACAGTCTACTAGTCTCCGAATCTAAAATTTCAAACTTGAAGAGAACTGGAGGAATGTCTGAACTGTTTGTCATCTCAGTATGGCACTCACTCAGATAAGAAATACAAAAGGAAGTGGGAAGAAATAATAGTGATAAATTTAGAGTAACACAGAAGTTCAGAGAAATCTAGAAGTTTAGGTACTTTTGGCCTTTATTATTCAATGAAGCAGTCTTTAAAGCCATGAATAAAATGAAAACAGTGAAGGAAGATACACTCCATGGGAAACAAAGAGACAGGAACTGGTGCTATCGTCATACCTACATACTAAAAATCCTTTGATAAAAACACATTTCTGACATTTAAGACACTGGAAACAGAAGGTCTTTCCAAGTGATTATTTATATACGTAGACCATTGAGTCATAGAACAGTTTGGGTTGGAATTGACATTTAAAGTCATCTAGTCCAACCCCCCTTCTATCAGCAGGGACATCTTCAACTAGATCAGGTTCTATTCAACCTGACCTTGAATGTTTCCAGGGATGGTGCACCTACCACCTCTATAGGCAACCTCTGCAGTGTTTCACCAACATCACTGTAAAAAATTTCTTCTTTATATCTAGTCTGAATCTACCCTCCTTTAGTTTAACACCATTACTCGTTGTCCTATCGCAACAGGCCCTGCTAAAAAGTTTTTTTCCCCCATCTCTCTTGTAAGCCCCCTTTCAGTATTGAAAAGCTGCAATCAGGTCTCCCTACAGCCTTCTCTTCTCCAGGCTGAACAACCCCAACACCTCAGCCTGATGTGTTCCATCCCTCTGATCTTTTTTGTGGCCCTCCTCAGGACCCACTCCAACAGGTCCATGTCCCTGTGCTGAGGGCTCCAGAGCTGAATGCAGTACTCCAGGTGAGATCAGAAGTGAAAAAAAAATTTACTTATATTGAATTTTCTTGTTAAAGAATTTCAAAAGAAAAAATGTAAGTTATTTTACCATCAGCTTTGTTGTTACCTGAAGGCTCCTAAACCAAGATTATGAGCAATTAGGAAATCATGGGCTTTTTCTAGAACGATGATGATATCATAACCACTGGAATTTTTTACCATTTTGATCCCACTTTTCTGAACAGGACATTCTGTAGTCTTTCACAGGTACAGCCACAGCTAAATAAATTTGTTCACAATACAGGGGAACTGCAGTCTTAAAACATGCAGAGCTCATGCTGGTCCATTTCCAAATATGGGTTCATTCTGAACAGATTTTTGAGGCCTGGTGAAAGAGAAGAAAAAGCTTCTTTCAAAAGCTTTTTAAGTCAACTGGTTTGTGTTGGGAAAAGCCTTGCAAATATCAGCTCAGTTCTGCCTCAGTGTATAATTACAGTCTGTTCTCCTCCCCTTATGATTAATATAATCAGCATCTGGATATTTTCTTGTTGCTTTTATTAGTATTATTAAACAAAATAATCCTCAGAGCTGGTATTCCAAAACTGATTTAAGAACATTAAACAGCACTTGTGACCATTAAGGACTGATCTAGATGATATTACAGTGCTCATATTTGTTATCACTGTATGAAAGTTATTATAGTAATAAACCCACATAGTTTTCCAAGTGATTCCATTTAACATCAGCAAAACCAAACAACTTGTCTTGCAGAGTACTTTACATTATTAATCCACTGCCAATGGAAAGCCAGAAATGTCGCTCCTCATTTACTCCTTCATGGAGACTGATCTCAGGGGTCTGCTTGGAAAACTGGCAGCCAACAAGCCCCAGCAGGCCTGCAGGATCACTCTGAAGGCAGTCAGGTGCACAGAGCATTTGAGAGCATTCTCCTAAAGGGAGAAGACATAACTCTGCAACGAGAATTGGGATGACAGTTTAAGGATTGGATGTAAGCAGTGCCAAGGATAAATAACAAGGTAGTACAACAGTTTTACAAATACCATTATTCTCATTTTACAGGCAGAGAAACTGAGGCACAGCTTCTTACCCTCTTGGTCTTGTATTTTGCAGCAAGTCTGAACTACAATAGGAGCTTTCTACACTCAAAAACCGCAGTTTTATGTCCTGCACAGTGATATGTGGATTTGACACCAGGACATTATTACGAAGTAATTTTATCATTATGATATAGCTTATCTCAAGCTGTATTCTTTCTTGTGCTCCTTTAAAGCAGGGAGCAGAAGAAAGAGGACCACCTGGACCTCCTAGATAGAAATTCTTCTGTTCCCCAGCATACTTCATGTTTACGAACCATATGCCTGAATTGTTCTACCCCATACTGTTTATACCTTGGGATTCACTGTCTAATGCAGTGTTGATCACTTGTCTGATAAACATTACTGTAGTACAATTGGGAGAATTGTATCATATAAATAGACTTAAAGATTGCTGTATTATTAGTATCTATGTTTAATCCAGAATAGTGTTTTGGCATGAGCGTGCTTGGAAGGAAGTGTCTTTAAAAGACTCCTCACCTATTATATGATGAAGAGTTTTAAAGAAAAGACTTGTTTCATTTCTGAGCCAAAGCCTATGGGTAGCTAGAGTCTGATTTAAACTGGAGAATATATTTGAACTGTACAATTTTGCACAGCTTTTCACTTGAGATAATAAACTATGCCTTTCACATTGCATGAAAGTGCGACTTTGATTTTTCAGTCTCCCATACTGTTCATTATGTAGGATAGAGCAAGATTCTCTCCAAAGGCCGTCCCTGAGGAGCTTCTGAAGAAAGTGAGTTTTTGAGAAGCAGCACCATTTCTGGAGAAGTTACTTGCTTTAAGGTCACAAGTCACCTCAGTGGCAGAAACAACACAGGACCATTACGACTTTTCTCCCCAGTCTCTTATTCTAACCGTGGACCATAGTCCCAAATTTCTGCAAGTCAGTTGGTCCCTGTCTGTCACAAATACTTTCATCCTTTTATGAACTGATATCTCGTTCCTACAGTAATAAGCACGGTTGGAGTAGAGTTAGTAATTTAAATTTATGACTTGTGTACCCTATTTTAACACTTTTCCAAAGACTCATTAAATCTCTTTTATGTGTATTTTTCCCTGCCTCATACTTTCATTAACTAGAAAAAAAGAGAATAAAGTCCCATTTACAACACCACGGCAGCCATGCAGGGTCCTTGCTTGACTGATGTTCTTCTAATGAATTACATGTATTGTAAACAAGTACTGCAAACTAGCCCAAGGTCTTCTCCATTAATTTTTCATTAATGAAATGCACCACTTAGCTTGTTTGACACTTAAGTGATTCCCATAAATTTAAAATAGAGGTCACCATAAGGAAAGCATTTGAAAGTGTCATTGAGGGAACAAGCTAATGAACTACTCACCCCTCCCCAAACGCTTTTAAATTCACAGGCTAGTCAGTTGTAAAATTCGAAAACCAGTAATATTTTAATTCTTAAAGTAGCTGCCAAGACTTAATGAAAAAATAAATACTCCAATAAGAGAGCTTTTGCTCAGGGGCTTTTTCTTCTCTTTTGCTTTCTGCTTTTCTCTCCTTTTACATTCTATGGCAGGAAAGTTCTTATGCTTTATTTAACTTGGTATATTGCAAAAAAAGAATACCTACCTAAGAGGGAAGAAGAAGAAAGAGTGGGGTTAATCCACGACACCCTGTTTCAGTTGATTGCAATCCATGGTAGGGCATGTGAGGCCATGTTGATAGACATCTTCCAGACAGAGGAAAGCTCAGTCATAATCTTTGACACTATCTTCTCCCAGGAAAACTCCACAATACAACCCATGATCCAGCCATCTTTTTCTGCTAGTCAGCAACACAAATGCTAAAAAATAGCTTGTCCTAGCTATATCAGGCAGGTCACTTCACAATTTAGTTACAACTCCACAATTAGGTAACAGAGCTGAATTGTATCCCCATTGGCCTGAAAGTGAGTCTGAGGCATTGATATTTCCCTCCAGACCAAAATCTGTCTGCATAGCCAAAAAAACCCCAACTAACCAACCAAAAAATCTCAAACAAACAAACAAAAAAAAACCCAACAAAAACCCACAAAAAAGATCCCACCCCCCAAAAAAAAGAAGAAAGGATGGAGAACACTGCAAGTAACCAGAAACTCTCTTTTGGGCAGAAAGAATCCCACCTGTCCTGAAAGCCTGACTGTTTGATAAGACACGAGATTACTTCATTTGTTGTCAGAGTACAGCCACCCAACAGGCAATCTGAAACTGCCTCTGAGGCAAGCTCTGCGCGCCAAAGGCTGCTTTGCTGCAAACACAGCGCGCTCCCAGCAATTTGGTGCTGCAGTGGCGGTGCAGAGGTCTCCCCCCGGGAGGCAGAGAGGAGCATTTCACTGAGCTGTGTCCTAGTTTCACTGAGGATCTGGCTTTGGCACAAAGTCCATATGATGGATGAGGCAAAAAAGCCCCATGGTCCTCCTTGTGGGTTTTCTGGAAAAAAAAATAATAAGAAATAGAGAAACAGAACAGAATAGAATCGTTCTGTTGGAAGGGACCTACAACAGCCTTTACCCTCTCAGTAAATAAACGTTTCCTAATGTAAGTGTCCCCTGACACAGCTTTGAACCATTCCCACACACCCTGTTGCAGGATATCAGGGAGAAGAGCTAAGCACCTCCCTCTCCACATCCCCTCCTCAGGAAGCTGTAGATATCACTGAGGTCTCCTCCCAGCCTCCTTTTCTCCAAACTACACAAGCCCAAAGTCCTTAGACGCTCCTCACAGGACATTCCTTCCAGTCCTTTCACCAGCTTTGTTGCCCTCCTCTAGATTCATTCAGGTACCTTAACATCCTTCTAAAATTATGGAGCCTAGAGCTGCACACAGTACTGAAGGTGAGGCCACACCAATGCAGGACCATCACCTCTTCTGACCATCTACTTATATTGTTTAATGTATCACAGAATGTGGTTTACTCACTTGCCTGCCAATCTTATAAATAAAAGAAGACAAAGGAACATCGTAAGCCTACCTCTAATGTTTTCCAACACTAAAGTTCCTGAAGTACAAAATTAATACTTTGGTAAGAATAACACTTATAAAGGGGGCTTTTTTTTTTTTTTTGAAACTTTGGCAATGTTAATTTTACAATGTAAATAGAGAACTGCACTGTCCTTCTTATTGCCTTGCATAGCTACTGGATTTAAGAGGCACTGAGTTGTTAGAAGCATTTCTTATCAAGAGTTGTGAAACCAAGATATTAAAACACTTGAAAGATAGCGTACTGTGGGTCAAATGCTAATTTGTGCAAATACTAAGGATACTTTAAGCATGCCAATAAAGTACAGACTACACAAAAACCCTAGACTACTTGCTTTGCTTTTCTTACTATTCTACAAATTTTTTTTCACAAAACCTGTGGCTTGTAATGCTGCTGAGTATTGGTCATTTTTTCTCATCTTTCATCTCAGAGAATTCTATCTTGTTACACATTTTAATTAATGGTAGTGACATTTAAGAATACTGACAATAGTTTGTAAGGTGTATCAGATACAACATGATCTGTAAATGAAGGAAAGAAATTCCAATGTACTCTTATCCAACTCTGATTCAGTTCATATTGTTTACTTCAGGTTTATTTACAGGAATTGCAGTTCAAACATGGTTAATATATTTTCCCCTACAATTTGGAACTGCTCCCCTCTTTTTAGATGTGTGAAATACTGAGAGATAGGAAAGCTCAGAAAAAAAATCTGCTCTCACTCATACTTACGTTCTCAAGATATCTTGTCATCTTCAGCAAATATAACCCTATCCAAGAAGTTTGTGCATACAAGGGTCACAGGCACAAAAAGTGGTGACATCACTTTTGCCACAAGATAGTAAAAGTGCAGTCAGCTCTCTGGGGAGGCATAAATTCCACCTAACAGTGAAATCTGAAATATGAGGGCAAAACAATATATGAAGAAATATCGTAGGAATGATTGCCTCAGATTTAGTTGTCACAAATGAATTTATCTTAGACTATTTATAACAAATAGTTGAAATACTCTAAGGTCATGGCTAATTTCAGTGTCCCATGCAAAAGCAGCTTCCTGGTCATGGCTCATTTTCTTTGGACAGGTGTCCACTAGCACAGAAATGCCATGATTGTGACTGCTAATTAGCTCTCTTTCCAACAATCTCAGCAGGTTCTGAAATAAATGCATCAGAAAATGAAAGCCATCCAATCAAAGCATTCTCACTTTCAACCCTTCAATGCAGGACTGAGGCTTTCTGATGGTGGCAATATGGCCTTTGGTCATGCCGTCTTTATTCTAGGGTTAATAAATGAAAGTGTTCATAGCCCTGAGGGGCACTTTTGCACCAGCAATAAATTCTGAAGGCTGTGTAAAGATGGTAATGAATATTATGCCTTTCCTTCTCACTGCAAGTACAGAGCAGGACAATGGAGGCTAATCATCATTACCATCATCATCTGCTAGTAGCCAAATGCCCTTTGTGAAATGAGGAGGTACGTCTTGCCCTTCCTGAGGGTTGAAGTGGTGCCTCCATAAAAAAAACAGACTACAGCCACAACCAGCACTAATTGGCTTCCTTGTTGGTACTTTTAGTAAAGACATCAACTAATGAGCAGGAGAGAACTCCCTAAATATTTCTGCCTGCTAAGGCCTAGGTATGAACAACAGGTACGGAGCACATAGAAACAACTTACCCTGCTACTCTCTGTTCTGAGTCTACTCTGATTATAAATAAATTACTCTCCTCTTTAGGGCTCCCCACATTGACACTGAAGAATTTAAAGTTTAAACCACTCAGTAACAAGACTGGAGGACAGATATGTGCCTCTTATGATTGCAGTCAGGTTGCTGCTTGTCAACACTATGAAAGCTTAGAAATACCAGTGTTCATTTATGGGATGTCCCATAAATGTCCCATTCAGTGTTAACATCTGCAGAGAGGAGAGCTATCCGTGGGCATTGAAACACACTGATAATTTTTCTGTCTCTTGAGGTGAGTGGGTACGGAAGTGGTAATGCTGCTAGCATGCAGAAATAAAGATGGAAAATCTTGTTATAAGTTGCACCTTAATGCAACTGGGGATATAAACAGGTAATACTACATATTTTAAGTACACATTCTGTCTCTATCTGTCTACCTCAGAGCTTTATAATACATCTTTCATCCCTGTATGAATGACTGTTTACATTATTCTAAATCTACAACACTTAAAAGCAACACTACCTTGGGAAAACATGCAATACAAATCATAGTATTCCCTCTCACAGCTCACTGCACAAACTTAAGGAGAGACATCTCTTGATGAATGCCTCATATTACTTCATTTAAAGTTAATGAGATTCAGTCTGCATATTTGACAGAAGACTATAGAGCAACAGATGACTTCAGCAAATGCTATTGGCGTAAGAAACTTTACATATTAGGTGTCCAACAAAGTGCGCACAGGCAGCTGGAATTGAAGATGCTTGCCACATGATGTACATTAGGCAATTTTCATACTGAGTGGTAGTATCTTAAATGAGACTAATTGATACAGCACCAAATAGCAGACAAGGTTTTGGTACACAAGTTTTCCCCTTGGGTTGCTTGCTCTGCCTATGTTCTTCACCATTGTGTCCGTAAGGTAGCAATTACTATGTAATAAAATGCTTTGGTAGGGTTTCACCAGCTTTTGCATTCATCTCCTCTAAGATACACCAACTCAAGACACATGACAAAAGAAAAATCACATGTTCAAAAGTTATTTTTAAAGTTCTTAATTAAGACTTAAGTAGCTGCTTTGCACAGAAGTGAGTTTGCTCTATGAGAAGCAGCTTATGAAGCTTGTATACTGTTCCAGCTGTTCCTCATTTGTGACAAACGAACTTTCATCTTCGAGGCATTCAATTCAATGTCCTTGTGCCAATTTCAAACTCACCACCACCAGAAGACATATATTCTGTATTAAAAGAGAGGGCTATACTCCATAGATTTGGGAACAATGAGGAGGAGCTGGAAGGTAGTGCATCCCCCAGTATCACCTTGAAGATAAAGAATAAGGTACATGCTACGGAACTTCTCACACTGGAATGAGCACCCACTTGCATGTTATAGTGGATCATGCATCAAAGCAGCTGACAATGCCTGTGAAAGCTAGAGGGATTACCCTTAGCACTTGAAAGCAATATAACTAGGCTGACTACAAAGAGGAAAAAAAAGCATTGACAGAGCTGAGAGGCAAGATCTGAGTCTAAACATAAAATGCTTTAGCCTACAGACTTCATTGTAACAAGCCTCTCTCTCAGGAAGGTACAAAAGGCAGCCAACAATAAGCACTTTACTGGAAGGAGAGCCAGCATATACTTTTTAAATGAAACTCAATTCATTCTGTAATTGGGTCACATCAGTAAAAATGTATGCAAATTTATGGGCTTACAATGAGTGTAGCAGTTGCGAATGCCTAATAAATCATTTGTGAAAAACAATGGGTTTGTCTTCTCACCTCAAACCGCCATCCTGTCATTAGCCAACCTTACAAATGCCCTGCTGAGGTCTCATATGCACAGCACTCATGCCCAGAAAGCAGGATATAGCTCAAGACTTGCTTTAATTTGAGCTGCCTGCATTGATGGGAGGAGGTGAGGAAACAAACTTATTTAAAAAGGTAACACAATGAGTACTTGAGAAATTAGTGCTTTGGTGGGTTGATGGCACTCAGTAGAAAACTCCACTGGGAAGCATGGGGTGATGTGGGTTTTCGTTCCAGTAAGACAGCAATTTAAAAAGACACCCAGTCCCACGACCTTTTCACAAAGAGGAAGAAATCACTCAGAGCTCTTTCAAAAGGATTTTTTTTTTTTTTAACAACCAGATAGAGAGCCATTTTCTCTAAAGACTTATAAATGTAGGTCTCAATGAAGCAGAAAGTGTTTTCTAAGGTGATTAAATTACTTACAAAAATGTTGTGTGTTAGTTTAACAGGATTAAAAGCACTTAATGTGGAAGCCTCCTGCTCTGCCATGCTTGCAAACAGAAGCTGAACTCCAGGTTTGACTTTGTTCCACCAGAGACCACTACTTCTTGGAAGATTCCAGTGTTTTCAATAGGAAACGGCTTTCCTATCAGTCTAACCGCTTCTAACAAGTGCTCAAAGCCTGGATCAAGCAGCTGAATAAAGATAAAACTTCTTGCTGAGGAACCTGAAACAGTATGATGCTGCCATACTCTGAGTGAGGGTGACCTTGGCCACCCTCCTCTCTGTACACCTTCTACATGTGCCAGGGAAGTTAGATCAAACCAAGTCCCAGTGTGGACACTGTGAGGGTGCCCATCACCCACATGACTTATTCTCATTCCCAGGTGAATAACTGCATTTGCCCTAGAGGGTCCAGCACCGAACAAGGGTCAAGATCTGGATTCTACCCCAGGCTACACCATTGGCCTCCTAGATGTCAAGTCACTTCAGTGACACTTGCTCCATGCCTGTACAAGTGCAGTAACAATGCTGACTTCCTTTCTAAAACTGCTCCAAAACCTACTCATGAAATGCAATCTAAGACATAAACATTACCATGCTTGAAGAGGACAACTCATATGCAGAGTCAAGCCAGAAGTTTCCAGCAGTAATTTCAGTAAAAGCACTATTATCAACATTATAAATGCTCCAATTTGGGGATTGTGCTACTTTTTACGCTCTCAGTTAATATCAGACAACTTAAGGATATAAACACTCAATGTTATAGTATAACAAATGATGGGATGTTTTCAGCTTCATTTAAATACACTGATAGATATATTTATTCATTTAACAGCAAAACTATCTGTAATCTTGATGCACGTGCATACACAGTCATTCCTATGCCTCTAGTTTTACTTCACTGAGTTTTCCTGAGGATTTGCAGGATATTTTGAACATGGCAGGGGAGGGAATTGTATTTCTGGAATTAGAAGTATCCTTCCAATATATTATTTGTAAGTATACAAGTATGCTCTTACCAATTACAATGTGTTTCTTCATGGCACAGTTGGAAATTATTTACATAGTAATAATAGTAAGTAAAATACATAGTAAAAATGCGCAGCAGTTGTAAACAACTTTCTCTTGAAATGTATGTCTGTGTTTGTGTAGTTTTGGTGACCTTTCTCCTGTGATCTTCCAATCAAGATCCATCAAGGGCATCTGAGGAAGGACCCTGCAATCAATCTCGGTGTATTTAAATATTACAAACAAGGAGTCAAAGCCCCATTTCTATGGAGCTAGCCCAGATAACTTTCCTTGCCACCAAGAGCCACTTTTTTGCTCTAAATTAGGCATTCAAGATGAACCTATGCAAACAAGAAGTGAAACAATTCAAATGCATGTTGACAAAGACAAGATGTTAAAAAAGGGAAGCGTAAAGAATAATAGTATTTCATGTCTCTAGAGGATAGTCAAGGTCCAAGATGGAGGAACAGGTGAATTGGCATAAGATTCACATATATACAGTGTGGAAACAATCTATAAAGTTGTGAGTTACAGCCATATACAAGATTTAATATATGTACTTGCGTGTGTGTATATATATATATGTATTCATTGAGCCTGAGCTGAACCACTTCAACAGGAAAGGATAAGCAAGTCCCACTGGAGAACACTTAGAATTTGATGATCAGGGTATTTAGGAAGAAACAAGACGTAGCATCAGTTCTCTTCCTTAGAGCAGATAAGGAAGAAAGGATTGATCTTGGGTGTCCCATAGCCGAGTCAACTTCCCTAAGCATGGTTCTGTTGGGTATATATATATTGACCCAGCCTTCTGGGTGAGCATCAGTCCATGGGGCACAGACTGAGAAAACCTGCTGGCTGAGATGATTGTAAAATTACAAAGAGCATGATCTCATATCATCCAAGATACAACATTGTCTGTATGATTGTGTTATGAACTTGCACCTATATATTTATTTCATTTTGTGGAAACCTCAGCAACTCATGCTGGGAATAGATTGATGACATTAATTGGCAGGTAGTAGTCAATTAACTTCAGGAAGTGATAAAGGCTGGTAAAAAAAGCCAGAATTGCAGTTCAGAGGAAAATATGCAAATTCATTATGCACCCTCTCACTGGGAAAAGCCAGAAAGTTCAAAGGCTTACAGTGTTTTTCAAATTAGTACAACTTTGGTAGCCCATGCGGAGTCTACACTGCTAGGCAGTTTGAACTAAACAAGTCACTTAAATTTCTGTTTTTATTGAGCTTTCTTATTTCTTTTTTTCTGTATTCATACCTGTGTCCTTCCAACTTCCCAACATGATTGGGCTGAGAAACATCAAAATTTAACATGAAAAGTTGAATCTCAACAATTTGCTTTGCAAAAAAAAAAAAAAAAATCTCCTGGGGATTCCATAGAAAATTTCCAATGCCTACGCAAGAGAAATTAAGTCTCTTAATACCGTTAGCGTCCATACAACATATTTCAAGAGCCACTTACATTGGCGCTGGGGGAAAGAAGAGCTTAATCACAATTGCAGTTCTTTTGGGAATTTCACCTCAGTGAACTCAGCTTAAGAAAATGAAATACTAGAGACCTGAAAAGGCATGGAGAGACAGATCCCTAAGAACTTTTATTACTACCATTCCTTGGACTTCAGAGCTGCCAGCTTGCTCCAGCTGCAGTCATTCTTCTTAAAGCAAGATTAGTCCTGCTGCTGCATCTACAACACATTTGCAGAAATGGATGGAACAGGATTGGTAACATCCTTCTGTATCACTAATGTCAAATGAGTGCTGTGATGCATTACTCTGCATTTATTCCTCAGTCTGTACAATATGAATTTCACTAAATCACAGTAATATTTTGTTATCCCAAACTTGTAGTGTAAATAAATATTTATGCTGCTTATCTACTTTGCTATGAACTGTATGATTGTAATATGTATTTTCCACTGTTCCAGCAGAGTGACATCCAAGTAGGATCTTGGGGTTGTGCTCCTTACTCTAGCTCTGACTTGCTTTGTCACTGGGGAAAAGCCATTTAACCTTTCTGTGCCTGTGTTTAACATAAATTTAAAATGAACTGATATTAGAAACTCGCCTGAAGTGTTTCGATCCCAGGTGTGTTGTAAGGCTTAATTAATTAGTGTCTGTGAAGCACTTTAAGCTCTTCATGTGAAAGACAGCGTATACTGAGCTACTATGATTGCCTATTGTGTTTATTAATGCCTCACAGCACCAGCAATCAATTTTTAAAAAATATTTCCTATGTATTGTAGACTCGTATTAGGGAGAATTATCATAAGGAAATCTATGAATGTAAGGCTAATTCACAGTCTTCCTTTTAGATCTCTGTCTCAGCTCTGGAAAACCCCTTTCTACTTATGGGGTCCTCAGCAGGTTCTCCCAGATCCTGTGTACACCTAAAAACCCCTAATACTTGAGTCCAAAGGGAGTCAAGGGGCTGCCTATGGCCAAATCTCAAGGTATCCTCACAGGAAACTATCTAGATCACTTAGAAAGATGCTAACCCTCAGGGCTTCTATACTATTTAAGGGCACCTTCTTCAGAAATATGGGTGCTTTGAATTCACAGACTTGCATTTCAGGGTGTGGAGACAGACTGCTGCAGCATGTACCACTCAGACATTCCAAGGGATTGAAAAAAATCCCAAAATACTGCTAGACAAAACAATCTTTCATAGACTTCTTTTTTTGACTAATGCAGTAGCATTCACTGGTCTTAAAAATGTCATTTTTCACTAAGAGGGCAGTCACAGCGGTTTGCAAGACTAGATTGGAAAACCCCCTGACTAATCTGGTCTGACTTCTTGCCCAAGCTTCATGCATATCTCTTCATGCGTATCTCTTCATGCTTAGACATTCCCTTATGCCATTCCTGGTAATTTTTCATTTGCATCACTGGAGATATGAAACCTGCCCAGTACACTTATTGTTCAGTCGCTGTCATTAACATGACTTTTTGGCATTGGACTGGCAGAGGTGCTCTAGACTCCCCACAAGAGGATGATTTCATAACCTTACAGAAAAACTCCATGGTACTACGCAAAATCTACCAGGATTATTTATAAGAGGTGCATAGGCTTCCTCAAATCATCTCAGCCCTATCATAATGTCTTCAGATAGCAGATACACAAAACTTCCGTTATTGAGCTTTCTGTTCCCTAATCTGTTCTATGGATCATATAATTTTACTCAGTGTAGTAAACAAAGTCAGAAGCGCAAAGAAGATTAAAGAATATAAAATTAGCTCATAAACTATGGAGCACCACAAAGGCAGGTTGCAGTTCTACTCACTGAAGAATCAGAGATTTAAACATGTTATAATTCTGTTATGCAGTATATATCAATTTAAAAAAAAAAAATGTTTCACACAGACCAATTATCTGCAACCATAAATATTCACCAGACACCTGTAGATATATTCTAGAACAACAGAAAACTTCAAGGAGTTTATGAATTTTTACAAAAGTCACAAAATGTACAATACTATTTTTTGTCTAAACAATGTCATTGTGTTAAGACAGTGCAACCATTTAAGAAAAAGACAATAGCACCCAAGAAGAAAAAACTAAGTTGAAATTTTAGTCGTTGCTACTAAGCAAAGAAGTTTGTTCTCACAAATATGGAGTCATAGAGCATCTCAGTGATTTTATTATTTCATTTTGCAATAAGTGAGAATTCAAACGTGAGTATGTGTTTATTCCAGAGAAATCAAGTGAGGGCAGATTTGGAAAAAGTGAAAAGCCTCTTAGAACTGTCTATCACCACTGCACGCATTTCACCTAAAATTGATATGACTTTTTTCCAACAAGTTAATGAGTATTTTGGCTATTAGCTTCAGCAGGAACAAACTTGTTCTTTTCAATGATACATGATTAGATTAAAAGCTCCCCAAAATTATCTATAATTATTAGTAAATTATTAATAGTAAAAGTATTTTCAAAATGTTTTAGGCAAGCTAAAACTACTGGGTTTTCATCTAGTATTTTGCTAAAGTTTTAGTAAGAACATTTTTTCTTATTTTCTTCAAAACCTCAAATGAGATTTATGTTTGCTATGTTAAAAGGAGTGATTTAACAAACAGTAACAGCAATTCAGCCCCTGAGGATTACATATATGTATGTATATGCACAAGCGTACTGTCCAATGGACACGGTCACAGATGGACGTGCACTGCTGCACCAGTGCCTAAACTGTGAAAGGACCCAGAAATCCTGATCCACAATTCTTACTGCAAGCAGAAACAAAACTAAGCCTGGTAAATCATTAAAGATCTTTTGAAGGTCACTGCTTTAAATGTCACTCAATTATTCTATTAATACAGGTTTATTTATATGACCACTTCCTTTGTGATATTCAAAACTAGCCTGAATAAAACACCAGCAAACATACAGTAGTTGGCTGTACAGCATTAGCATCAAATGACCCATGAACACAACATTTTTTTAAATGGAATTAATTCTCAAAATGCAATCAACCTTCAGAGCTGCTAGAAACATTACAGTAGCTCCTACACAAGGTGAAAAGCGGTATTCTGTTAGGTTTAAGGTTTTAATTGGATTTTTTCTTTGTTTTTGAGAAATCTGTAAAATGAAAGGGTTTTCCCTTTCACAGGATAACAGTCTGACCTCCTGTGACCATCCAAACTCCTGTTCTGTACTGCAAAAGCATTTCCCATCAGAAGATGCAGGGTTTCATCAATACAAACCGGGTCAATTCATTTTATGTGTAGTAATGTACAATCCAAGCTGCTGTCATTCCTCCTGGTTCTCATTTTATCCTGCTACTTAGAAGTTTATTCAAAAAGCCTGACCCCAAATGTAACATTTCACAAAAAAACAAGATTCGCAATATTACCAAAGTTTGCAGTTTTACAACTGCCTCCAGTAGCACTTCCTGTTAAGCTGAAGTATCTGGAAAGCACAGAATTGCATGAGAATTTTCAAGTTTAAAAGGAAAAAAGAACAGGTTTTATTCTTGGTAGAGAAGAGAAAAAAAAAATATATCCCTCATGCACCTAAAAGCAAGAAAAATGCACATAAAAGCATTTTCCTTTCCCTTGAACAATAGAAAGCCAAGAAGTCCTGGCGCCAATTCTGAACAGCTTATACCTCAGTCTACCGCAGTGAGGCAAGCAACTCAGACCATTGCCTTGGACCCCATGGCAGCTTCATTAGGCAGCACTGCACATCATTACCGAATACATAGAAGGAGAAGGGCCCCCAACAGAGGATTTTATCAGCATGTCGATTGCCTTCTCGTGGCCCTGCAAGGGTTAGAGGTTTTCTCCTACATTTATTGTTTTGATCACTGGGCATATTCAGAAGAAAGTTACTAATCCTGCCCTAATAACAGAGCCTTTTGCTAAACCATCTGTAGCTCAAGCCCCTGCAGTCTCAGCTGTGTTTTAAGGGACTGACTCCCATGGCAAGCTGTGCAGCGTGTCTGCAGGCAAGACCAAACATCCAGAGCAGCAGCTCTGTATTCCCATCCAGCCATGTGGAAGGGGAAGAGCACTGAATCAACGATTCAGGAACTCCTGTGTGAAGCTGCTCACATCCCGTACAGCTTTCCACCGCTCACAACTGACTGATCACCCACTGCTGTCACATCCACATGTTATTTTCAACACATTTACCTTTGCTCCATTGTAACGCCGTTTCACAGGCACCAGTGAAACTCAGGATGTCCTAGGAGTGACCTGGGTGACACATTCAGTAGAGAGCTGGTTTTGTCTTAAACGGATGGTGACTAAGACCCGTGTGATGCTGTTAGAGCAGGTCCCCTCAGCTGGAAAGGATAACAAGCATGCCAACAGCAAGGACTGAGATAAGAGGATATAGCTGTATGGGGGACAGCCAGCCTTGTCCCTCCCTTTCGAATCTACAAATACTGGCCAACACTGCTATCACAAGTGGTGCTCCATCACAACTCACCTGCCACCCATCTGCTCTAAACAATACATAGCAATATTACTATGAACCTTCCTCAGCACTCAGCAAAATGTTTTCCAATAAATTTTTAATAATAGATCACTAAATGTTTTCCAGCAGACAGATCTACCTCCACAAAGGATTACTAGTAACGGCAGGTTTCTTTTTCTAGAACTGGATTTGCCATCCAAATAGCAATGTTGCTTAAACTGGTTTCAGTACCCTCTGCTTTTCCCCTTGTCCCTGAATCATCCTTCAGGTAATGGTGGTAAACACATTTCTGCAATCAGGTTGCAAAAGAGAGTGGGAATCTGGTTCAGCTGATAGATAGCCCAGCTGGAAATCATCATTTTACTATTATTAGTGTTACTCTTTTACAGGTGGACCAGTTTCCCAATCCAGTTCACAGAATGGCAGCACAAACACATACGGAGAGCCAGCACAAGGCCAGGAAAGTACAGCAGAGTTACAACAACTCGAGGCAGAACTGTGGCTGAAAAACAGTTCTTTAGACTGTCCTTTTGCTTGAAAAGTTGCAGCCTGGAAGCCACAGTGTACACGTGAATACATATGATGCCTTCTAACATAGCATAGTCAAAATGTCATGGAAAAAAACCATCCAGTTGCACTTGCTGACATTCATTTCGTGTGTATCCATTAACTTGGAGCTTGAGACAACAGAGAAAACAATATGCATGATTTAAACACTTCTTGTTATTCACTATGTGCTTCCTGTTTACTAAGAGAAAAGAAAAAAAGGGAGGGGGGGGAAGAAAAGGAACAATCTTTCTAACTTTTGTTCTGTTTCATTTACAGGGGATTAAAATTATTTTACCCTAGGCACGTGGCTGGAAATTTCAGCTCAGGGAGCTATACATTTTGCAGTGTGCTAAGACATTAACGTGTTCTTAACTTAAGACCAGTATTGTGGGCCCTCTATAAATGCAGGGAATTAAAGTCCTTTCTGCTGTGTTCCTGCATGCTGAGTAAGTCTCCAATTAGTTGAGCTGTTAATTTTTTGGCTTTCTATACTTTGCCTCTATTAAACTGATTTGTTCAATCATGCTGCATGGTCACCTGCTGCCTGTGCTCTACAGCGTCGTGCTTGCCTCAGCCGGTGATCTCTTTCTCATGCTTTGTTCACAGCACTTCTAACAGTGGGGTACGTTTCCATTCGTGGTATTTTTACTTGCCTCTAGAAATACATCTGAAACTGTTGGATGATCAGTTTCCAGCTTTCTGCTGGGTTGCCTCCAGCCATCTTGTGCTGCTCCCACATGAAAAGGACCTTATTGGAAAAACCCTATAAAATTGAATAGAAAATGAAACTCTCCCTCTGACCTAACCTGTCACTATACACTAACGCTGCAGACATAGCGTTATCTGCTGTAGACATTCTCTTGCCAATAGGCTTTCTATCAGGCCACGAAAAGAGATATATCTCTGTACCACTGTATTTGACAGTTCCTTCTTTGGGGCCAGAAGCATTTAAATGTAAATAAACAGAGCTACATTAAATTAAAACTAGTCTAACAGGGTGGTATTATCCTGAGCAAAACACTTGCAAAAAACAAGTAAGGGGCACATATTTGCTCAACTTCTAAAAGCTTATAGAGCTCCTTACATCATCAGAGAATTTAGCAAAAGGGTACTGTGTCAAGAAAGAAATACAAAAAAGGGCAATTTTCACCTCAGTTCTTGAAACTCAACCACTCATTAGGCGAGCATTAAGAAGAACGTGAATCACAAAAAAGTATATTGTTATGGAGATGACCAGCCTCCACTAAGACTGTTGTTATCCCCCATCGGCCACCAATATTGACAAAATTCACTGCATTCCCCGGGAAAATACTTAAACTCAATAAGCAAAGTACAGGCAACATAACCGGCATTGTTTTAATCACTGAAGGAGCTCAAATTTGATATAAGGTTTGTTTCATAAAGTTTCATAACCAAGTCTCACTATCTCACCCAAACAGTCCAGTATTTAAATGTTTAACTTGTCAGACTAAGGCGTTTCTGAGTATTTGAAACACATGCATAAGCCTATCCCTATTCGCTAAGCACACACTTATCTGCAGATTTCCAGGTATTACACATGAACATCAGCTCATACATAACTGCGTGTCTGATTCATGCCTAGACATTCTGTCCTAATACAAACTGGAGCCTCACTTCTGATGACCTCCACATTCTCCACTTTGTTGTATCAGCTCTTTATGTGATTCATCACTGTAAACCCACCAGATTCCTATCATAAAAATTGCGTACTGTATATGGTTAGACTTTTCTCAAGGAGGTCATCCTGTAGTGTTGTGCTGAACCTTACCAAAGTCTAGCTCAGGTATAACTGATCCACCAGTGAAGTTGCTGCTGTTCTCCCACCACATCTGTACCCTCTGCAAGGTTACAACTTGCTAGAACTTTCACTTAGCTCACCTTTCATTACCCAGTGCCATAAATGCCATGTCATTCTTCTCCCTTACATACCCTTGGACAACTTTGAACAATCCTTTTCCCTGCCTGACTTGTCCACCTGTCCAATTCTCACTTTCGCTCAATAATGCATATGAAAGTGCAGGGTCTTCTGATAACGGTTTACCACATTTAATTTCTAGGGAAATGTCAGCTTCCATCGAGTGATGCACAAACTGCACGTTAATCAAATTCCATGTCTATAGGGGGCTCAATGTACCTACCTCATGAATATGCAGGCAGATCTGTTTTTTCGAATAAGACACTAACATATTTCTTGTCAGATAGGAAGTTATATGCGTATATATTTTCTTCCCTGTTGTTCTTTTTGCATAAAGCAGATGAGATTCACTGTTTGCCCGAGCAGACATATTTTTTCCAGGGTAAAACAGCAACCTAGTGCTGGATGATAAATGCTTTGCCTGCAAACCATATAATGCAATTGTAGTTTGAGTGTTCTGGGTTCCTGTATTTCTGTGTTGCATTTCACAAGCACAACGCTGAAATCACAGGCAGGGTGATAAATGTTAACAATTTATTCAGCGTTTGAAAATACTGAAAATAAGCTCTCTCCTTTCACTCAGATGTTTAAGAACAGAAAGCATTATCAGATGCCCTTGTCTGACCTTCTGTGTAAAACATGCCCTTAAATTTTATCATCACCTGTGTATTCAGATTGGTGATTTTTTTCTTATCTTTACTAAAATATATCTTCTAAAAATATGCTTTGCGTTCTCCGTGTCTTCATTTGGAGACTTCAAAAAATAAAGACTACATGTCCCTTAATTCCAGTGGTTAATCAATCTCACTTTTAGAAATGGGCCACCAATTCTTAATTTGAATTTGTCTGGATGAAACATTCAGCTATTAGTTTTCTTCATGCCTTTCCCTGCTAGATTAAAGAGGCCTTTATTATTTAGTAGCTTTGACTTTTAAAAGCACTGGTGTCTTGTAATCAAGTCTCTGCTCGGTCTATTTTTGGGTAGGCTAAACAGACCTAGCTTTTCAAGCTCTTTCTGTAATGGATTTACCAGACGTTGAACCTTACTGTGGTAAAGACTTCTCTTCTGCAGTGTCTAAACTTGGGAATTAATCCTTTAAAAACAGTTGTCTTGTAACATGCCAATGTTATAAGACAATGTGTGTCCTGCTAGCTCGGTTACACATGTATTCCGAGTTAAAGCCTGCACAAATGTCTTATTTACGTGCACAATTATGTCCATTCTGTACAGACCTCAAAGAGCAGAGCTTGCAGGTTTAGAAGTAATTCTTTAGTTATAAACACCGATAACAGTCTCATTGTATCATGCATTCATTACATAAATCAAAGCTGACTGTAGACAGAAATTAAAGGACAAAAGAATTAAGTATCTTCTCTAATTTAAGTGTCAAAGCTGGGAGAAATAGGCTTAGGACACTATAGCTTCCAGTGCTCTAAGCTACCTGCCTTTCCCAAACCCCATCTGTTTTTTTTTAATAAATACTTTAAATGCACTTAGTGATATAAAAGATGATAGAACCTGAAGCGTCCTGGTATTTAACATCCCCAGACCTGGCACAAAAGGGGCCAAAATATTGTAAAATTCTGCAAACCTTATGCAATCATCTCCCAGTGTCCACTGCCCCAAAGAGAGAATTTCCTGAAGGCATTAGAAAATGTTATTTCTCTTACACTGTTCAGTCCTTACCCCCCTTAGCTAACATTGCCAAAGTGGGCAGTACTTAATGCCATTCCCAATAGCAAACAGTGCCTTGCTAACATCACCCTTACGAGATAAAATACATTTCCACTGTTCATGAGCTGCCAAAATGGCTCAGGATTTTTACTGCTTTTTTCTGATACCTAAGGCAAAACCTTTTGCTTTGTCACCAGCGGTGTTCTCAGAGGAAGACAGCACAGAGGAATAGCACAGCAGATGCCGAGGAGAATGGCACTGGATACCTTTCCTTGATGGGAAGCAAGGCCATGAGCTGCCATGGCTGCAGAGTAGAGAGAAACAAGTTCCCCATCACCCACGGAAAGCCATCCAGAGCTAAGGGCTGCTGCAAGGCCGTATCCTGCTCACTGTGAGGGGATGGAGCGCAGCTCCCACCCACAACTCACTTCCAAGCATGGTAAAAACTCCTGACGCTGCTAACTTCTGGGACAACTAGAAGATCAGTGTTTTGATGGTGTGGAAAGAAAGGGCCACCTTAACACTCGTGTTTATCTACCTACCTCAGAGTGCTCTTGTGAGGATTATCACATTCCCATGCAATCCACTTGGTATAAACTAGATAATTTGCAAGAAGAATATTTTAAGTCATTATTTTTGTTGAAGAAATGCTCCATATTAGATGCATATTTTTTTCTACCAGAAAAGAAAATCCTGAATTAAACAAGAATTGATATTTCTTTTTTATTATCATTTTGTATGTTGAAGCCCAACTCCATGGCTGAAAAGAGAGCTCAAAATTAAATTCTTAAACAGACTTAGGCCAATAAAGTGGTCTAGATTTCATCTGACCCAGCCCAAAGAAATTTCATAATGGATAACTAACAAAAGAGTTCTGACAGCAAACCTGACCTCAGGTCTCGTCTCTGCATGCCACATTTTGCTAAGCAGGCTGGGAAACACTTTTGCTTATTTGTCATTTTCCTTAATCATGGACCTTGATCGCTGGCAGAGAGTGTTCCAATGAACCCTAATGTTATACTGGAGCTCATACAAGATTCATTTTTAGCTTGTGGGGTATGAGTAGTGTCCTTTGGTGGTGTCCTTTGGCAGATACAGAGCCCAAAGAGTAGTTACGTGGTAAAATCCACCTTTCCTCTGTGCTGCATTTGAAGAGCTGAATAGCTTGGGTTTTTTCCACAACAAAGAATTTTTTTTTCCCTTTTTCAAACTCTGTACTACTTAGGCAGGTGTAGTTTCACTGGCTTTGCACTATACAGTGCTACCATCATCAAAGAGAAGTGTTGTAAAATAAGTCTTCGTCTCACTAGGTGAATTTATTGCTGTCATAAAAATAAAGGCCCCCAAGGTTCACTGCGTCCACTGTACTGAAGGCACAGAGTGCAAGCTTGGGGAATTTACTGTAGTATACCACTGTGTCATTGTACCTACCTGAAAACTTGGCTTAGCTGACATCTGGAAGCATTAATAAAGAAAATGCAACCTAAGGGGAAAGAACCAGAGATGTTTGATTCGTTGAAAGATAAATGTACATTATTATGGAGTCAGAAAGCAAGTTATAAGCCAGAGTTTGTATTTTACACAGTGAAGATGTTAGCTGGGCTTTATTAATGTTTTAATAAATTATTCGCTGAAACAGAGCCCCTTACACAAACTGCATACTTATTTGTCTGGTTACAGGAATCCCTACCATCTGAGCAGGAATTTGCAAATGGTTCCATAGCTTGTCTTTTACAGGTTGTTATCCCTGTTTTCTCTTGTGAGTCCATGAGAGGCAGAGACAGGAATCCCAGATTGCCTGTAGCAGGAGAATGAACTGGAGGGCAGAACGCATCGCATGAGGAGGCAGTAGGTGGTAAAGAGCTTTAGGATCTCAAGTACATAGTCTTTGACAAAAATGTTACAAGACTACAGATGCTCGCTTAGGAAAACAGGTTTGCAAGGAACACTCTGCCTAGGTTGCTCTGTGGATAATGTAAGTAATTAGAGGGCCCAGCAGAAGACAACACTCAACTACACAAACTGTTTTACAATCCTGGAAATAATCCGAGCCCTAGAGAGACTATAACCTAAACAAAATTGGTAGAAATTTTAGGGAAATAGAAGCAAACAGGGTAAACTAAGACTCCCACGGTTGTACAAGAAGTCAGTGGTGGAGCTCACAAAAAAAAAAAAAAACCCAAACCAAATCAAAGAGATCAATTCCACAAGCTGTACAATGAAATGCTGTCTTCTAGATCAGCAACAGCCTCCTCTGGGGAATTAATCTCCAGTTTGAGAATTCATCTCATCTAATCTAAAGACCTACTTTCGAGAGAGTTGTCTAGACTGTCTTTATAATGAATGAAGAATTATCAGCAGAATGTCTCTTAGTTTTTGTGTTTGTGTCTTCAGCTAGGAGAAACCGCAACATAGAAGTCTCCAGGGTTTTCTAAATGCAGCAAGAGTCCCACCCAACACAACTAGGACAACCATTACTGGAATCCTTTGATTCAAGTTGTGGTTTAACACAAAGAAAATCCCCAGCTGATTACAGAATTAAGAAACTAAAATCTTTAAAGTAAAAGCAAACTATTCTGCTGACAGTAATTGAAATTGCGCATGCTGTCCAGAGAAAAGTTCTAATTCTCGACAGTTTCACATAGTTGCATCTACCACCAACAGACAAAAATTAAGGGCTCTCACTAAGTTCCTAGGAAAATTCCCTGGTGATTCTAATGTAAACACAGTCCTACTGTATATTCTCAAAATAAACCTACAACTGACAGATCATACCACATAAGAACACGGCTTTTAAAAGCCTAAGCTCACAAAAAAAATCTCGTGAGAGATTGCTGGGATGGGAATGGGGAGATGGCTTTGCCGTCGTTCTGAAAAAGTTGCAGAAACATAGCCCCGCCAGTGATGCAATGGTACAATATCCTGTGTTGAGAATATATGAGGGAATTATTTTCTGGTTTTTAATATATCCTTTTCCACTGTGTTGGAGTCTGTATTAAGAACTTAAATCACTGAAAAAAAAAAAAATTAGACAATTTACAGCCTTGAACACACCCTGATTTCCTCGTCCTCAAGAGTCTTTTCTCCTTTTTTCTCCCATCTGATTGTCCAGCTCTAGAGAAGGAAGCTTTCCAAGGAAGGTTTCTACACTGTTCCATATTTTAAAGCCACTACCTTGCAATCTTCAAATAAAACAAACAGAAATGTTCAAATAGACACCAAGATTCATAGATCTCTTGGGTTAAGAGACTCCCAATGTATGAAACACATAGACAGAGCCACGCCACAGGGGTGAACATCTGCAGAAAGCATGGACAGATGTGATATTACTTTATGGGAGTGTCTACATTATGCCTCCCCATTACGCCCTAGCTGTAAAAGGTGATCCCAGCTGTCACGTGAAAATCACACAGCCAAAGTTGGTGAGATTTGTCAACCAGCAGGAAAAAGCCTATGGGATTCCAGAGAAAAAGGAGCTGCACGTGTTGTTCAGCATCTCACTGAAGCTGAGGAGTGGGCCAGAAACACAAAGAAAGAAAGCATCATGGGAGCTGTGACAGGTTTGGATCCTTGTCCATCTCTTCCCAGAGCAGGAATGAACTAGAGTGACTGATTTCAAGGCAGACATGAATGATAAACCACTTACAAAGCTTCAGTTGTTAAACCTATCTCTTCATAAAGCTACTTTAATTTGATGTGAAAGTAACTACTGGAGAAGTGGCCTCATAACACCCAGAGAGAAATTCAAAGTATGTGTTGTCAGCTGAATTTTCATTGCTGCTTTGGTGATAAATCAGAGGAAGTCCATATCAATGCAGCTGCATATGCCACAAACCAGCAGGACTGAGATTACCATTGCGCTCTCATGCTGTGAATCAGACATCAAATTTTGTGCTTCCCCTCCTCTGCATTTGGTCAGGACAGAGATGTCTCAGGCTGGGGTATGAAGTCTGGAGTGCTATAAAAACAAGTCATAATTAATACCACAGAAAACATGAGAGGACAGGAAGACAGTAATCTGAAATTTTTCAGCATTAGTCAGTCAAAAGTAGTGAAGAACTTAGTGGTTAGAAAGATAATACTGGAGCACCTGTTACAGGTAAGTTGTGAAACCTTTTCCTATTAAAAATCTACTCTTCAAAGTGATCCAAAATGTGCATGCTTTCTTAAAATGCACCTACATTAGTGCTTCAGCTTCAGCTCAGACATAGCCTTGATTCAGCTCTGCCACCTTTCTGCCAACTGTCTCCATCTGCCTGTCATTGATCTCAGTTTGTGAGCGGTTTTGGTGCTTGCATACTAAATTCCTTTCAGAGGAAACTAAATGTGGAAGAGCTCTGTTCTACATGTTTTTGTGTCCACATGTCCACAACATTTAATGGACACACAGGCTTGTGAATCCACCTATGGGCCAAACTATTGCAAGATCCCCCACAGTGGTTACCTAACACCTATCTACCACTGAAATGCTCTTGAACCCTTAAAAGATCCTGTGACAATCTGGAGCAGTTCACATTTTGCAAAGGACCAAGTGCAGTTCTTCCATCTGTCTCCAACTGCCAGCCCTCTGCTGACTATTTCAACTGATCTATCAGCTACACCTTCTTCTGAAGACACATTTTACACCTTTGCCCAGCTCTTACAGCATCTACATTTTGCTGCTATACCCCTTTCTGGATCTTTATTTTACTCCCCTTATCCCCTGCTTTTTATTTTCTTTAAATTCTCTCAGCGCATTGGCACCTAGTCCTTCTCCCAGCAGAAAACGTGAAGTGGTGCAATTTCACAAACCAAGGAAATATGTTTACTCATGAAATTTGCTTCAAGACTGGCAAGATTTTCTTAAGAGTTAGGGTTATATGGTGGCAGTATCAGAACACTGCAAACCTCCTGTTCTCTGCTAGCTGAGGCAAATGGTGATCAATACCCATTCACACATAAAAAAAAAAGAGATGGCATTTTGCAGAAAGACAAGAGATGAACTTCAAGGTGGCAAAATGTGTGCCCATTTGTTGGGAGCACTGCTGAAACTGCACCCCTACTGGTTTTTTTGTTCTCTATTTTCCCAGGTGATCTCATGGCACCATCACCAAGAGCAGGCCATCAGCATTGTTCTGGCCTCACCATCCTTGTGCCCCATAGAAAACACTTGCAAGGACATAGCCCAGGGTGCTGCTTTACCCCACCCAAACTCCCTCTGTGGTACCTTTACCAGCTCCCAATACCCAACCAGTCAGATGGAAAAGCAGCACTAATTTTCTGTTCACATTTAGCCCAGGCTGGGGAGGCAGAGAGAGGATGATTGAGGTTTCTTGTACAATAATAGCATCGTGCTCAGAAATGCAGAGAAGTGCTATATATCAGAAAGCAGAGAGATGGCAAGGGCTTTCACGCTTCTAAAAGCAATTCTCCCAAAGCCACATAGCAACTACCCGTGTCAGAAACTACCCGCCCACTCCCCACCCTCTTTGAATGCCGAGCTCAGTCTCAGCATCATAAAGAGCCATGAATGTGGTGTGCCATGATAAAACAGCCCTGCTAGGCTTCCACAATAACCTCACTCAGTGAATGCCCCGTCTCTTGCAGGAAGCAGTAGTGAGAGCACTGTTAAAGGCACAGTTTACCCATCTGCAATGGTTTTTCCTAACTCCCTTAACCAGAAGGATTAAGAAAGAGCTATAAGCAGGTTTAAGGGAACATGGAACGTGCTGCTGTTCCTGAATGCCTGCTGTGTGCACACAGCATGTTCACCTCTTATCTAAGAGTGGCCTGCAAGCACTGTGATTTTTACCAAGCACATCCAGTTGTTTTCCTTCATTTTAATTTCTTCAGTCAGGCAAACATGATATTTTTTGAAGTGGAACCCTGCTAGTCAATGGAAAATGGGATAATTTATCTGAAAATAGAGTGAGTTGCGCACAGTCTTTGAAAACACGTAAGGACATCATGAGGCAGAATACAGCACAAATTATAGGAGCCCACAATGGCTCCCCAAACCACTCTTCCCATGTTCCTAGGCCCCTGCAACTGCAGGACAAGGTGCTATTTCCAATTCAGAGGTCTGATGGACCACAGTGAGAATGCTGATAGAGTGGTTTGCACAGGTAATCTGGAAGACAGCTATGGTAATGCGAATGTGTGTTCATGATCGAGGCATAGCAGGACCCACACATCACCATGTATCATAGCCATGGCTCTGAAAGGCTTCTCCAGTAAAAACCTGCATAGTTCATTAATTCTCCACTTAACAGAGGTACCCTAATACCCTAAGTGAGACATCAGCCAGTTATCTCCCAGTAACTATTGTCAGCTCCAGGAACAGAATTAAGATTCAGTCAGAATATTTTAACTATCTCCTGGTTGTCAAGAGTTTGTGGCTTGAAAGTAACTTTAGTTTATTTCTTGATTTTCCTAGGTTTAGGTTTTGCTGAGTCTGACATTTTAGAAGAAAGTACATACTACTTGGGAACTATAGCCTTATACCGATGACTTGTTTCAGCAACATGTAGACAGAGACAGAAATTGCAAAAGAGGAGCTCAAAACTAGCAATAATTCCACTAAGCTCCGTGCACTTGGTCCTTATCAAGAGTACTAATGATCTGGATTACTAACAGAGAAAAGGGTTTTATACTGTAGGCCGAGCCTCTCATCATGAAAATCTTCTAAGAAACAGAGGCAGCCCACATGTCTAGATAGCCGTATCCAGCAGTGGTAAGTGCTTCTGAAACTGTGGAAGGAAAAAAAACAGAAGAGAGACTCAGTCCTAGTAAATACCCTAAATGATGTCACACAGCAGTAGGGTTTAAGCAGGTATAAAATGACTTACAAACATAAAAGCAAGCATTTAAAAAGGTAGAAAGAACTTTGGCAGGTGGAGTTTCATTAACTAGATTTTAAAAAGAAGTGAAAGCAAAATAAAAAGTAAGGATGGGGAAAAAAAGATCGAGCTGCTCAGACCTTTCCAAGGAGCACTGAGGGTTTTGAAGTATATCCATTTAGCACACCTTGCAGGATCCTCTCTAGGATGGGATTGCAGAAAAGACGAGGGATAAAATAAAACGAAGGCACTATGGAGAGATTAACTTATAAATGAAAAAAGGGAAGAGAGATTTGTCATAACCAAAAGTCAGGTGTCTCCAAGCAGCAGGGGGAAATGGTAATACAAAAGAGAACTCTCTGATCATTTCTGAACAACCAGAAAGGACTTTCAATTTAATAAAGACAGCAGCAACCAGAGAACATACCAAGACATTCTGCAGCCCTAGCAAGCATCTGGCAGGCAAATCCATTACATTTGAGACAGGAACCAAAGACATTACAATACTAATAACAGTTGTTGCATATATTAGGAGACAAGGGGTAACAGAGGTTCACGTCACACTGGGGCATTTTGACAATGATTGAATTTCAGTAATCAAAACACTCTATATAAAAATAGAAAGCCCAGACAGTTTAACATGCCAGGCAGAGGATCAGTGTAAACCCCAGCTTCACCAGTTTTTAAGGAAGGAACACAGCACTTCTAAGTAGCACATAAAGACAGAAAACAGGGCACTGAAAACGGGGCACAGAAAATAGGGCACATTTTGTGCCAAGCATGGTCATCTGAGGGCCACAGCAGGGAAGCTGTCTTACCACACTGCCTCCTCTTGTCCATTCCCCTCCTTAAAATCCACCCTGCAAGCTTCCTCTGACCCTGACTTCAGTAAGCACAGAGACTACCTTAAAGGAATGAACACTAGCAGAAAAGTCCAGAGGATCTGAACTACTCAGCATGCAAAATTGGCTTCTAAAGAAATAGTTCCCACCTGTGAGCTCTAATGAATGATTACAGCATTTAAGAACAAGTTAGAAGAGACAAAGAATATTTTTAGCGTTAATGTACACAGAGTAAGATGCATGCCATTGACAAGCAAGACAGGAAGGCTGTACCAGAGCTGCAGCGCTGCAGATGTAGTCCCTGCTTCACCAAGCTTCTTTTGTTCTTTTTTCCCCCACTGTCACTGATTCAATGGTGTTATCTATTCAATGCAAGAAATTCATATTAGAAGCATATGTTTTCATCCACTGCACATTCTATTTGCACATGTACAGTCTGTGATCAAAAGCAGTACAGCTGAAGTTAGCATTCAAAAACCTTAGAAAAGTAAATTAGCACTGGCTTTTGAGGCTGGAGCTGGATAGCAATGTGTTCCTATATGTACTTTGGCAATTAGAAAACATTTTCTCCTTACTCCAGGAAAACAAGCAATCACTTCCTTCCCATGTTCAAGGCCATTCTTGTGAGGGAAATAATGAAAATGCAGCAATAGGCATGTGACTGGCCAGGTACTCACATGATATTGCAGCCTGTAATACTAAACAGGTTGGATGATTTTTGCAGAACTCCTTCCCAACCTTTTGCCATGTTAACTAGTTGACAGGTCTCTTCTTCAGGTAGTCCGGGGTTGCTGTGGTACTTAAAAAATATGTGCAGTAATGGTGCCTTTCTTCTCCTAACAGACAAACATGAGAAAAAAATATATTTTCCTTTCTAGGAACTATGTATATTCCTTAACCCGATATAGAATTGTATGTACTCAGTCCAGGATAAGCTAGTTGTGTATTTAGTTGCTGGTGGACTTGGGAGCAAGCCCAAGGTTGATGAAGGGAAGAACACAATAAAATTCCAGATTTAGGCTGGGCAAAAACAAGTGAAGGTTTAGCCACTAACATGAGCTCTCCACTTCTGAAATTTTCTACATGAGACTAGAAGCCACGACTTCTCCACAAGTTTCTTTGCATTTCTCCATACCCAGAAGTATGAGTCTTTAAGGTCTGACTTTTCATTTAAAAATGGAATAAAAATCTCCAAAATCTTCTAATGAGTTTCCACTTTCATTTTTACGTACTTCCACTAGCCATTCAGTATTATTTACTACCAGTCTCCCTTAACAGCTCTTAGCAGTGTTTAAGCCTTATTAAAGAAAGTTTGCTTATTATGCTAAAGAAGGAAGTCAACAAAAGTTGAAGTATAAACCAGTGCCAAGGGCAATGGTCACCTTGCACTGAATGTAGGCATTCATTAGGAATGATCGGTCATCTCTTTTAATCTTTTACCACAGGAAAAAGAAATTCACCCTTACAGCATCGAACAGATTTTGAGAAAGTTCTCACATACTCCTCTTGCTGATATAATGACACGCTCATCCTTCACTGCTCTGAAAAAAAATGACCCTTGAAACAGGCAACCTCCTTCCTTGTCATGTATCCAAGCATCAGTAACACAAAGGTCCCTCTCCCTAGAACACTTCGGTCATGTCAGCCTTGATCCAACAGCAGACTGTATTGCTCTCCTTGAAGCGCCCCCAAACCATCAGTACAAATTTAATGCATCTTCAGTCACAGACTTAAGTAGTTGAAGGCTTCAGAAACTGTTAAAACCTGTGTACAGATCTAGATTTGACAGCACACCCATGGAGAGCCAAACTGATTTTTAACCATTTCCTGACAGATGTAGAGCCAATGAAATATGCCTGATTAGTAGCCTCTCTTACCACAAAGAAACACAAGGCTGGGAATGGCTCTGTGACCTTTCATTGCAATCGGCATTTTGCTTACAAAGAGTATAAGAGTGAAGTAGAGTTGAACTTTTTGATTGGCATTAAGTTCTCAGCTGGGCTTTCTGCTAAATGGCATTTTTTAATAGTTGTTGCGATACTGACATCAGCCTACTCGTTCTGGTTCTGGCCCAAGGCACCTCTTTCATAGAGGTTTGTTTGAAAGGCTGTCATGTAGCGTCATTCGGTCACGGAAGTGGATTCATAGAAACAACCTGTAGTCTGAAGAACTTCATATCCCATTTCCAAACTAGTGGGCCCACTGGAGCATGATATATTTCACATATGGCAGACAGGAGATATGGCAGAAAGCAAAAAAGCTCAGAAAGTGAGGAATCTTAGTAAAAACGCAAAAGTGTCATTTCTGATAAACTTGACTGTTTTTATCAAATCTGGAAATGGGAAGAAATTGTCCATGACAAATGTAATGAGACTGCATTTCAGTCCTTACAATTTGGCTCAATCAGACAATATTACAGATTAATTTGTCTTTTCACCTTGGTGATCCTATGCAAATTATGGCTGGACACATGAGTGAAAAGGAATTTTGTGATCCCATTTCTAATAGAACACATATCACAATGAGTTCTGTTTAGCACTTAAAGGTGTGCACATACCACAAACAGAAGAGCTCACCTAACCCAGTGTAATAGTAAAGAATAAAACTGCTCCGTACAATCAGGTTTCAAGGAAATGATAAGTTACATCAATAGATTTGTTAGGTGCAACAACATGGATTAGTATATGACAACATTAAACCTGCTTATTCAGGGTATGTGAAACCATCAGTCTTTTTCTCACATCCTAAACTAACACACATAAAAGATAAGCCAGTATAAAAGCAATGGGACAAACTTCACGTTTCTTAACCTCTGGCAAAGCTCCCATCAAATAAGAAATGTGTGGAAGGTTCTGGCTTTATACGTCTCAGTATGTTAAATTAAATATTTGGCCCTGGGACAGCTGGAGTCTACATTTTTGCATTAAAAGGGTAGTTTGATGAATTTTTCTCCCTTCTACAAAGGCTAGGAGCTTTGAATTTGAATAAGCTTCAAGTTGGCTAACTATTAGGATCCCAATTTAGAGAAAGCCAGCATAGTAGAAGGAAGGCAATAATATATTTTTCTTAGGCAAACCCCTCTCCCCGATGTCATTCAGGTTTGCTTTTGTTTTCACACTTTTCAAGGATAGCCTTGAAAGCTCTCTCAAGCGTCTCTGAGGCAAAATGACACATTCGTCTGAAATTCCTTAAATTCAAACTTGAAGAGCTGACTGCTCCTTTGGGGCTATCGGAATCATTCTGCATTTCACCGCATGAGCTGATTATTGCTACAAATACCAGCACACATTGAAAGAAGGCAGCAGAGGGAATGGCTGAGCACAACACAATGGGAAGCAGCAGGATGCACAGAGATGATGCAGGACTTGGTGTGAGTCAGCAATTGAAAAACAGAGACAACATACTATTTGAAAATAGATAAAGAAAAGGATACGTGTCAGAATTCAGGTTTCATCTTTCTCCTGTTTTCATAGCTGCCTCTCATTACTTCAGTTACCATGACTTCAATATGAAGCGATGGTAGAGTAGTCAAAATCAGGTTGAAAAATAGCAGGTCTTTCCTCAGAGCAAGGCGTACAAAGTACGAAAGAAAAAACAATAATACTACTACTTACGGTTATGTCCAAGCAACCCTCACAGCAATTACTGGACTTTATCCGCATAACACTGAAGTCTGAAGGAACATGCTTATTTTCTAAGTGGATTATTGAGCAAATTATGCAGGGAACTCTAAACTAGGCACTGTGTGGTAAAGAGTCATCTTAAACAAATGCAATCAGCTGATGCTCAGCAAAAAAAGCAAACTTTTGCACTATCTGGCTAATTCTAAATTGGCAAATAAGAATTGCAACAGGGAATGAATAATCACCTGTACTGTTAGAGTGACTTGAAGCACAGCTCAGGAGTTAGGACAGGCCAGGAAGAGTTTCAGAGTAAACGGGGCAGGTAAGGACTCACCCTTCTCACATGCTGGCAGTGGCATGGTCCTGCAGCAGTTCTGTGGAGGGTCTCAAGCCTCCACACACATGCATAACCACGTTTTAACATGTAGAGACATATCTTCAGACTGTGTGACACTATGGAGTCTTCAACAATGGCACTGCACACCTAAATCACACAAAAATTCAGAACTGATCATCACAACATCCAGTCTGTCCCTCCCAGTTTTCTCCTTGCAGTCTGGCAGCGCATTGCACTCTCAGACCCCTCAGGACTGAAGGGACTACCTGGAGGGAGAAGCACAGTTGCTGCCAACAGCCACATCACTTAGGACCGTACTGGGTATCTGGTATCTGGCACAAGGTGTGCTGGTGACATTCAAAGCTCACACAGGCTGACATGCACTGGTGGGAAGAGGATGGACATCTGGCCCCATACATGAAAAGTGGGTATTTTTAGACTAGTAGTGTAGATGTTGTCAATATTGCCAACCTACATGTGTCCTGGGGAAACCACTACGGACCTCCTCTGTAGGCTTTCACATCTTAATAAATATTGCCAGTTTGGCCATGGATTCACAATCTGATAAACTGCCTCAAAGACTACTTAGTAAAAATCAATAAGAGTTAGAAATATTTTCATTTTTCAACTGAAATTGAAATAAACATTCAATTTTAGAGTAGAAAGTTTTGACCTTACTGAAATTTTCTCTTTTTTCCTTCAGTATGAAATTTCAAACTCAGGGACATGTTGATGAATTGGCATTTGACAGACAAAATGCATCAGGTTATATACAACTGGGGTCAGTCTAACACAGTCATGCCTCAAGATAGCCATCACATTTCCCCTTCCCGGGCAGTCACATAACAAATGTTTATTCAGGAAAAAACCCAATTCCTTGGCCTATGTCCGTTATTGCTGAGAAGTAACAGATATTAGGTTATTGCCTGGTGAGCTGACCAAAATCAGAGTAAATGTTGTCACTGAACCCTAAATCTGAAAAAAAAAACCAAACAGTGAAGGCAGCAAATGCCCTTTCAACCAAGGACAGCACAAGTGAGACATTGCAATGTATATGGACAAAATAATGGATAACTGTACCATAATATGTTTTTTCCCTTGGATTCATTCAGTCAGTTTTTGTTGATTTTCTTTTTGTTGCTGACTGGAACAATAAAGAAGGTGGAACATATAATACAAGCCCGGGAGGTACAGTAATAAACCCCCAGTTATTAATGATCTGTCCTGGTTCTAGCAATGAGACCCTGACAGCTGTCAGGTTTCAGACACATCAGACACCTATTGTGAAATGTAGTGAGACTAACCGAAGCCTGTTATGATTCTCAGCGTTGCATATGTCTGGCCTTGGGAAGTTTGACAAGCCCTTTGGAATTATGCATCACGCATTAATATGACAGAATTTTTACAGACAGGGAAAGATCATCTTATCGTGGTATTTGTACCCTTCCTGGATGTGCAGCCCTCAGCTTTATGGTGATCATGAGTTTGCACAGTCTTCCAGTGGGGCATGGGGGCTGCCTCCAGGATCCAAATTTTGGGTATTTATGATCCATTCAGTCAAAATATAAGAACATTATCTACCCATCTGGTTGGAATGCAGTATGAGAGCACAAGGAATATGTAAATAAGTATCAAAGGCCCTTATTCTGCAAGATATTCCAAGTCTGTGGAAAGTAGTAAATATCATAAATTTCCATTTATTTCATAATTGCTTAAGTACCAGGCTCCTGTTTCTTGCAGGATATACTAGGACAAGCACAGTAGAAGTAAACTGGTTCTTAAGTTCACACTACAGGAAACAATGGGGAAGACCTTGAAGCACTTTCAAATTGTTAGAAAAGAAGTAGAACTATGCTTCAGAATGAGGTAACAGTAAGATCATTTCTCCTTGGAACGTATTTTGGGCACATTTGGGATCGGCAAGATCTGGTAATTCAAATCCCAGACAAGCCATCACATTGATCAAGGGCCAAATTCTAAATTTCATTCTTAATATCCTGCCTCAGTGAGGGATGAGAGAAATGGAGAAAGTAGAATTTGATGTACTGTAAGTATTTAAGAAATACATGCACTATACCACTAGAATTCAGAGAAGCAGAGTTTCTACATATTATGACAGAGTCAGTCAACAGTTCCCTCTCATCATTGATCTCTCTGTATTTTTATCATGTCAGGCTTTGCAGGCTGCACTCCCTGCTTCAAATATCCTTCAGATTTTTTCCAGTCTGTCAATGTAATTCTGATGGTGCCAAAGTCATTGTACAAAGGAAGCTGCTAGGCTGTTGTGGACTGATTCTTGTAACTGCAGACACACTGTTCTAGGTCCCAAAACACAGAAAGGCAAGTCCTTCCACCATGCTAATGCAAGAGTGAACTCATACAGACAACAAAAAAAGCAAGGACAGACCTGAAAATGAGCATGCAATCTGGGGAAGCACTCTACCTGAAGGACTTGCTACAAAACTGATTGTTTCACTGCAGCAACAAGCTATTAATAGGGCAGGGTTCCTGGCACAGTCACATATTCACTTCAGCTCAGAAGGAAGGCCACTTTTAATGCTTGTTGCATACACCGCATGCCTGGAAAACAAAGACAGTTTCAGTTACAAGGTTCTCAAATCACTCCTTGCTGTTGTGAATCTATCCATGATGAAATCCATGATGAAAGACCAAACTGCAAGTTTTGTCGAAAGATCAGCAGAATATGGATATTTTAAAATAATCCATTAGTAGAAGATCTAAATTAAAATAATTCATTGAAATAGGTATTTTTTTTCTTCACTGTGCTTTCAATCAAAGTGTTGCAGCAATAGGTTGATAACTTAAGACTTGAAGGTGACAGTGAAAAACCTAAATGCAATTTTGTCCTGTGTACAGTACCTTGTGTAATATAATTCTGGTCAGTGTTTCCAGGTTATCATAGGCCCCAACTTAATGCCAACAACAAAAACTAATAAATGAATAGGAAATCCTGAGGAAAAGTGGAACTTCTGCTTCAGCTGATAAAGAAGTAATCTGTAAAATCAAAAAGACTATTTCTATTGGTAAAAAACAAACTAGATTATTAAAAGCTGAAAATAATAATCTAAGTGACTGTATGTAGCCTAAGGAAAGAAATTTTAAATGTATATGATTTTAACTTCATGACTAACTTAGGCTACAGCAAATCACTTCTGTTCATGTGGGAAATACCAGAGTATGTGATAGGATTATTAATGCGATTGTTTACAATATATATGTGATAGATGAATTATGCATGCTTCTTTGTATGAAAAAGAGTAACACAGATCTTTGTTTAAAACAAATTATGTAAGTTAAAAGGCACTTTAGCAAATGTATTTACCGATGTGCCTTTAAATATAAATGGATTAATGAACATGCTTCAAAGATAAACTGAATTACAATAAAGACATATTTTGAGGATCTTCTCAGAAAGCATTGGGAAATGGGAGTTCCACATGTTACAGTTTCAGTGTTCCCACTGGATACATGAGAGACTAGATTCTTTGGTAGTAAAACCACAGCTAAGACTAGCATACAGAGCATATAATGAAATTTGTGTTCTTCTCAGACCTGTAAACAGGAAGAATGTTACCTAATGTCAAAATGTCAAGGTAAAATCTTGTCTCCAGAATTTCAATTGACTTGTGGTGGAGTGAAATTTCACCTCTCTATGTGTCCTGCAGTCACAGTGGCCAAAGACACTTAAAAAGCAGAGAGAGACTGGAAGAGCTTTTTTTGAAATTAAACAAGAATAGAGTGAAGACTGTGTGGCAAATTACAACACAAAACAAAGGTCCATCTACTAGTACAAAATCAAATATGTCTCAGCGATATGTTAAAAAACAAAGTTTAGCATAGAAAGTGTTTGTCTCAGCCTGGGTACATCCTTGAAGAGCAGGAGATGGGATGAGTGAGAAGTGAGGTGGGTAAGAATGTGCAAGGAAAACAGACAGATGGGACTTGGAGAGAAGAGCCTGAATGTTTCCTGGAACAAAGGCCTAGAACAAGAGTAATCCTCATTACCTCATTTTAGAACACAACTGTAGGAAACTGCTGTCACCAGTGTCTGGACTAGGCCATGCATGCCTGGCTCCTTCCTCTCCAGGTGGGAAGCTGGTTAAATGGCACTGATATCCACGTGTTCTACACACAGTACAACTGCAAACTTAATCCGCCCTTGCAATCCCAGCAACTGTGGACCTGTTACCTTTGCATCTACTTGGAAGTATCATATTCATGGCAAACTCATGTTGACCTTCTCAGCTCATTTAATTGCTTCATTTAGAGAGAAATAGCTTGAAATGCATGGTAATAAGAATATGTCATTCCTACCAGCACAGGATCCCTCACAGGTTGTGCATCAGATGCTTGCCTTAAGGATAAGTAAGATAAATTCAAGTTTATTCAGGCAAAAGCAAGACAAAACTATATTTCTCTGTTCTGGGTAAATACCTTTGCCACAGAGCTGATGGATAAACTTTCTCCTCAAACGTCCTGTGTGGAGTCTTGTACTTGAGCTTAGATATGCCCCCAGCTAAGCGATGCAGTGAGACAGGGGAAGAACCCCTAATCTGAAGAGCCCCGAAGAAGGAAGAGGTATAGAGAAAACTGTAAGATCTTGCCGTGACTGGGATGCTTTGTGATACGAGGAGATCTGTTAAAGCATAAATACTTTCAAGAAATTCGCAGAGAGTTAGACACTCTCAAGGTTAGGTAGAATTTCACTGATATTTCTGATACTTAAATTTTGCACTGTTAACCAACAATGCCTGGCAACTCATTTCTGAATCAACTCCTCTGTAGATTAGTAATGCACCAGAGATTATAGAGGACAAGTCCCGCAGACTGAAATGGGATTTGGGAGGCTAGCTCTCATGAGATTTTTGAAAATCAACCCACCAGTTTTGCAAACTCTGTCCTGAGTTTTTCTGCTGGAGTTTCTTACTAGGTAATGGTGGATCACAACAATTTCTTTATCCATCAAATCAAGAACACCAATATATGAGCATCCACTCCATTTCTGCCTCCAGATACCAAGACAAAAGCAGCAATCTTAATTAGTACAATTAAAATAGCAAGACATATACGATCATGCCTTTTTAGAACAAACCAGCTCCTAAAATGACAACTGATGCAAAAATAATTAAAACAAGACAGATGTGGGGGAGGAAAAGGAGAAATAATGTATTTAGAATTTGAAGAGAAGTAATTAGTTTTGGCAGGTTATTTATTTATGTAAATTGAAAAATTAGCTGTAGCAGGCACAGGCAGCAGATACAAATGGCTGCTTTGCTCTCTACTCACAACAAAAGAAGAAGAAAAAGTTATGGCAAAATAGCACTCTGGATTTCAAAGTATGTATACTTCCTCAGAGAATACATAAGAGACTGTTGTCCATAATGAAACATCCCTGGCCAACAACAGACAGAAGATACTATGCCAAGAGAGAATCCTAGTAATCTTAAAGTTTAGAGGGTTTTTTGTTTGGTTTTCCGTTTTGTTTTTTTACAAGAGACATTTTCCTGGATTTCATTTTTTGTAGCAGTTTTTCAGTTCTTGAATTGCCACTGCAGTATACATTGCATTCTCAAAATTTCCTACAGTTCTGAAAGTAAATTGAAGTGTGACTCGGTAAGTGGATTAGTCAAATGTGTCCTCTGGAGACATCAGTGATGCCAAAATGAGAAAATTATTTAACTTCTTATTAAATCAGGTGCTATTCTGCTACTCCTTGTATGTTTGCAGAGGCACAGTATATTTTAGCTAACATTAACAAGCAAAAGTGGAGAGGGTGTTGTTAAACAAACGCACAATCATTCTGTGGTTTGTAACATACCATTCACTGTCTTTCTTCAGCCTGTCTTTGCACCTTTCTTCCCCTATATGTATGTGAAGACCTCTGCACACCACTACTATCAGAAGGCATCGTGACCCTCTGTACAGAGGTTAAGGTACCATCTCCTATGATTGAGGCAGGGTCAAATACCAAGATCCTGTCTCTTTTTCAACAGATAGTGCCTTTGTCCTCTGACTCCCCTAAGCTCCAAATTTTTTTTTTTTTTTGAGTAGCAGCCTTCTGGTACCTCCAGATTTACAAAGATTAAAACAGACCTATTTGAGTATCATCTTCAGACAGATTCAGGGACTTCAGCTCAGTCTGGTAGGGGATACAGCCTGTCACCTCAGCACCTCCATTTCCTGATTTGCAGACTTACAAAACATGCATACTGCAAGGCATGCTTAACATCTGCTCTCCCTAAGGAGATCAGCAGCCCAAAGGCAAAGCTCTAAGTACAAGGTAACAAAAAAGCATCCTTATTACTGCTATTCACAGTCACTGCCTTTGACCCAGAAAGCCTTTCAACCTTTGAAGCACCCTTGAGTTGCATTTTAAGTCATTGCAGTCCACTCTTTCTGCTCAGAAGCACAAAATAACAGGCAGCAGAAGGACTATAAATTGCTTTATGGATGCTATAAATACAAATAATCCTCACCCATAAAGTTGCATTGGCATTACAAAGATCTAGTCATTTATTTAATGCATGGCACAGCCATTCTGCAGCACTTGGAGGAGGCGGATGATCATGCTGTCACAGAGATTCCATCTTTAGGATGTGAAATGTCCCTCTGACTCACATAACATGTAAGAGAAAAAAATGCTGTGAATGCAAGCACTTGCAGTACACAATAGCCTTAGAATCATAAGAAGCAATAAAGAGTACTCCTACATGTCAGCACTGAACCTGGATAGTCGCATCCCATGATTTATATCCTATCACAAATAATACCTGAAATGAAATAGAATCACAAAGAAGAAAAATCCTGAAAGAAGTTAATTTAGTAAATCTTCCAGAGGCTTCAGTTTTACAAAGCACCAAAGATCTGCCAGTCTCACTTCAGGAAGAAGCTGTGGAGCCCTGTGCTTTTTCCTTCATCGGCCTTCATACACGTATATATTCACGCAAAAAAAAAATAGAGATGGATTTTAAAATAAATTTTTAAAATACTTCTATTTTGGAATAAATCTCTGCTTTGTTACTCCATAGTCAGATTAAGATAATCCAAGACTTCTTGCTGCAACACAGAATGAGACTCTTATTTGGAGAAAAGTGGCATAGCAATTCTTAGGTGAGATATATCCCGTACCTTCCTGAGAGCAACAGGGAGGTATCATAAATCATACCTGTATACCTACGCTTTGAGAGTAGAAGGCAGTACAAAGATCTCTGACAATGGTTCATCTGTTAATCTGGGTGCGTATTCAACTCCCAGTAGCATAGTCTCCATTCTCACCTTTCCAGTCCACATTCTTTCCTGATTGCAATCTATGTTTTATTTATTCACTCAAATTAGCATATTCACCACTACTAAAAAAAACCTGGATTTAAAATCTTCACGTGGAACTCATACAATGGCAAATGAATATTATTTAAATGAACAACGCAATTCTTGGCCTTCAGGAACCAAGGTTACAACAGGTAGGAACTACTTTGTTTACTCTCAGTTCTTACTTTCCTTTTACAAGCCAGATATTTTACTCTACTTTTCAGTTCAGAGGAAGGTCTTTAGCAACGTCTTGCAACAGGAGGCTCTTTGTTCTGGACAGTTAGATAGAGGTCATGGTTTAAGAGTTAGTACTAGAAATGGTGTTGCCCTAGGAGACTGAAAAATAAGAGCTGTCACAAGTGAATGCGAGGGGTTTTTTTCTGTCCAAGACTGATGGCTTTGGCAAAGTGGGTGATATAACTTCATGGCTTTAGAAGGGGATTGCCAGCCAGGATATGTGCCCCCCCACATCTAATAACACATCACTTTTAGATGGCCACAGGGAAGTCATTCTTTAAAGAAAAGACACTGTCCTTTGGTTTCCCCACCGTAAAATAGTTACTATAAGGCTTAATTATTTTGCAGTTGAAAGGAGTTGTTTAAAGAAGCTGCAAATGAAGAAAATCTGGCTCAGATTAGGAATTAGACACTTAACTGCTATTTAGACACTTTGGCACTTGCCAGATCTGACTCTATACTGATGTCATGTGTTTATAGAGGATGACTCTTTAATGCTTTTAATTAATATAATCAACTAAAAAAAGGTTTCGGTCCAAGAATAAGGGCTTTAAATCTGTATTAATTAAATACAGTGTTAGCCTTAGTGTTAACCACCATTTTGTTTGGATCTTCACTATAGTCTACATAGTGTGTAATCAGGTAACAGCCAGATAAGACTTGAAAAAAAGCAATTTGTAGAATTCAAATATCATGATAATAACTTACATGACTCCCTTGGCAACTAAGTGAAATCATCATTAAGGTTTCTAGGTAAATTGTATCAATACTGTCACAAAGAGCTGCACATATATATGCAGCAATTCTCCTAGGATTCACCACTGGCATATTATAATGCTTGCTAGAGTATATTAGTTTGTTTGGTTTATTGATAAAGTGAACAATTATGAAAGACCTTGCTACCTACTATGACATAAAGAAACACATCTAAAAGGATATGTTCATCCTGCAATATTATCTTCACAGAAAATAATATTCCCACTGAAATTCCACTACTCCTGAGCCCATACGCTCAGTAACTTACTTTTAGGGGATCGTCATACATGTGTCTTGTCTGTTTTTTAAATTGTTTGAGGTTATCTTTAGCCTCCAGGGAACCTAAGTTAGGCAAGAATTAAAAACAGTAAAAAGTCTCCTTTTAAAATCACTAAAACTAAGCAAAGAGAGAATTGCCCAAAACAATTCAGAGTGAATCACTTGAGTTCCCAAAGTGAAGAACTGCCTAATTAACTACCTATTCCCACCTGTGAACGAACAAACAACTCGCACATTTAAAGAGGCAGCACAAGGAATACAGGCTGGGAGATAGTGTGTGCCCTAAATTCCTGTGGTTGATGAAGTTCCTAACTAAAAGGTGACCATGGACATTAAGTGGCATCTAACGCATTTCATGGCTCTTGCCTCTGCTTTGCTAGAGTGCTCATTCAGTATTCACTGCTTATTCAATATTCAGTTGCGAATATTCTCCTAGTACAGTTTCCGTAGTCCTTCCTTGCAACCTGTCATTCAACAACTCTTCTGTGAAATTACTGAGAGTCTTCAATCAAGGCATTCTGAAAGTAAAATAACTCATTTTTTCATTAATCAGGTGTAAGTAATTTGCTTCGCATGACCTAGAAAGATAGGACCACTTTCTCAGCTAGAATTCAGTTGCCATAACCAAGAAACCATGCTTTTTTTTTCCTGCTGTCTCCTCTCTCATTTGCCCACCGCCTCCCAGTATCTTCAAGGTATTACAAAGAAAACCTCTAGTATACAATGTTGTGTTCTGAATGAGACAGAAACCTTACTACAATAAAAGTGTTTAGGATCATGTCTCTGGTACTGAAACACATCTAACTAAAGGGAATGAATTGCATGGACAACTTTAATTGCTTCACTCCCCAGTCATTTATTGACTGCCAGGCTTCTTCAAGTGTTTGCACCTGAGCAGACATTGCTTGCAGCATTTCAAAGTAACAATCATAGATGAGGTTCTGATCATCTCTCACAGGGGTGCTCTTACTGTGGGCACAGAATTTAGCTGTAAATTTCCAGACAGAATCCGCAGAAGATACGTAAATATGTTTCCAAAGACTTTATCATGAAGCCAAACATTAACTTCTTCCTCCAAAGCAGGATGGCATTTAAAATAACTAACCAAACTCCATTTTCCCTATTCTCATTTTCAAAAACACAGAGCCATTTAGGACAGCAAATTAAAAAACAGAATCTGCATCAAGCTGACATTCAGCTTGTGAATTGTTCAGGCCACGTTGTTAAATCTGGCAATTGAAAATCTGGATCATTTCAAAGAATTGACCTTTAAGTAATATATAGTTCTCAACCTTAACTCTTGTGGAGCTGCTACAATTGGCAGCCTAATCAAACCCACCTACAATAGCCAGAGTGCTAACATTTAACGTAAAGTGGTAACAGTCACTATTCTTTAAACTGTTCTTATCTGAATATAAAAAAAAAAAAAGAAATAAGCAAACTTGAACATTAAGCACCAGGAAGAAAGCGAAATAGGAATCTGAGACATGAAGCCTGTACGTCCCTTTTGACTGCAAAAGGTCAGTTTGTCTCTAGGCTACCTGCACCAGCCCTTATGTAAGACTGATGATCTGATGAGCAGTAACATGCTGCTGACTGACAAATTATTGCTACTCCAAAGGGTGATGCCATACTTTTATTCCACTTTTAAACAATTACACCTAGGGACAGAGAGCTTTCCTGGAGTGGTTTCCACTACATTTGGATCATTTCTGAGTTTTGAGGCAATTTTTAAAATGCTATCTGGTGTTTTCTTTCCATCTCTAGTGAACATTACCTTAATATGCCCTTCTAGAGAGATCATTTGGATGAAGTAAAAAATAGAGACAGCAAGTTGGTTAGAAGGTTTTTAAAAGGTTTGGAAATTCAAGCCAGGATTTATACCCAGGCCCTGTCAGGATACAGATTTACATCCAAATGTTGCTCAGTCAAACATGCACACAGCAGTTCCCAGGATGAAAGGCCAGCCAACAGCAACTGTGGGAACTGCTTACCTGCTAAGGGAGGAACACAGCTACTGAGAAGCAACACATGGCTGTAGTGGATGAGGAAAGAGGAAGAGTTGGTCAGAAGGATGTAGTGGATGAGGAAAGAGGAAGAGTTGGTCAGAAGGATGTACCACTTTCTAGGGCATAGGGCTAACTGAGCATTTAGCAAGTAAGCTAAGCTCTAGTCACAAGCTGAGATCCTCACCTCTGATGATTTTAATCTGTAAAAAGGTTCAGCACAGTGTAAAGGAATCCTCATAGCTTTGTTTCTAGGCAGAGAAAAATTTCTGTAGTACAGCTGCCTGGTGTCCTATTAAAACCCTGTAGCAGACCATGTTAGGGTTAGCCTTGGAAAAAAGCTTGTTTCCTAGGCAGAAACTCCATGCTTATGAAGGAGTGCTAGAAAACTTGCAGAAGAGCAAGCTGTTCTTCAGGAGGTGTTTTTGACCTCAAAACGCAGAAGGTTAAAAAAAAAAAAAAGGCGGGAAAGAAATTTAAAAAACAAGTGTGAATAATCCTACAGCATTTGCCTAAGATCTACCTACATGTGCGTCAGCTTTATTACCAGAAGTCACCACACTTCTTGACCCAAGTGGCAGCAGCTTATCTAAAGAGCCGCCGTGGATGCAATGACAGGGTCTACTGCAAGTCAGGACGGAGCTGGGCATCCCCCCCACCTGAAACGCCAGGTCAAGAATTTGATGCCTGAACCCAGGCCTGACAGGGAGGCAGTGCGATCCAACTCAGCTTCACAGGCACTAATCATCTTCCTCCCTCTAACCCAGAGAGAGCTCCTTCCCATTAATATCTCTCCACCAGAACAATCCATAAAACATCATTGAGAGATGAAGCTCAACAAACACTAGAAACCTATTATGAGGGAATTGTAATGCATTAAACGTAGCTCAGGACTCTGAGGCTCTTAAATGATAGTAGCATTTGGTTTGGAACATTTGCCCAGAAATGTTAGAAGATCTTTTAATAAATGTACTAAATAAGATGCATAATTTAGCTTCTTCTCAGCAGAACGCTGGCTGGCTGCCAGATCCAGTCTCAGGCTTAACTCAACGTCAGGGCTACCCGCTGGCCCAGTACAAATAGACTCATTAAAAAACGGTTGCTGCTGTGTGCTCAGGCTCTATTTCTCCCACTAATGGCTCAGTTTATGCCTCCCCCTTTTAAACAAATAGAGGAGCTGCCTCCAGAGAGGACAATATTCTCCTGTACACACATTCCACACATATGAATGCAAGCAACATGCTGGGAGGTAAGGGAAAATAGAAGAGAAATGGCTGCCCCCATGCAGGAAAGGGAAGACGTTCAAACTAATTGTATCACATAACATGGATGCTGAGTGACCGTGACATTCATTAATTGTAACTGAGAAAGATCACAGCCCAGATCAGGTCTCCATTTCCATTGTGCTAGGCACACTCAGAGACAGACCCACAGGCAGAGCCTGACATCAGAACAAGCGGCACAGACAAAGTCAGGAGAAGAAAAAATCGCTGAAGGAGGCAGCTCACCAGGGACACCGCTCATGTGCCTCTATTTACAAGTCCCATTAAGCCTTTTTTCTCTTCTGGATTCAAGCAGGTTTGTGACTATTGCCAGACCTAACACAGCTTCTCAGCAGTCAATTGTTTTCGGATTTGCTCTACAAAATTTCCTTTCAGATTTGCTTTCTGGTTTTTAGTGAAAACAGTGGTATAGGCAAAACTGGCCTTTTGACTAACTTGTATTAGTTAGTCTTATTAACAGAATTCCCACTTTATATTCTACCTCTGGCAATGTCTAATAACAGTATTGTGTTCCTTTCACTGAAAGCTTTTGTTTTGTTCCAGGAGCTGACAGAAGGGTGATCCTTTCACTGGAAAGCACATCAGAGAACATTACCAACATACATAATCAGAAATGACATACAGTACACAGTTGCTTAAAAGTGGATGTAAAAACAAAAGCTTAAACATCCTCAAAACACCTCTGTCTCCTCACCCAAACTAATAAACATGTAACAGCCCAAATGATGTTGCTGGTAAACTCTACAAGCATTTGTAACTCCTGAAATGGCCTTAAAACAAGCAAATTCAAAGCTCAGGCTAAGAGAAATTAAAAGCAGTGTCCAAGCTTACACACTGTCAAGACTGAAGTGCTGCTCTCAGTCACTCTATTATTTGTGGGAGTCATGTTCAGGTACTGGATAAATGAAGGAACTGCACACCCACATAGCAAAATAAAGTTCTGTTCTCATATTGAACTCAGTGGCTGTATTTCACAAGACTAGACCAGGTCTCTAACCATGAAGGTAGAAAAAGTCACCATCCCACCAGCCTCTGGGCAAGAGAATCATATCTTCTTTCCTCCACAATGTCTCACCAAGGGCCAGAAGCACCTGCTGTGTCTTCCCACATTGCTGCCTGCTGGAGTAGCCCATATCACCAAACTCCCTCCACTAGACTAGTTCAAACAAAAGGCAAGCACATGAAATAAAAAGTATGGTTTATTTTTCAGAAGAGGAGCAGTGCAGGCACCTCTTCTCAGGTAATAATTCTGAAGCAGAAACCCAGATACCCAGCCTTCGCCTTTAGGGCACATCCTTATTTTTAGTGTTTCCTACTTACTTGCTCTGGACTATGCTCCATAATCTGGACTGTGCTTAACTTTGTTTGAGACCCCGCAAAGAATCCAGGCACCCAAACCAGGCTTCTGTCAGAGTCCACAATACTAGGACGGGTATTCTAGAACAGGCAAGTTCTAGGTGTTATTTATGGAGTGACCCCTGGAATCAGCGACAGAACAAGGTTACTTCTTTGTGTTTAACCTCTCTTGCTCTGCTCTAACCTGCAGTGATATTCCCACACGCTGAATTTCAGAGCTGGAGTCTTTGAATCTATCTTTTAAAAATTGCATGTAGCTTTGAAAAGCACACAGTTTACATCTAGTATACCTGAATCGCCACACTATTAATTCTGCTTTGAGAGCATTTCAACCCTGCTGAACTAAATTAACACTGGACTGAAAAGCCCCTAGAGTTTTAGGTTATTTCTACTATAACTATACACCTCCCAAGCATGCACTGTTTATTTCCAATCAACCTCAGGTCTCTAGGTAGCCTATTAGCAATCATTTCTTCATTAGTTTTCCCAGGCCTTCATTTCCTCTCTCATAGAGCCTAATCTATGCTGAAAACATACTCCTCAATACTACTTCTGTATTTTCTTAGCATTAAAAAAAAGACCCTATTTTAGCTTTCAAAAGAAGCTGAACTGACACACCTGCTAATCATTAGTAACTTTCAATTACACCTGACCTTCTCCTCCTCCTAAAGGGCTCCTCTTAGCTCCATCTAGTCTATTTTAAAAAACCCACAAGATGTTATTAGGGTAGTTATAGGCAGTGGTTATGCAGAAGATTTTAAGACATTTATGTAGTTTTTCTATGTGTGTTTTTGATTTAGAACGTGTAGTAGTAGAAAGTACAGTTATGAAGGCTTATCAATGTATTTTGTGTAAGAGACACGTGGATATATAGCAGGGAGTACATGTTCTGCAACTTGCTCACTATATATTGAAACAGCTTTGTCAGTTCTATGCAGCTAAAAAAGAAAAACTTCAAAAATAAAAACTTTAGAGCTGCACTAGTGTTTTATTAGAACCAGTTAGCTATCAATTGGTTAGCTCAGTGAACCAAAGAAATACAGACAAAGAATAGTTTAAGGATGCTGTCTCTCATGTACACTGTTATCAACTCTTCAAATGGTGCACTTCAGTCCTCTAGAACAGGCCTGCTAGGATCCTAGTCTTGGTATAATTGTGTAAACTAATTACCCTTCTTTATGTATGTGAAAATGTTCGAAACTATTATCAGTCCTGCGCAAAGAGAGTGTTTGGTTCCTGCATAGCTCAAATAAGACTTTAAATTATGTGCTGACTGGAGTTCTGCCACCACAAAAGTTTCCCTCTGTACTGTCAGGCACAAGCTCTTCATTTTAAGAATATATAGTACATTGTTTCCCAATTAGATGCTACATCAAAATCAATGGAGGAGTCCTTTGCGGAAAGATAGCAAAGCAATGTTCCAAAGCCTTATTGATTTTAAGAAGGCTTTGCTAGGACAGAAAGACCTATTTGTGTGAAATACTTTGTTGGTGTAGAGGCTGGAGTTTTGAAAAAGCCTAAAAATAAATGGCTTCCCTCTAAGGGTCATATGCATTTGTGAGGACTACGAAGGATGCTTTGTGGTTCGAGTATTACTGCTGCAGATATCTTATCCTGTTTGTCACCGAGAATTACAAGCCTTATCAACACAAATGTACAGTGTTTCATCACTGTGATTTCAAAGCTGAGCATAGAAAAGAAAGTCAAGCTTATCTGATATGTGCCCAAATGTTCCCAGCTCTCAATATGCTAAACTTGCTTCCTGTACTCTCTCCTTCAAGGGATGTAATTTTTGAGTCAAGTTGTAGAAAATTCCCTCTTGTCCAAGTTGCATCAAATTATCCACAGTGATTCTGAGGGGAAAAAATGATACTTCTGCTGTGCCAGCATCTGGAAAGCAGCCTGATTGACAAGACTAAAGAGCGGTCTTTCTAATTGCATGTTAAAAACATTTTAACTCTGCCCTTCCATATGGAGTAATCTTTCAGTTAAGAGCAAACAGCAAAAATTCCCTGTGACAGAGGTAGCGGAAAGATCACCCTTTACCAATATTAGGATGTCCAGGGTAAAAACTGCACAGGTTTGAAAGCCTGTAGTGTTAAAAAGCTTTCAGATTCAGAGAGGCTGAGTTAAAACAAGAAGAGACAGATATATTGCAAAGCTGAACAAATTATTTAATAAGGTATATGTGCTTGCACTGATTAGCTGAATAGACTGAGCAGTTCCTGTGAACATAATGTTATATACTCAAGTATTCACAGAAATAATTCACAGCTACATAACCTATTAAGCCTTTTTCGTTACAAGGGCATCCTGGGATAAGTCCAAAGAGAAGAAAGCAACAGCAAGGCATTTAATTTTGCCAAATACGATAGCATAGTCATAGGAAATCCGGAGTTGTGTAGCATAAATTTCCCTCAGCATACCCTGGTCTCTGATTAGTAGGAAATGAATGACAGCAGTAGAGCTACTCAGTCTAATTATCAGTTTTGCTGCATTTCTAATAAGCTCTTAAAATCTAATTTTGGAAGCGGGAGTTTTGTCTCCTGCAGGGAATGGCTGATAGAAATGAGCAAGATTCCAGTTTTTCAAGCCTGGTCACTTCTCCAGCAGTTAAGTTCTCAGTGAATCAATAGGTGAAGGGCAGAGCAGGATTTGTGTAAACACTAATCTACTTTACAACTATTATTCTACACTTTTCCAGGGATGCAAACCATTTCCACATTTAGACATGTCCCCACCAATTCTAAGCTCCCCTGCTAAGGTTGGGTTATTAATGAGAATGACTCCGTGCTTTCATATATGCCTGTCTATTAAGAGATAGACTGACCATCAATTAATCTCAGACAGACACTGTGCGGCAACTGTGTTCAACCAATGACTGTGTTGTGAGGATCAGAGCTTGTGACTGAGACACCAAATCAATGTTTCATTAAGCTACAGGAACCATTCAGTCACTATTTTAAGTAAACGTTCATAATTACACTTGCTGTAGTGACAGGAATTAGCCTTTTTGCTGCTCTCTGCTCTAACTCTCCTTCCCTCTCTGTCTTTACCATTATGCTAGCAAAAAAAAGCATCAAGCCCTCTCCTCTGGCCAGCTAGGGGTCTTGGAAAGATATATCTGGGGACACAAATCAGTTAATGACTCCTGATGCAGACTAATTTCTGAAGGGTCTTTGCGTAAGTCATTCACTACTAAAAGCAGTAACTTATTACAAGGAAGGCTGGGATTCCATGACCAAAGAGGAGGTCAGGTGGCTGGCTCTTTCCAGCACATACACATCTTTGGCTTATTAGATCATAGGAGATCAGTGAAAGAGCTGTTCGATTGAAGCTCTGTGACTGTTACTCAAATGCAAATTCAAAAAAGGCTTGGGAAGGAAGGGAAAGGAGCAAGGAAATCTTCAAAATCTCCCCTTTCCTTTTGCTTGCTTTCTCTCACGCACTTTGTAAAGCTGCCCAGCCCACAAGGCAGGGTTCTGAGATGGCAGTCCTGGAGTTAAGGACAATGGGAGAAGAGGAGGAAGAATCTACACGTCATTGCAGGCCATTTATCAATCTAAACTGGCAATTCATAGGAAGCTCTGAATTAGTAAGTATTAAGGGACAAAGAGTAAAAAAGCCCTGTATGCAATAGGTACTGTTCACATTGCTACAAGCACTTCTCAAAAGAAATGACATTAGAGTGATAAGAGATTAACTTGACCAGAAGAGGTAGGACCGATGCATCACATTCACTGAGGAACATTTTCATCTGCACTTGCTCGCCTTGCCTCCTTTCAGGGCAGAACCTTAGTCGTGGCTTCTCTGTGTGCAAGAGACAAGCCGTGCCAGGCTCTCCTTGATGTCTTACTGCGAGTGGCAGTTTCGGATGAAGGACATAGCCAGGCTGCAGAACTCTGATGAAAAATGAACTCGTGTGTATGTTAGACTAAATACATCTTCCGCATTGATGAGAGTAATTACCTATTACATGTAATTAGAAGTGAGTAGGGAGAAGGATTTGTAAGCCAGAAAAAATGCTGAGATTACAAAATATTTTCTCTTCCGAAACACTTCAGTTTGGTAATTGCAAGTTATCCTTTTTTGGTACTTTACTATAATTATTATTGAAATTTACAAGTGGAATCAGCATTTGAAAAGCGAAATGGAAACCTTTTCATCAGAAAATACTGAATGGGGTATTTAAAGTTTTTAATATATATTTTTAGAAACAAAGGAACCAGAAAAGTCAGTTTCCTCCTTTTCAGTCCCAACGAATAGCAGTGCCTTCCAGGTGCACGGCAGGAGCATGGATAGACAGCTGAAGACTTCAAACCACCCCATGAAAACAATTTCAAAGCCCATCTTGATGATACGTGTCTTCCCATGAGGAGGCAGAGAGAGTAGATAGGAGCCTCTTTCCCTCCTTTTGCAAACTGCCATTTTGAGGTCAATGTCAGATACTAGGTGTTGCTTTGGGGTCAGTCTGTACCTTGTGGGGCTGAAGAGCTGATTACCTTTTTTTAATCCTCTTGCTATATTTTTGTAGCCCTGAGAAGCTATGTGATTACTTCCTCTTAGTTCCTCTGTTCCATGTGGAGCAATCTACAGGGATGCATCTTACTATCTCTCTCCTGGTGGGATTAGAGAGTCTGATGTCTCTAGTCCACAGACACTAGCTAAAGGGAAGCTGTAGCAAAGACTCTTGCTGAGGAGGACTTGCTGGACTAGTGAAAATTATTTTTTCATCTCACATGTGTTTTTTTTCCCTCGGCCACTACATCTGGAAGCAGAGGTGTGTCAGTTCCAAACCCATGTTGCCCTGGTAACTTCTAAACCAGCCTTCTTGTCTCATTATCCTGTCTCTAAAGAATTCAGACTTTTAGGTGCTTCCCTCAACTAAAGTTCCAAATCATTCAGGCTTCATCTTTGGCTAATTTCATCCTTTCACAGTAGTGAAAGCACATTGGTATTATTTTCTTTAGTCTTCTAAAGTTGTAGAAAGCTAAAGCACTGCGACGCTTTGATGATACTAAAAGCTTTGAAGTTGTTGTTTCCCATTACTGCTGTCCTCCCTTCACTCCATCCTCTCAGCCCAACTAGCTGTTGTACCTTTCACTTTGAAATACAGCAATCACTGAGAAGCACAAGCACCAGCTGACGATTTAACAGGAACTGAAATGGATACGGAAACAGGGCATAGGAGAAAGTGATAATTAGGTATTTTTCATACTGTTCTAGACTTGCAGCATATGTAAAAATAAAATTGTGTGGCTACAGGAAAGCTCCCTACCTCTCTTCTTTTTTTATCATACAGCTTTTCCCAGAATTTGGAAGTATTATTGATGAAACAGTTAAAAATCTAAATTAGGCTGGGAAATAGCAATTGTGAGCAGCACTAGGAAAAAAAAAAACAAAAAAAAAAAAACCCAAGTGGCTGAATAACTTGATAACTTGGAAATCAAAAATTAATGGGAAGTCTTATGACACATGAGGATGAAATGTCTATATTGACCTTGTACCTTTTTGTTCTAGAAGATATTGGCTAGTTCAAGTATTTATCTTCACTTTTCTGAATACCCACATTTGATATAGTGGTGTTACAGTCATTCCAGTTACTCCTTTTTCAGAAGTCTGTTCCCCATTGGGAATCCAGAACTTCATTTTAAGTACCTGCCTCTCTCTGAACACTACCTTTGGGGCCCTGCATGCTGAATGCGATCAAACACACACCAAAAAGGGCAACCGTTCAAAAATCAGGTCTTCTTCCATTTGAGATGAAAGCTGTCACTCTGGGGATTCCTGTTATCTTTGTTTACATTAAGCATGCCTGAGAATGCCCACCAAAGTCCAACGCTCCTGAAGCCTGATTAGACTTAGTTTCAATCTGTTCATTTCACTCATGACCAATGCACTTTTATGCATGAAGAGAAGAACATCAGATGCCTCGGGAAGTGAGAAGCAGAACACTTAGGGAGTTCAGAGACTTCTGAAATTAGTGGCAGTTGAACGAGGTTTTCGGGGTGAAAGCTTCAGTGTAGGATCTTAAACTCCACTTTGATGCCTAAATCTTATTCTGGACATTGATATCTGAAAAAATAAATTTCTATCCACAAAACAGTGGATAGCAAACAGACGCTCTAAGGATGACAGCAGTAAATCTAGTAAATGGGGGAAGAAATAGAAGTAGCTATGATATCTTTGTTTAAAACCACTTCTGTCTGTACAGTCAAATTGATTAATGTATTTCTCAGGTGAGCTGGAAGCAAGAAATGTATGCACCTAAAATACAAATTAATCAGCACTGCACCATGGTTCTCCATGCCGTATTGATTAATTATACTACATAACTGATGCAGATTTAATCACTCTATCTGATGGATTTTAGTAGGGATGGCAGTACTGAAAAGCTGCATTTTACAAAATTAATGATTTTTCTACAATCACTTAAACTGATAAAACATTCCACGAGACACTTTTTCTGGCAGATCTTGGGAAAAGTCTTCACCAATAATTAGCAAGTTTGCGTTTGTCCTCACTGATTTATTTCAATGCGGTATTTTCAGTGGTTTTAGTTAGGAGTTGTTCATATTACAACTGTTCAGTTACAAAATACTGTGAGATGTCTCCTAAGAGAGAAAGAGGTCTTTGCCTAGATCTGTCAAATTGATGACCATAATTCTCTTTAAGATTTATTTTATTCCAGACTGTTCCAGGGGAAATAAAACTTTTCAGCAAAAGCTGCTTGAAAATCCTAAGGTTTTCTTGTTTCTTTTATGAAGATCCGGGCTTTTTTACAGGGTCTCATCTTCAGAACCCCATAGAGCGGTCCAAAAAATGAATTGTCACTTGAAAGTGAATTTCAGTTTCACTTGCCATGCAATTAGTGCCTTTTCAGACAGTAAATCAAAATTAATGCTTTGGTATTTTACTAGGAGCTCCCCACCTGGCCAGTCAGCAGTCTATAGGCTGCTCGTTAGTGAATTAAATAAAGGGATAAGATGAAAAGGAGGTAATGCAAGTTGTATCAGGATCTTTGTTCAAATAAGATTTGTAACAATGATTTTCCAATTAACACAAACAAGAAACAAAAAAGGCCATGGACAGTTCAATCAGGAAAATAATGAGAGGAATTGGAATTCCATACCATTCCAAGTATCACCTGTGAAAAATGCTACACACTGAAAGAAGTACAGCAAAATCCTCTTCTAGATCTGCATGGTAGCTCTCAGTTCTTTTACCTTGTTCTCCTTCCACTCTTATTCCCTACTCTGTACCTAGTTTTTTGACAGAGGAGTGGAATTATAGGTTAACAGTCAATAATTCATAATTTTTACAGGTTGCTCCATTTTTTCCTCTTATATACAACAAATCTGTGACTATCTAGTTGGTTCTGAGTAGTACAGTAATCATTTCTTGCTTCACAAGAACATGTTTAGTTCAGTTTCTCCTGTTTAGCAAATCAATTCCATAGTACTTGAACTCAAATTTTGCTTCCTATCTAACAGAGACTTAGGAAACACACAGCTTTTTTGATCAAACAAAACCAATGATGGTGATGGACTTGCATTTAAATGTACATATTCTCTCCAGTTGTGCCTTTAGAAAATATTCTAAACAAAGGAAGTTTAGAATATCAGAAACATTCAAGAGCAATGAAAATTCCTAGCCTGACTGTTCAAACCTTTTTTCTGGTCTCTGACTGTCTGAGAAACCTTCTCATTATACGACTGAGTAATGAGAGAGTCTTCAAAACAGTTCCTAAACTACATTCTGAAGGTGACAAGCTGCAATAAATTTCACTGAATAGCTGAAAATGAGGCCCTAATGATTTGGAAATATATTTTCTCATAGTAGACTCTGTCTTTATTTGCTGCCACTGAATACAATCTGCAGTTGTGGCAGCTGAAAGGAAAAACAGGAATGTAGGAAAAGAAAGGATACATATGCAGAAGTTTTGTATTATAGAGCAAGGAGTTAATAGCTTCTTTCTCTGCTGTTTCAGTGAAATTACATTGAGGATACAGTGTTTAGTCCTGGACTGCTTACTAACACAAAAGAACTGAAAGAACAAAGGGAACCTAGGAAAAGATGAAAACTGAACATATGGAGAGACTGATTTAAAGACAATGGCATGATGAATGGGCTAGTATGGGTGTTAGAATTCTTGGAACTACTTAATTACGTATCAGTCACAGGCAAAAATGCTCCAAAGAATATGCTGACAAGTCCTCCTTTTTTCCACATTTCTGACTTGACAAGCAGATCATGATTTTGTTGAATTAATTTGCTATTCAAACTTATTTCCCAGATAAATTTAGTGGCTCATCCACACGTACTTAGCTGTAAGGATTCGCTATTTGAAATTCCAGCTGTGCCGTTCAGATTCGATAGGCTACAGCAAACACATGGCATGTGTTTTCTCCCAGGAGGATGCCTGTAACATCTCTGCTGGCAAGCTTGCCTACTAGAATATTTTTGGAAGGCAGGCACAAAAGGGGCAACATCAGTGACAGAACATTGTGTTCAGACATGCAGGCATGTTTTCAGGGGATGGCTCTATTTCAGGACCCCATCTTCAAGAAAAAAAACATCTTTTAGGTCGGGGTAGTGTCAGCCAGCCAGCCCACTAAACCCAGAAGGATGCGAATGTTAACCTGCTAACAGCAGAAAGGCCCATATGGCCACGATGTAAAGTGCAACAAGTACTGGTCATAGAGTTGTCAGCCATATGGCAACTGAAGTTGATGAGAGACAGTACGAGAATCAATAATAAACACTAAATGTATTGGGATAAAGACTTATTTGCAGAATAGCTATAAAAGGGGAAATTTAGCAAAGGAAGACTAAATGAGATAGCAGAAAGAGTGTACAAACCTGCTATGTATTGGGTGATGGAATTAGCTTTTTGAGGAAAAAATAAGGAAGTGCCACCACTTCAGAATATAAGAGTGGACACATACTGCAAGGAAATATCCCCGTTTTGATGACTCTGAGAGAGACGGGCAAGAGATAATTTCTTTGCACCGGATTTCTATACAAATACACAAGTATACAGAGGAGTCAATACTTACAGGGTTTTTTTCCAGGCTCCTTCTCCACCCTTGTTACAGAAAGAGTGGAATCTGCATGCAGTGAGCACATCTAAACGACCTGCAGCTCATTTCCATTTAGAATGTCTGTTTAAATACTGATTTGACCTCTGGCTGTCTTTCGTGTCGGGTAATACATGTAAAATGGTCACCAAGAACTGTGCATGAAGCACAAGTTGAAAGGAACATACTGTATCTTCTTGGCTTTTTTTGCCTGCTTGTTTTATTTTCTCCTTCTGGATGTCAAAGGGAGAAAGGATATAGCTGACAAATCAATAAGGCAAAGAAGAATCAGGATACTTACAGTAGAATATCAGGAAAAGGAAAGCTGGGTGCCTCTCATTGCATTATGTAAAAAATGTGCTTCATTATCATCTTCCTGGAACCTAGAAAGCGATGCTGCTCAGATACCAGGCTGATGAGTTCCAAATGCTTGGCTTGACAAAGTAAATAGATTCTTAAGTAGCTCAGATCTATATTAAGTTTTGTTGAAAAACTGAAGATTTACTAAAAGCAAATGTGATGTGCTGTTTCTTTTATCATTATTAATAATATAGCCTTGGGAAAGGTCTTTTGTTTTCTTTAATGTTAACTTCCCCTGTAATACTGGAAACCAAAACATCACAGGAGGGAATGAAAAGTGATTATGTCCACGTGGAACAGTGAAATTCTGTAAGCCATGTACCTCACGCAAAGTAAATAGTATTTTTTCATTTTGGGACTTTTTTACATTTTTAAAAACTCTCCTAACTTTAAAATCCTCCAGTTAATTTTTTTGTATGAGCCATATATCAAAGTAAGATGTATTCATGCAGTATCATGGTAAATATGCAACACTGTGTCTGTGCTGCCTAGTGCTAGATGCAGTATTGTGTAACATGGAAAAAAGGAGATTCTCACTTGTATTTAGGTTCAAAATATTCCAAATGTAGTGCAGATCTCTCAGTCTTTACAATACTCCATTTAAAGTTTAGTTGAGCTATAAAGGGTTTTTTTGCCCACAGGAACCAACACCTTCATTTAAAAGTAGAACTAAATTGCAAATTTTCCTATATGAGGCAAGTCATTAACCTTTGCCAAATCATTACCTCCAGAGATAATTAACAGTGATCTCACAGAAAACCTAACTAATAAAGTAAGCTCTTGAAAAATAGTATGGAGAACAAATGTGATCTGCCTCCCAGCTAAGGGACTCATGTCCCTGGAGAATGCAAGTTTCTATGGACTTAAAAGAAGGGTAGGTGAAGCAAAAGAGGATTATTTTAATCTAATAAACCCCCAAGCACTGGTGATCTTAAAATCAGCTTTGATGTTAGAGTAAACAATTTATCTTGATATCAAGTAAACTCCAGGTTATAATAATTAGAGCAGAATACGATTAAACAACAATAAAATTTTTCACCAATCACTCAGTAAGTAACATCCTGAAGCTGATGAAATATGGATTTGCCTGGTTACATAAGAAAGTTAAAGGCTTAATGTGGGAAGCCAATGCCCCTTTCTTGTCTATTGACTTCAGTGCTCGCTTCATCTGATTTTCTCTCTTACTCATCTTTAAAATACCTACAAATATACTGAATTGGCTTACAGGAGGATTGTGAAGAAAAGTACGTAAGAGTAGAGTCCACCAGGTATAGCATGCCTTATGTTCTCTCACCTCCTGGGAGTTGCATGATCTTTACGTAGTTGCAGGAAATAAATCACTCCAATTTTATCACTCTGTGTAACCCTTCTATACATTATTTATAAGAATCTTGTAATATGTCAAAGAATCACAGAATCACAGAATCATAGGGTTGGAAGGGACCTCTGGAGATCATCTAGTCCAACCCCCCTGCCAGAGCAGGGCCACCTTAGAGCAGGTTGCACAGGAACGCGTCCAGGCGGCTTTTGAATGTCTCCAGAGACGGAGACTCCACCACCTCCCTGGGCAGCCTGTTCCAGTGCTCTGCCACCCTCAATGTCACATTGAGTCATGCTATAATCCTATAAATAATCAAATAAAATACTAAACTATATATGCATCAGAATGAAGCAAATTAAAATGAATATTTACTACTGTCACAAAGGCTTAGGCAACTAATTTTTCACAATAGATTAGGAGACCTGGTTTCAGAACAGTGTCACAATAGCCTTTTCCTCCTAATGAATTAACTCAAAGAATAGCAACTATGCTATCAAGAAAGACCAACAGCCTATCATCTCATTTGTTGTGGTTCCACATGTTACTGCATTTGTCAGTTCCTGAGGGGAAAAGTAAGTGGCAATTAGGCCATTCATACAAGATAGGTCAAAACTTTCTCATTAATTCCTCATTCCGTTATTGAATCCTTTGGGGAGCAGAGTGAAACTTCTGACACAGTCCATCTACTTGATGAATCACTGTCCTTCCTGTATCTGGAATCAGTTGCAGTTTGAGTGTAAGGCTGACTTCGGCAAGGGAATTAGCTGGGCATCTACAGCATCTCTTCTCCATAGAGAGTGTGTAGCCCAATGCTCCAAGCAGTGTTAACGAGGCTAGGGAAGCAACAGTCATCCTCCGCATGGCCTCATGCTCCAATGAACCCATGCCAGAAGAAAACAGCAACAGCCAGTAATATGCTATGCATTTATAGGAAAACAGAATTGTATTTTAACATAAAGATAAGTGCTGAGGCCTACGCCATTTATGTTTTATGCAGATCGTCTTCAGCAGGCATTAGCAAGACCATCTCTTGTGCAATCAGAAACAGCAAACCTCATTTGTAAAGCCTGCACAATACAAAATAATGCTCTGCTCATGACCCAAGCCTAAGACACGTGTGTTCTCCACGTTTTCTGCCATTGACTCTTCTGTCTTGAGTAAAATCCTGGCATACTGTTTTTCTCCATTTTGTGCACAGCCACCTCAGTGAAACCCTGTCTAGATTTGGGCTTCTTTACTCCATTTCTTACAATAATAGTGAAATATATTTCTTTATACTGCCTTTTGTATTGTTGGGCAGTTGGGCTTGCCCACAGGTAAGTCTACAAAAATACATGGAAGTATGAGTGCATGAGTGCTTTACTACCATAACCTCTCTTGCTAACAGAACAGCAGTGACCATGGAGTCACAGCTCTATTGAATCTGTTAAAAAAACATTTGTGTAATCAATAACTGCAGAACTTTCAAGCTCTTTAAACTGTGCTGACTAGTTTCCTTGAGTGTTTTGGTATTTGCTACAGTTGCAAATCTGAAAAGTACCAAAGTAGTTTGATAGATTTTTTTTTATTCAGGGTTATTCACACATGCAAGGTCTTTAAGCTGGGGCTTACTGAACTGCTGACTGGCTAATTGTTCTGATAAGCTACATGAGATCTTTATTCCCAGACTGGATAAATGTTTACATACTTCTGGATCAAAGACTTGCTTTAACAAATTTAACATTCATTTTCTTCTAAAGCTTTTGCATGTAATACCACGGCACCTTCATGGCAGTCAGCCGAATCTCTAGGATATTCCCAGAAAGCTATGCAAGAGGTATGTGAGTGTGTGAAAAGTGAGTGCACTTGAAATGTGAGTGAATACTGCCAGGAAATCTCCTGTGCTGTTTTGCTCTTATGTATATGGTAGAAAAGGATGTAGTTGGGAAGAGAGTGGGGTGGCACAAGGAAAAAGAAAATACCAAATTCTGAAGAGTCACACTGACGGATAGAAACAGAATGTCCTGACCCTAACAAATAAGCCCAATGGTCAGATGGGAGATGCACGTGTATAATGAGCTCTTAAAGCCAGAGCAGAACAAGTAAAGCAAATTTAAAAATCCAGGAGACTGGTTCTGAAGAACTTTAGCCTGTAAACATGGCCTCAAAACACACTGAATTTGCAACTGTTATGGATGAATTCCATGTCTAGCCTTTCCCAGTTTTAAGTGTCCCTCCCCTATTCATCTGCCAAATTATTTTATTTTACTCTCAGAATTTGATTCAATGCTACATCAACAGGTAATACATAATAAGAGTGCAATCAATGTCAATATTTAGATATATAAACTCATTAATGATAAAAAGCAGCTAATAGTTTGAATACAGGATTAGTAAGGAAATTGATACATTCAATAGGATTTAAGAGATAATTATAGAAAAACAAGGCTGAAATGAAGCTCCAGGGGACAGCTATTCCACCCAGGATAACAGGAATCCTGTCGTGGTCACTAGCCTCTAATGAAAAGAAACTTTTGCCCACTCAAAGATTTTATATGAATTTTCAAGTAAACTTCTAATTCCATATTGTGATGTCATAAGGATCTTCAAAATTCTCTCCAAAAAGAAAAGCTAAGTTTTGCAGAGCTGAGAAAGATATAATTTCAGCCATTTGTTCACATTCTGAATAATTATTTATTTGGAACAAACCTCCCTCAAGTTGTCCTGTTTAGCTCTGGTAAATTCCCTCATTAGTAAGCTGTAATATTGAAGGGGTTCATCTCTCCTTTTTTATATTTTTTCCACAGTGTAAAACAGCTCCAACACAATAATGTGTTTGAGTCTCAACACAAAATAAACTGATATTTCAGGAAGTCACTAAGTATTGGAATGAATAAAAGTATTGGTCTGAAACAAGTAGAGACGGGGCTTGAACGCGATTTTCTTTTTACTGTTTCCCACAAAAATTCACCATGTACCCAGGAACAATTTTCCTATTCTAATTTTTATCCAGCCATCTAAGTTACTAAGTGAAAATACATGTTTTTAACAAAGAACACTTCTCTGGTTAAAATTTTTCAACAAAAGCATCTTAAACTCCACTGCATCTACATGTTACGAGCACTTATCGAACTTGAAAAAGGTCTTCCCCAAACCATCAGAACCACTGTCATCCCAGAGAAAGAACCTGCCTGAGTTTTTTAATTCAGCAAATTTTGGTGGTACTTTTCTATGTCATCTGCATAGGTATGTATTTTACTTTTGTCCTGCATTTTGCTATTTCTAAAACCATGCCAGTTTTAAAAGTTTTGAGGGATACAGAACTGTTCTAACTAACCAGACTAGCTCTGGGCTGATATTCTCAGGAATAAGCAGTCAAAGTGAGGTGAAAGTTATTCTCTCTATATGGAAAAAGATAGTGTGATCCTCTTCAAAACAACTGTGAAATGAAAACAAAAGAGGTTTAAGAATCAAAAAGAAATAATACCACAAACAGGGCTGTGTTGGAAGTAAATCACTTTAGTAGAAACGTCTGTAAAAATCCTATCATCTGCCTTCCAAAGCTGCCTCTAAAATAATCCTCCAGCAGGGTCAGCATCACTGCTCCGTGCTTCTCCCACAATGCTCATGCTAAGGACAAGGAAGACTCAGTCCCCAGTCCTGTTCTACTTTCTGTTCCTGGCTCCGCTGCTGGATGTGGCAATAGAAGCAGAGACCTAAAGTTTACTCCTTAGTTTACAGAAGGAGTTATAGAAACAGAAAGTTATTAGGTGATGACTCCTTTCTGGAGACATTAATTCAGACCACACACTCAAATGGAATACAGTAGTTCCTGAGTCTTCCAGGAATCATCCCTGTAATGAGTACAGAGTAGCTGAACTACCAGATAGAGTCACTACATCATCAATAAAAAAGCCCATGGACTTCAGATACCATCAGGGATGTAGAGATATTTAGCAGCTTCTGAGAGCTATTGCATTCTCTCATGGAGTTCCAAGCAGTTTGGTTTCAAGCAGAAAACTAAGTAAGCCTTCGAGAGTCTTTTTTCACTTCCAAGACTTGTCATGGTTTTGGACATCATTGGGATTTCTTTGAAATTGATAAGTGCTGTTAGTACTTCTTTGATAAATATAGAAGAAGACCACTGAAATAATAACAGAAATGAAACAAAGAAGACACAAGGAAAGAGACATGATGTTCTGTCCTACATGCCAGACTGTAGGGCACAGGTTTGGTCTTTTTTTTGAGCTAAAATGCACTGAGACACTTGGTAACAATTGAAAAGAACGCGACAAGACAAGCAGTACACAGTGGAAATCAGAAATTACTAGCTAGACTGCAGAAATGGATCAGATCCATCAACACCCAAACTTTGCATATGTTTAATTCAGCTCTTACCTTTTTGTAATCTGGGCCCAAATACTTAAAATTCTGGTACAGATCCAGAGAAAATTAGATATTGAAACTGACTCGATGAAACTAAGTAAGTGAAGTTTTCCCAGTCCCTGAAGATTCAAGAGGAAAAACCTGGGAGACTCACAAGGGATTTTGTATTTATTGCTTGCACTGTCAGCTGACCACAGGATAAAACCATATCTCCCAGGTGCTGCTAGGATGAGAAAAGGAAAAATACACATCTTAATTCACCAATATCAGTGTTCCAGAGTTAATGGTCAACAGAAAAATGGTATTGTACAAAGTACAAGAAGCAGTGCCTTCACAGGATAACTCATTCATCAGTGCAGGTAGGGGTGCACTTGTTGGGAGAAACGCACAATGCACATGGCCAACCTGAAGATAATCTCTATCCACCCAAACCATGCCTCTATCAAATAGATTGCTTCTTTGAAGAAACTTCTTTTTAGGCACATATAATCGTATTACAAGTCACATACTATCCTATCCTGGAACATATATAGAAAGTCAACCCTCAAACTATAAACTCTCCTGGAAGAAGGTCATAACTTGAATCCTTCTTTCAAATTCCCTTTTCTCCTCTTCAAATAAAACTCTTCCTTCCAAATGCTCAGAAACAAATTTATGTATGCCCACATACATCAAATAGAGTCAGACTGTGCCTAAGCAACAAATGCAACATCTTCCAATGCACGTCTCACACCCACAACAAAGTTCACCTCACCCCCATCTCAAAGCTCTCCCAGAATGTAATCCACTTCCTTGAGTGCCATCACAGAAGCTCTGTGGACGAAAACAACTGCTTATACGGTGAGTAAACTTCCTCAGAGCAGTAAGTCAGAAATACCCATTTAAAAAAGCAGTCATCTCATCTGACCTGTCGATCTCTGACCTTTCAGCTCAGATCTACAATAAAAATCTAGAAAACACCCTCAAAAGACATGATTGGAAATGAAAATCCATGACTACTGGTACATGCACGCCATGGTTTTAAATCATGGTTTTACATGTTCTATTTGGATCCATTTCCAGATGGAGGTGATAACATACATACTGATGTAGAAAACTGAGCTAGTACCGTCCTGATATTAGAGCAACAGGATATCATGTTTACCATCAATAACAAAGGCATCAGTGGCTCAGCCAAAACATTCCTAAATTGACTGACCTGGACAGCTTTCAGTACCCAACAGCTGTCAGGGAGCAGCAAGGGCCAGCTGCTCCGCAAGGAAAGGTGAACCAGGAGCCAAGTGTCGTAATAAAGTATGTGGGATCAGTGTCCTCACCAGCAAGGAGGCAGGATGCAGAGCATCAATTTCAGGTCAGAAGAGACAGCAATTGAGAGAGCGGTCAGGGTCAGACACAGTGCAGTGACCACCCAGCAAGTCTGTGCCCGGTCCAAGGCCAAGCCAGGAAGCCAAACCAGCGGGTCCGGGTCAGACTCATGGAGGTGGAAGACAGGGCACAGGCACAGCTGCTGCACAGTCGTGGTGTGGCACGGGAGGGGGAAGTGCTAAAGTTTCAGCTAAAAGCAGCTCCCAAGGGAAAGGAGGGGCAGGCCCTCCCTTCTGGGTCTATTCACAACTGCTCTTATCAGCAAAGGAGCTGGTCTTGGACTCAACCATCTGAACTTCGCACTTCTGCCAACTGAACTCCTAGAAGGGGGATGCTTTTCAGGATCAGACAACAGCCTTACCAGAATGTGTTACGTGTTTTCTAAACTGTAAATGCCAATTGGTAACCAATTCTGTGAGATGGGGAAACATCAAAGGATGGAGAACTGCAACTAAAATCTCAATAATCAGGAAGGGAAATCTGGAGCAGGAAGCCTCAGACATGCTCGGCAAAACACTAGAACATTATGATGTAAAAATTTGTGAAGAGAAATGTGGAGTGTTTCAGGGAAGACAGACCGAATTTGTTAGATAAAACTTCTGCTTCCTGTCAGTTTTTCTGGGTTGGTTGTTTAAAGCCAAATGAATTGATATAGTATATTTGTATTTTTCCACAGCACTTGATTTAGCATTGTAAAAAATTTTGATTTAATGTTTTCTTTTCTGAATCTCCCTTCCAGAATCAAACTTAACATTGTAAACTCGTCCATGTGTGTGCACTTAAACAATCTTAAAGAAACAAATATAAGCAAAAAATCATACCCCAGGACAGCTGGATTTGCCTTTGATACCTCTAAGAGAAAGAAATGCAAAAATGCACTCAGTGAAGAAGACAGACATACATGAAGCACCTCAACTAAAGCTCTTTGATTAAAAAAAAAAAAAAAATTATTTTTTTCTTCCTTCTTTCTGAAAGATGATGCATTTTCCTTTTTCAGTTTCATTTATGTCACATTTTTTCAGTTGGACATATGATGGAGTCACCTCATTGTCACTTTCTTATTTTAACACAAACTGCAGTCTGGCAGGTGCTCATCACAGACACGCGATAGGAGACGTTCATTTTCAGACCACTCCTTGGAGACATTCAGACTGCAGCCATGCACAGTACAATATCATAATATATTCTGTGTATATCCTAGCACTCAGAGAGGCTAGAATTCAAGCTAATAAGAGCATTTGCAGTAAATATTTTGCAGTAAACATATTTCCAGAGTAGATGAATAGCACTGTCGAGTAAAAAAGAGGTAAATAAAAAGCCACGCTCATTCCATCAACAAATGAGGACATGCGGGGGAGTTAAGCTGTGTCTCACCAGTGGTCTACCTAGTTCAATGTCCTGCTTCTGGAAAGAGCCCACACTTAGTACTTCAAGAGAATGAAAAGCTATTGACAGAGCCCATCGTTATATGACAGAAGATTCTTGTGTGACCTGTATAAACAACATACTTACAGATGCATGCTGATCTCAGCATGAGTGAAGGGCAAGGTTCAAAATGCTTCAGGAGTTATTTGTTCCAACTGAATGACATCTTTCTACTCTCTGCTTTCTCTTCTTATCATTTTTCAAATACTTATGAGCTCATTATATGAGGCATTGCAGCAAATGACTGCAGCTCCTATTGAAAAAAAGCAGAGTGTCAGCAATCAGAAACTCTTAAAGGCTAGTCCCTCTTCTTTGCTTTCAGCCATATTGCTCTTGGCACGCAAGTTCACACACTCTAAACTGCAAGCTTGGTCTTGTCAACATATCAAACTAGAGTGCTGATCATTAATAACTCATTCTGAAGTAATATTGACAGCTGCTTTGCTCTGTTATCAATGCCATCTGTGCTCAGCTCCCCATCTTCTTTCTACTACTCCTAAGCTTGCACTCAAAATGTTTTCCAGGCTGCAGCAAGCAGAATGGAAATAACAGCTTGAGCTTCTTGAGAAATATCACCAGCCAACCCAGGGAGCCCAGAAGAGAAGGAATAATACGATTGTAGAGTCCCACTGAGTTTTCAGCATGTCAGCTTTATGAGTAACATGCTGCCAGATGCCATTTCCTAGTAGTGATCACCTCCACTCTTTTCCAAAGACCAATGTCATACGTGTAAGATGATCAGCTAGTCTTGTTCTAGTCTGAGCAACACTGAAGCCTCATAAGACTGAATAGCAGACAACAGTATCTGTAGCATTTCCGAGTCTCTTTATTATAGAAATAATGCTTTGATCACAAACTTCTCTCACTCACCCAAGACTGAAGAGAACAAATATTATAAAAAGGTAGCTCCCAGTCTTCTGCTGTGCCTCTTGAGGATTTTTCATTTGTGACTTTCCAAGATGTTTGGCACTTCAGTACAGAATTCGTAATGGGAAAACCACTTGTCCTTGCTAACTAAACTGCATTCCTGTGAAAAAATGAAAAAAATCAATCTAAAGAGGTAAATTTAGCATAACTCATTAAAGACAAGTCAATTTTAAACAAACAACTCATTAGTAAAGTATTTAAAAAATTCTAAAGAAAAAGGACCGAGAGTGTTCATTCAAGGCCCTTTTATGCATCAGATCAATTGTGATGAAAATGATGAGATAAAATTTATAAATAGACAGATATTTGACTGCTCTGTGCTAACATTTCTAGAAGGAGAAGGGAAAAACAAAGATTTTCAAAGGAGCCATAGAAAAACTTCTAAATGTGGATGCTTTTTAAAGTACACATTTTTTTGATGCTATTTTGGGCAGAGGTGGAACAAGCCCAGAGGTCTACAGTTTCCCTTGGAAAAAGAAAACTGTCTTGTTTCTAAGTGAATTTGATCACTTGCAATTTTTAATTCAGAGGAAAGAAAATGATAAATTGCGCTTTCTTCATATGAGCCCATTCTGAATGCAAAAATTCAAATGCAAATTCAGTCCAAAGTAGAAAGGTCTGGAACAGATGGCAGAAAGTCTTATGAACATCAGTTGAAAAGAGGCTGTCAGTGGTAAACAATGATACCTGCAGCGAATAATAAAGGAAAAACTCTACAATGAAGGAGGAGTTTAGGTAGCTTGTTAAGAGCAATTGTGAGGAAAAGAAGGGAGTGAGTGCTTCCTGCCTGAAGAAGATACACTTCTAATGAACCAAGGAAGGGACTGGGAGCTTAGAAAGCTTGTCTGCTTTTGCCAACCTCATCAATGATCTAATAAAATACACTATCTCTGCAGAAATCTTGCCTTTATTTTATATTTAGAAATCATAGGTTCAGCAACATCATTGCTACCATGCAAGAGACACAATTCAGCATGAGGAGAGGGGCTTCAGAAAGATGATTAGAGGCTACCGCTTCAAGGTAAGGGTTTGTCAGGCCTATGGTGGCCAGGCTGAAAAAGGTCATGAAAGACAGAAATTACTCCAAGTTCAGTGCAAGCAGTTATCTCACACAGATGACTGGCCAGGGTTGATAACATGCCATCAAATCCAACTCAGAAATTTTTTTAGCTTGAGTAGTGGAGGCTGGCATCTGTGGTCTTCATTTCTCAATGAATGACCATGATTTCTATTTAGTTAATGTACTGTTCATTGTGCCTCCTCAGCACGCTTGGCCCTTGACCGTATATTAGTAGTCAGCAGAAAGAAAACCAATCATAGTAGCCCTTCCTACTGTGGTTATCACCCAATCTCAACAGAAAAAGGACATGCTAGAGGGATATAAAGCTTTGAAAACTGGATTTTGTGTCTCCACCCATCTATAACAAGATTGGATCCTGCAAAATCAATGTTTTGTGTTACCCAGGCTCTCTGGACCACAATAAGAGACTCAATGAAGAGAGGACACACAAAGAGAAGCCAGGCTGATGAGAGCTAGGTGCCTATCAGGGCACAAAGCGTGCCCAGGAGCTACTCCCCTCCAGGAGCTACTCCCCTCCAACCCTGATTCGGGATTCTGCAGGAGACGGCAGCTACTTGCAAACGACAAGAGACCTGACAGGTCCGCTTTGAAAAAGGAGTAGGAGAAAGGCTCTTTTTCGTTTGGTCATTACTCTATCTGTCAAGCTGTAAAATGCCACTCCCTTAGATCATGTTTTCAATACCACACACAAAGTCATCGATAGTTCCTGTTAGTTTTTATAGGTTAAGCACAGGGAACATTCGATCTTATCTCTCAATTCTCCATCCCTTTTTGCCATTCACAGCATTAAAAAATTTAAAAGCCAGCTCAATCTTTCTCCAGTAACTAAAAGCATGAAAACAAATCTAATTGATGACTTCAATAATACTGAAAACATTTAGGAATAAGGACTGAAAAATCTTTCATTAAGTAGAATTCTAATTAAGATAGTGATTTACATGTTAATGACCAGGTGGAAATCTTTAGGATTGGTCTTTTTTTTTTTTTATTGTAATCATTGCTTTGGTCTGTTTTAAATAAAAGGACCTTTATTTATAAATTATAGTAGCCTCTGATGTGCACACATTTAGTTACATTTCCACTAAGCTATCCTTTTATTTCATGACATTTGCAGTCTCAGATAGAATGATTATCCTCTCCCTTCAGGCACACTTTTAATGTCAAAATAAAAGCCTTTAGCAATAGTCTTTAGAACTTTAAACACGGATCTCGGCTTTTGAAATCACACTGGATGCCATGTATGGAAAAGAGAGTGTTGGCTATGTCTGTATCTAGTCCAGCCCAAATGGTGTGTTAAGGACATGTTTATTGAACTTGAAATTTGACAAAGCACAGGCTGACATAAGGTCCAACACCAGGTGTCAAATAGAACAACAAGCTCAACTGCAAAGATGGAGAAGGGAGTTTCTTTTTCTTCTCATTTTAGTAAAAACCCCAAAGCTTTTTGACCTGGTTGAATGTTTACCTCAGAAACAGCAACTGAAAGAATTGCCTGTTTTTGCTGGAGGATGTCTGAGGAGGTCAGTGAAAGTCAGACTGTTTTGGTTAACAACATACAGATCAAATATTGACTGAACTGTCTCCAAGTCACTGTGAGGAATCTCTTCCCCATATAGAGGAAGGCTTTTTAATGTAAAGTAAAGCTGAATGTAGGCAAATTGACCTTGTAGCAATATGTAATAGACCTGCCATGTATTAGACATGACCTATCCCAGAGAATTCCCCAGACCTGACATTTTGCATCTCTACTGCCTTAGAGGCTATTTAAACCTGGTCTGTGCTCACAGCGCTTAGAAATTCCTCCTATCCTTCTAGCAGCTGATGCTTGGGACTCTTCTAGGAAAGTACTCAATGCCATCTGGCCCGCTGGCCATCAGCCATGTAATACCTCTATGAGAGCAGATGGATTAGTCGGAAGCTGCTCATCTAGGCAGAGTCCTGGAGCTTATGTGCATAACAGCCAAGTGCACCCTTGAGTGGCGTGCCCTGGAGTTTGTTCTGGCTCGCTCAAGAGGCAGCCCTGACAGCACACCCAGCAACAAATTCAGCAACAAATTATACGGATGGTTGGTCGATATGACTGTGTGCTTGGCCGAAGGGCCAGAAAAGTGTAAATGCAGTGACTCAAGGCTGCAGAGAAAGCACGCCAAATTCTCTCCTTCTCCCAGCAGTTTTGGACTTGATGAAATCTCCTAGGCTGTTTCATGTAGGCGGATGAAATGATCATAATGGTAGAAAATAGGTCTGGAAGGGACCCCAAAAAAGGATCTAATTCAAGGCAGGACCAACTCATGTTTCCAGCTACAAAGATTTCACAGTCATTTTTCCAGTGCTTCGCCTTACATTACTCTTACAAATAGAAAGGCTTTCCTACTGCCTAAATTCTTTGTTCCTTCTCACCAAAAATGCTGCTACTCATCAGCTGAGTGGTTTTTTTAAACTCAAAGTATTTTTAATTTTCTCAAGTGGACTTTCTCTCTGACTAGAACCCTTTGGTGAAGTGACTGAATAGGTCAGAAAAGGGTAAATCCACTCCACATTTAAGAACACTAGGTGGATCTCATGAGGAGGGACAAGGTGAATAACCAATGGTCAGCTATCAAATATTTTTTGTGCCTATGCTGTAATAAAGATTTCTGTGGAATCCTACTGATTACAGCCATGGCATAGAAGTCCTCCTTACACTGTACAAAGCTCTGTTGCATGCAAGAATGCTAATGGCTTCTTGCTTGTCTCCATTAGCCAGAGCACCTCTGACTTGTAACTCACCTTGCAAAGGCTTTGAAATTCCCTAACTAGAAAAGATTTTATGACCATCTTTCCCATAGTCTATGCTACTAATATGTCTATCACAGAACTGCCTTCTAAAAATAAGCTAAATGCAAATGCTCATTATTTTGCATTATATTGTGAGATACTGCACAGAAAAAAAAAAAAAAGAAAAGAAAGAGGATATAAAGGACAAGATGCCTGATAAGTTATTGATTTGTAGATGCTGGTATTTAAATCTTGTGTAGAAATGTATTTTCACTACATAAAGATATATATATATCTAAAACCCCATAGCTTTATCCCTCAGTGCAACTTATTAAGCTGTTTCAATAAGAAGACTCATTATTTCCAATATACAGAACACTAAGCCCACTGAAATCTAAGCAATAGTGAACAGCAAGCTTTGACTCCTGTTCATGCTTAGGAAAAGGTACAAGCCAGTATCAGGCTTTATTTATTAGGATTTATTTATTTAAACTTGCAAGTCAGTAAAATATTTAGGAAAGAAAGACTATTAGTACAGGGTGGAGTAGTCAGGTAAACAAATTTCACTTACATTTCCTTTAACTGACACCTCTGCCAGTGTACTCAGATTAAGTATATCAGAATGACCTGATGGTTGGGCGGTGAATCCTCTGCATAGTTCCTTGATCCTGACCAATTCCACCCACTGGCTGTGATTCCTGGTGAATCCCTTACACTCATCCAGTTGAAAATAAGTCTCGTCTGCCTTGTCAATGTATATATATCAATCACTGATCATTTTGAAGTCTACTAAGATGTGTGGTAGATGTGCTCTGGTCCAATGTTATGTCTTTCAGCTATCCTTTTTATTAATTTTAAGGGCTCTAACTCATGAAATTTGATAAATCATAATAGGTTGCCACTGAATACCCACCTTTCCCATGTGCTGGAGGAAAGCACACTGCAGAAGAAATATCACAACAAAACATGTCTCTGTCTCAGAGAGCCTAGTGCAGTCTGCAGTATTAGCTATTAGGGAAAGTCTGTTGCTTTCCTCTCAGTAGTAGTACCAGCAAAATGTAATGGACGAGTACCTTATGGAGTATAGTATTTAACGCAAACATAGCATGGCATACTTAGAACTGACCAGAAGCAGCAGCAGCACACATTTTATTCACATTACTCCTTTACCACTTCATCCTGAAGAAACTAGTATAACAGAGTAATTGACTAGCCATAACTGAGTGCACTCCCAATTCACATTCAAGCTTTTGTTTAGCGGTTGAGATTACTCAAGACAAGCTCTCCTAGAACAGCTGGTAGCCTTAGAAGAAAAGTGGGTTCTACTTATAACCAGACATAATGAGGGGGACACTACTATATTACTATATCCTTCTAACTCCATTCAACTTTGCTACCATTTGATTACTGCTTGGTGGTGAACCACTGGGCACTGCTGAGGCTGGATACATTTACGCAGGAACCGTAGGAATATGTAACTCCAAGTACTAAGCAGTGGGTCTATGCCCAAGCACATGTCCAGCTACAGAATTTGATCAATTCTCTGTACTAAGACTTCAATAAAAAAAATAATATGCCTATCATGAAAGTTAATCAGTCTCAAGCAAAACTTAATCGTTATTGTGGGTCTGATGTTGAGTGAAAGGAAACATATTAACCATTTTTCATTTAGGAACAGAAACCGTACTCAGAAAGCTGGAAAAATGACTACATGGAACCAGTTCCATGCCAAGATCTTCCGCTTATTTCCACTGTCAAAATGGCCTTTCTGGTCAGGATGCCAAGTCTGCTATAATCAGCAGAGTTAAGGGCTCTCAGCACTTCAAATGATTGGACCTTAATTGCTGCAAATTTAGTTAACGCCAAGGGGGAAACACAGGCATCAGGATTTGGGCCTTTGCCCCAAAAGAGCATTACAAATAACATCCATATTCATTAGACAGTTGACAGGAGAGTGCTGAGAACTGGGCTGTACAGCAGCCTGCCCGCAAATTTGATGAACTCAAAAAAAAATTAATGAGCTTTGGGTTCGAAAGGTTTCCTTTAATGTGCATCAAGCATTTTCATGAAACACAAGTAACTACACATATTTGCTATTTAGCAATAATGGGTCACGTCAGAGCTGGATATCTCTTGATCTCCTGTTGAGATGACAGCACGCACCACGCACCCATCTTCTGCCAACATGTAATGAGCGTTAGCAGATTTGCCCTTAATGAGTTCATCACACTGAAGTACCAGTTAAAGAGAGTAGGTCGCAGATTATGTTTGTTTAGTTGCCCTGATATGTCTTCCTTGTTAACTCAACATCCGAATTCGGTGTTCCAGATAGGAAGCACCCCCAATCCACGGTATCTGACCAACTTCTGCACTGACATTTATAAGCTTTCTCTCTGCCTGAACCTGGGGTAAACTGGCACAGCTCCATGGTCTACAGTTGAACTAACTTGATCTGCTCCAGCTTTAGATCTGGCCCTGCACATGTGCACTCTCTCCTCTCACCGTATTTTCTGACGTCTTTTTCTACTGAAAAAAATGTTAAGCAAAGTTTGGGGTAGGGGGACATTTTCCAGCCTTATTATACTGGTACTTTCAGATCGTGTTTCTGTTTATGCGTTCACCCTTCTCTTGCATGTCTGTATGTGGACAAAGCCTCAGTCATGCAAACCCCTTGGATTCAAAGATGATTAGAGCATGAGAGGAAGATTACAAATGAGACGGGACAGCCCTATGATGCAGGGATACCCCAAAACCTGCTGAAAGACCCACACTATGCTCTTTTCAAGGTACATGAGGAATCTGGGATCAGCCAGTGGGTATTACTACAGCACATAATAGCACACACAGTCACATTATCAGCTATTAATGTACAGAGAACACCACAACCCTTCATTTCCTCCCCCTCACAATGAAGCCATGCCTACATATTACTGTAATGCCTTTCTGCACTACAGAACATCCTTTTTGTGAAAACAGGGAACTTGGGAGAGGAAGAAGATCTTCAAGCCTTCAGAAGCTCTGCTACATATTCTGTGAGTGGAAACTAGGTTGGCTTTTTGCTCCATGACTTCATTTCTTTGTTGGAAAATGCTTAATCCCTTCCTCCTATATGAGAAGACAGTATCCAGTGACATATTAGGAAGAAAAGACGCATGTTAAGATAAAATAACCTTATATAACCATATACATGCCAGTATATTAATTCTCTTGCAGCTGCATCATTTCTCCTGCTATTATTCCAACATCAATCTCACTTTAAATATTCTGTCTTGGATTTCATAGAAGAAGCAGTATGTGATAATGCTGTATGAACATTTAACAGCAAATGGTATTTTCACTGAAATCAGTTTTGCATCATAGCCCATTTGGTACTTCAAGGCAATGCAACATTTGAAACTGCAAAAGCTTTAGTAGGGCATATAGATTACAGAGTAGAATCTTCTCCTTGTCAAGATGTGCTTAAACTGTGACTTTGATGAGGAAGATGGCTAAAAGGGTTCCTATTCCTCCCTTCTCATGAGTTTTGTTCATAGAGCTATTTGCGAATCTACATTACAAACTGATTCTTTGAAATAATTCAGCTTAAAGATAATCCTTTCTCTTTTTTGCTGAAGAGGGGCTGAATCCAGAATACAGTGGTGTAACCCCGCTAACAGTCATACTGGCACAAAGAAGGGACAAGGCAGTGTTGCACGAAAGCACCAACAAGAAACAGAGAGCAAGAGCTCCTTTACTCATTTCCACTGCTTGTAGCCAGTGTGTTGTATAACTCTACACTTACCCAAAAACTAGTCCTATCAATGACTAGTTCTTGTGATTCAAAGTATATTTTGGTCATTGATCAGTTTCACGAGGGTTTGTTCCTTGTGATTCTAAAAGTATAAAGGGATTTTTTTATCAACTCAGATGAAAATATACTCTGCAAGAGGCAATTATTTGGACAAATGTAAAGCATAAAAAAACGTTACATGACAATGGTGTCAAAGCTGGCTTCCTTCTGAAAGCAAGGAAGTTAAGGCAGGAATGAATTGGCATTATCGGTAAATGATAAACTCCACCCCAAGAGCAAAAGCTTTTCACTGATGGAAAGAGAGTCAATACACAATAGCACACCTGTGGAGCAGGTTATGCTCTTATGCCTCTATACAAGACAGAGTAGTTGTAAGACTGCATCAATGAGAACGCCAGTACCACACAAGCTCTTAAGAAAAAAAGCATAAATACTCACACCGGAAAGTACAAGTTGCACACAAAAGCTGTTGTGAGCACAAGATTTTTGTCAAGAGAAAGCTGTACTGGCAATGCCACTTACCAAGTGTTGCCACTGCTTCAAACAAGATGGCTGGATCCAAAGTGCCTGTATGCAGTCTTCACTTTAGACACCGCATGAGACTTCATTATCCACTTCCACAGCCTTCATCATGACTTTCCCTACAAGTTTTTTCCTCCTTTCCAGCCCCCAAGTTGATTGGCTCAGCTATCAGAAAGCATCTTTTTGGTAGCTATCAGTTTGCTCTTACCAAAAATCCTCTGCACTGCTGCTTCAGACACCATGGCACACGCCTTGTCATTACCTCACCTCTTTCCAGATGTCTTAGCTCTTCTGTGTTTATATTTTGCTTAATTGCAGGGACTGAATTAAAACAAAAGTATCCACTGCTTTCTTCCCCTCTGTATATATACAGATGCTTATATGTATATAAGCATCACTGCAGTACAAGCATGGGGGTTAAGTCTGTTTCACAAGTAACTCTGTCAAAATTTGAGGGGTTTGTTCTGTCCGTACTCATACACAAATGAAAGGGAATTTGGCCAGTGTAGGAGTAGAAACTGAGGGTTAAATTCACTTCATTCATTCAGGACAGCGCTTGACTCTGCCAACAGTTCCATTTATTTCAAGCTATTATTCAAGTGTACAAGATTATAGGACTGTGGATGCAGAAAAAAACGGCAGATTTGGTTCACAACATATGAAGTTCCATTGAGATCCATGAGAAATAAAAATCATTGCGAAATACGGGGTATTAGCTTGTCATTCATTTCATGTTTTAGCATCCCCAAATTGCCTCATATTACACAGTATTTGATGTATTTCTTTAAGGCAGCAACCCTTAGAAGTATTTTTGCAAACATACATCCCCTTTAGCTTTTGCATACTTGTTACCTAAATCAATATCCAAGTAATTAATCCTACAATCAAAGTCTTAGGCCTCTTTTATCCGTAAACACATCTCCTGATCCTCTCCTTTCTCTAACTGCTCTGAAGGTCTTAGGAAAGACATCATCCAGCTCCTTTCAATGCCCTTAATTTCTACGCAAACTGTGTCAGAAGTTATGCTGTTTCTCTTTACAGACTCAGTAATCGGCCCTCTCCAGGATACACCATCCTTTCTTCTGCTTTATTTTGTTTCTTGCTTTTGGCAGGTCCCGTATTCTGTTAAGTCCCTTGATGCTTTCCAGGCTTGTCTGTGATGCTGTATGAATACTGTATACCCCTCGGAAACAAGTAACCCCTTAATTCTGTAGTTTTGTGCTATACACTTCAAGAATTTGTCTGGAATACATTTACCTTCTACTTTGAAATCCCTCAGGTTTATAAGATACAAACTTGAATGCAGAGTACAAGAACCTAAACACAAGAAAAATTTCCTAGACGTGAAAAGATCAAGACCCTGGACCGGGATTCAGAAGATCTGTCAGGGGGGTTGGAACTAGATGACCTTTGAGGTCCCTTTCAATTCAAACCATTCTATGATTCTATGATCAGTTACAGCTATATCATTATAAAACAAAATTCACTAAAGGGATAATGAAGTTCTCTCTCCTCCCATCCCCTCTTCAAGTCATCGCCTTGGAGATGAACTGGAGAGACTCTGTATGCCCGAGGGTGTAAATGTATTGACAAGATATTTGAACACCCAGATGTTTGAACACATTAGTCCCAGTGTGCTTCAGAAAGTATCGTCTAGATCTATATAGAGTCTGCATTAGCAAGTTTGCAATCTGTACTTGCAGCCTGTTAGAACTTCCATAACCCGGTGGTGTAGATATAACATTATTGTCTTTTTATCTCTATTCCTGGACTTCAACATCTCTGTTTCTTCTGCTCTTAATTTTAACTACTGAGATTGTAGCTTACTCTGTCTACAAAATGTTTAATGAGACAACAGCTAGGGTATATGTGCAAGTAGCAGTAATTAGGACTATGCAAATGTTCAAGCAAATGCCTTATATTCCGCACAAATTCAGTGACTAGTTTCAGTATGAAAAAATCCAGATGACTTTTGTCTTTTAATATTTTCAGTCCAAACATACAGCCTTTTATGTTAAGCAGCTTTTTTGTTATGAAGATTCCTCACCTTTACTTAAATAGAAGTATCAGGAAAACTTTTGATTTTAAGATTTTTTCAGTGACGGGGCAATGCAATCCCAAAACATTTTTAATTCAATTTACAAGTAAACCGAACCTATAAAATTATGCCCCTGTTACAACCTTCTTAGCTGACAACAGTCAACTGCTTGGGGTCATTAGCAGCCACTCTATGACATCTCTTAGGAGTTTTCCTTACACTTGTGCAGTGTACTATTCAAATTCACTAAGACTAAGCACCCTTAGACCTCTGCCGATACCAGAAAGATAACTCTCAGTCTAACCAGAACCTTGGTAACAAATGCAGACCACCCCGGACAGGACCCACGGAAGCAATGGGGCGGGAGTCACTCGAACAGCAAACACACCTGCGCCAGCGATCTCTTGGTGATACACATCAGTATTCGAAACAAAGGAAAACCAGGGCCTTGGCAGCTGTTTCCTGATTCTGGTAAGAGGGGAGTAGCGTTGAGAAATAGATAGTAAACTAGTCACTTGAGGCACATCACCGGCCCTCAAGGGCTGTGGTGATTAATTCATTGCACCTGAGCCTTTGGGGACTGCCTTTCGGTGCCCACCACAATGTGCTCCAGTGCCAAGGTCACATAGTTAAAGCAGACAGCAGGATCTCAGATACTGGAATTCATTTCACTAATTGACTTAATTAATTTAAATTGATTAATTTAATTAATTGATTGTTTTAATTAATGTAAATGCCATTAATCACTTTACTTCATTTCTCCAATAACAGAATTACAGTGGGAGCCAAAACAGCACAGAGCAAACAGAGGCAATCTGGAGACCCGAGTGAAACGTGAGGCAGTTAAAGCGGCGTTAACGGTGTAAACACAGCACGTTACTGTCCTGCAAGGTCAGGGCTGGGCGGTCAGACGGGGCCCGCACTCACCGCAGCCGCTTCCAGCCTGTCGTGAGGGGAAGTATTCTGAGGGGGAGAGGGCCTGGCTGCTCCTGGCTGCGACACAGACACGTATCATGACTGAATTTAACCAATAAATCCAAACCAACAAATGCCCATGCCAGCACTGTGTACAGCTTTGTCCTGGAAGGGAAGGAGTGATACTTCCACAGGACGGTTTAGCCCCCAGTGGTCCTCACTGCCCCAGCCTGCCCTCCCTGGCCCACCCCATGGCCCTGCCATCCCAGGGCTGTGTCCGACCCCCTTCTCCTTGCTGGGCCTGATCCAGATTTGCTAATTTGCATTCCCAGTTCAGCCCCGGACCAGTCTCCTAACCACAGATGGCCCTGATGGCCCAGACTGTGGGCTGACCCTGGCTGCCACAGAATGGTCTGGGTTGGAAGGGACCTTTCAAGTCACCGAGTCCAACTATCATCCGAACCCTGCCAAAACCGTCACTAAGCCCGGTCCCTGAGCACCACGCCTACCCGCCTTTCAGCTACCTCCAGGGATGGACATTCCACCTTTCCACTGGGCTCCAGGGCTGCTGCCTGGAGGCTTGTGCGGTGCCAAAGCTGAACCAGCGGAACAAGGGAGGTTACTTCAGAGCTACAGCCTCTCCCGCAGGCTGTTCAGGACAGTCCCAGCTTGCCCAGGACGGAGCCCCACTGCCCTGGAGGGGTGGGATGATGGTTTCTCCACAGAGGCTTCAAGAGCCCGCAGGGGGTCCAGCCCGTGTCCTGCCGCAGTGGGGTGCAGAGCGGCAGCCCCAGCCAGCCGCCAGGATCCCGCTCCAGCAGTCTTGCTAGGCATCATACCAGGGATGTGCAGGTGGTAAAGAGCCAGTAATATCTGGGCACAGACAAATTCGGGGGCACTGGGGCTATGCTGGGACTTCATAATCCAGTTTTGTAACACTTCAGAGTGTTTCTCCTTTAACCGATTCTACACAGGTTTTCCAATTCCCAGCCTTCCAGTGGCTAGCTGACCCTTACTTGTTTGCTGACATGTGGACTTTTGGGATCCCACCAAATCCAGGCCAGGACTGTAGACTTAAACTCAGGTTTTGTGGAGGTTGGTTTGTTTGTTTTCTCTAATAGGATGCCACCCCCAGCAATATTTGCTAAGCTTTGTTCTTCTTCTTCTCACCTGTTACCCGAGTAACATGGCTGCAAACCCACGGTTATGGTCTAGGTGATACTGCTGCTCTGCCACCAACTGAGGGATCACGGGACGGAGTGAAAGCTGGCAGAACGCTCTGTGCCTTCAGATACTTTGGTTCCATGAGAGCTGCACATTCGCATTGTCTGTTTCAGCTTACTTCTGTGACCTGGTCTGTGCTCCTCTCTTACTCACACCACCCTGGAGAAAGTAGAGCTGCTTGTTTAGTTCGGTCATAATCGTCTTCACATGTTCTACTTCAGTCTCCATTCTAGGGAATAAACCACTGGAGCTGATTTTTAGGATACCAGTATGCCCATTTAAATCCTTTTAAAAGATGTATGGACCGTATCTGCCATAGCAACTTGGTAATTGAGTTAATTTAAAGTCCAAGTCTCAGCAGAGTTGCTCCATCTCTCTCCCTACAAAAGTAATTTTCTAATAAAATACAGACAATTACAACTGGATTTTTTTAATACATGATACTTTTTTCTCCTACAACCCCCACACCTCTGTATTTTAATTGCGATTACTAAACTAATCATGTCATCTTAATATCTTGTGGATACCATCAAAAACCATTAACAAGTCATCTCAGAAGTCAGGTAGTCTGAACACACAAAAAGAGCAGATCTCTCAGGATGATTCCATCATTCTTCAGCATATAATTACACTTTAAAGCTTTGGACACAAATACAGGGATTTTTTTTCCTAAAGCAGATAACCACAAATGCCATGCTAAATACTTACACAGAACTGTGTTTTCCACGTAATTTTTAATTTATTTGGATTGAGTTTCACTCCTGCCTTGTAGGTCAAAAATAGTCCAGGATTCACTACTCTGAAAAGTGGATGCATTGGTTCTTGTGCGGCCTGCATCCTATACCCTCCCACTAACTTTAATCATTTAAATACCTACATGGTAGGGTTTTTGCACTTCACTGAAGCATATACAACAGAACCTTATTACCTTGTAATCTAATTTGATAGTCCCACAGAAAAGAATAGCTGAAGCATTTTTTATCCCTCCTTCCCTTCCCCCTCCCCCGTTATTTTCGTCAAAACCACACTATTTGGTTTAACTTTAGATTTAATGGGGGATAGCCAGCTGGAAATATATCTTTGGATTTTCTTTAACTGTAACTAGTCCAAGACACTATTTAAAGTCATACTTGTCAGAAGTGGAAATGTATCTCAATTACTCCAAAGTTAAAAGAAGGTTAAAATTTGGATGTGAAAACCAAGGAACAGTTTCAGAATCTAGGCAAGTCCCAGGCTTTGTTAGTCAACACTTCTGTACATCGCATTAGTGATCTTGATAACACTGCCTTCTGTCTATTTTAAAGGATGAAATTGCAGTTGACAAAGTACATAGGTAGTGGGAGCTTTAAGTCTCGCTTGTAACAAAACTAAAGTCAAAGGACTGAGATACTTACCTTTGAAGACATCAAACTCTCTGTTCAGATATGATTCTGAACAGTGCATGTTGCCAGGGGCTAGAGTGAACTGTGTGAAGGAAGCATGGGGCAGCTCCAAGCTCCAGGAGGGCTTAAATTCTCCAGAACTGCACAAAAATGGAAAATATCCAAACAGCTTTGTGTGCTGTATCTGCAGGGAAGACATGATAATAAAAACCAACATTCTACATATCTTGTACTTGACAAGGAGCGATCCTCAAATCATTTGATGTGGTTTAGCAGCTTCAGTTAACTCAAGCTAAGTAGGCCATATATTAAATTCTAATACAGAAACATGAATTCCAGAAAAAATGAAACACAGAGGCTACAAAAATAACATCAGAGTATAGGAGATTTTGCATCTGAGAGAAAGGCAAGGAATGGATCTTGTTATGTCTGTGATTCAACACTAAGGAAGGATCAGTTCACAGTAGCGATCACACACAGACACCATCCCGAATGAGGCACAATCAACCATTGACAAAGAAATTGGAATTCATCCAGCACAGATAGCCACCCAGCCCCATAATAAAGTGGTTTAGGGTCCAGTATTGTACTGGCAAAGTAGATATGAAAAGAACTTTGACACAGAGACCAAATGAGAAGCCAAGGTAGCACAGCACAATGAGGAGCACACATGACATACACAGACCAAGGTTTTCTTTCCATCAAAGAAAAGAACACCCGTTTTAGGACTGAATGACTGTTAAATTGTCCATCCCACTGGAAAGCAGAAATCCAAAGCAATTAAGGAAAAGTCTCAGGATGTTTCTATGAGACGTAAGTAGTCTTATCAAATCCAGCCTTTGTTAAAGAATCAGTATTTTTTTTGTGTGCTTAAGAATCAAGCTCTTGTTGAAAAGCTCCACAGAAATTCTCTAAGGCTTTAAAGGAATGAAATGTGGGAGGCAAGCACAGGTACAATTAAAAAAAAAATCTTGATTATTATATCTTGAAACTTTATATTAAAAATTATCTTGATTATTACCTTAAAACATTACATCCGATCAATCAAAATTAATAACATAACCTCTCAGTTAACAGCATATTGGTAGCATCTTTAAGGAACCAGGTGAAGAATCTACCAACACAGCTGAAAAAATTGTGTAGCATGTTTCATCAGGATTGCTCATGAATATTTATGTCATATATTTAGACTAATGTAAAAGGCCACTGTCACGCAGAAATCATGAGTCAGATCCCAAGAGCCCATTCAAAGTTCCAGACTGCTTTTTCATCTTTGATACTGTTTACTTTGCACCTTTCAGTCATCTTGAAATACAAGACTAGGCTCATCTTGCTCTGCCCACGGTACAGATGGCCAGAATCAGCACCTAAAATGCAAATTACATTTGGTAGACATGGGATGCATTAGAGGTGATTAGGGCTTCCTTTTGCTGCAGTAATTATAATTCTGACATGCTAGAAAAGTCTATATCTTTTAAAGTCATTTTTATTTCAAAGGGAAAATAAGCCCCACCAAATGATTTACTGATTTTTCAAACACTTCCACCTTGACTTACTCTGCTCTGTCGCATTCACAAAAAAACAAAAAAAAAACAACAAAAAAAAGGCACATTTTTGTACATTCAGTATGGTATTGGTCTTGAGTACTGAAGTATGCAAGGTGTTAAAAAAGAGTTCAGGACTTGTGTCATTGCCCCAGAGATACTTGACAGGAAAGATACTTGTGCAGCGATGTGCAGCTGCAGGGAATCCAGCTGGGTATATTGCAAGTCTGGAGATAGCCCCACTCATATCATTAAAAAACCCAAACCTTTTCCCCCTATTTGGGCAAAGATACTTCTGGAGCAGAGAAGATGAAAAGTTTAAAGACAGATCAACAGGACAAAACCTAGTCCTTCCAGCTCTAGAGGGAGCAACGTCAAGGCACTCCTGTATGGATACAGGGAATCATTGGCAGAACTTGTATTACAACCTCATTCAAAACACTGCTTATGGCACAAGATTGCCAGCTGGTCCTCTTTAGCTGATGAATAATGCAGTGGCAAGCAGCAGGAATATCCAATCAGATGATCATATGGAAACTGTTTTGATCAGGACAGCAAACACACACCAGCCGGTCTCCATGGAGGGACCCCCTGACATTGCTGTTTCATAAGTTGATAGCTGCTGGCTGCCTCTCCATCCTGCGCTTTACCTTCTACCACTATCTTTACAAGAAAAGAGGGTAGTTCCTCTCTTCCCTTCTCCTTTTTGTTACAATAATAAAGGTTAAGAACAGATAAAAAAGACAATTAAAATGGATCTGTCACGCATTTGTTATTCTGATGTGTCATGCTGTATCCCTTCTCTGCAGTAAGCTGACATTCTACTTCAGCCACTGAAATTCTTCACTGTAGACAGCTCGTAACTAATATGGTGATTGTCATTACACATTTCTCTGAATATAGCAAAGATGAATGCATATTAAACTAGGAAAACTGGCAGCTGCTTGGAGAAAACCACTGCTTGCTCAATTCAGCATTATCATGGCCACATGGCAATAACGGTCACCAGCATCATAAAAAATAATAATGAATCAAGGCACTAATCCAATCAAAGTAACTGCCATGTCTCCCAGGCACCTTCTAGCCAAACTACTTCTGAGCAATCTCTCTTTAAATCACAGCACATGATTTTACCTCTCCCTGACAAAAGATGCTTTGTGCCATTCAGTTTCCCCATGGGATCAGCCAGTGAAGTTCAAATGAAACCTAAATCTGCTCCCGTTATTCCATGCAATTTGGAAAGCCATAGAGTACCCTTCGGGTGTAGACCAGAACTTGTGAGGTAAAGGAGTTGCTCTACCATGAGGCAAGCTTTGTGGTACAGAGGACAGAAGTCTAGCCAGGCATTCAGAAAAGAAACCATAGTGAATAAAAAGGTAATAGAGCATCAAAGGGGCAGGAGCCTCTTCTTGGATGTTGTATCCCATCTAAGCATTTCCCAGAAGTGTTCCTAGGGGTTGTTCCCACTCTATTTCTGTTTCCCTGATGAAGCACAAAGAGAAGCAGAAAGGGTAGTGTTTAGGACAGCGTCGTTCCAATGTGAGAGACTATGCAAAAATGCAATGTCAGAGTCAATTTGCAGCTCCTGGCTCTTCAGAATCACAGTGAAAGTGTCTCTACTGTCACTTCCATGTGTCAAAAATGATCACTCATTTGGTTTTCCTGAAAAACTGTAATGTACATTAAGGTGGCTGAGCCCCAGTAGAATCAGAGAAGAACCAAAAGGGAGAAAACGTACAGTTATGTGTTTAGGATTCAGTGTTGCTATAAATCTTCCTAACTTATGTTGCTTTTCTGGGCAAACTTTGAAAATACAACATCTGAAAATCAAATGCTGAAGTTCTACTTCATTTCTCACATTTCTTTTTTCCTAATAATGACATCGAAGGAAAGCAGAACCCTATAAATCAGCTGCAGTGCCAAAAAAATATGGAACAACTGTTGGCATTTTCACATTTCATTGATGTATAATTATGTGAAATGAAATGGCAAATGCTTTCATGCAAAGCTCCACAAGGGAGAGACTGCATACAGATATATCCAAGACCGTCTTCTAAGTTACTGCACAGTCTCATTGGTTCGAGGAAAAGACTTCTTTATGATCTGATTCTGGTTCACAAACAGAAATGCAAAGAGATTGGTTTTGTTTGGGTTTTTTGCTGATTGTTTTTTACTGTATATGAACTTCATGCAATTTGTTTGCCAAAACTCAGTTATGAAGAAAGTCAGCAACTGAACAAGCAGTGTAGAACAGATAGAACTTACAGAGCTACAAATCTGAGCCAGGTTTGTTATCTAAACTATTTTGCATGGTTCTGTAAAAATACACTGGACAACACTGGGTTCCATTCTCTGAGACACTGTAAAGATGAGGCCAAAAATAGCATTTTCAACCCTATCTATGAATGATTTAGTTCTGTGAATTAACAACCCTAGAAAGCAACAGCTTCTGTGTACTGCAGAACAAGCATCACCAGCCAAATGCAATGTAGAGGCAACTCTTTCCCAGCCTATGAGCATGCACAGATTCCTGCTTGGAGATACCACTACATGCCAATAAACAGAATAAACTCTCGGGGTTAATCTAAACACTTCTTTCATAATACACAGGTGGAAATAATTCATTTGATCCGTCCTAGCACTTATACTGACCTGAACAGATAACCCAAAGGGGAAAGGTTGCCTAAGTCTCAGACACAGACTTGCCTATTTGTCAGTCAAAACCACTCTGACACACTAGCGTGGAGTGTTTTTCTGTATTTCACGATGAAACATGCTGTGCTTCTCTTGGCAAATGATGGCTTGTACCCATCTGGCAAAACACGAATCACAGTCAGAAGCAGAGGCAAACTCTTGTTTCGAATTTAGGACAAGTCAAAGCTACAGAATTAAATGAAGCTTTCATATTTCCCCTGGTTGATCTGGTTTCCCAGGCTTCAGGGTGTAAGCTCAAGCCTGTGTTTACTATAGGTTGGCTTAAACATTACTGGCAAACATTGTGCTGCTCCTGAGTTTTAAGCAGTTAGTAGAGATGAGTGACTACAGGAAGCAGAATGGAAAAATCATTGCCTTTGAGTGGAAGCCCCCGTTTGTTTCTCTAAAGCCAAAACTGGCCATAGAATAATAGAATAATGTTTCCATGTTATCTATGGGGTTTATGGCTTGCAATTAGATCCAAATGTGAAAATCAATTAGTTTAAATGGAGAGAAACCGTGCAGGTTCCCACTGGCTTTTTGATAAGGGTTTAACCAGAAGGAGTTAGCCGCCACAACACAGAGCTGAGACGAGTAACAACTGACCAGTATCTTCTTCGGCTATTCAAGCATGTAATGGGCTCATGATATGTTTTTACAGACTTAAATCCCATAAAAAGGGAGATCTTTTTTCCCTCTATGCTACTTTCCTGGTAATTTCCATAAACAATGATATAGCAAAACCTGCTTTTATTTGTCACTAGAGGTGGCAGGCTGATTTATACCAAAGAAAGATCTGGCTTTATCCACTAAATTTATCCCCCGAATAACATCACAGACTTTGTAACATTGTATTAAGGAAAGAATTGGCCTATCACTATACTTCATCCTTTGCTCGGTGTCTTAAATATAAACTTAATGTTAGTCCAGTTGGAAAACTATTATATTGATACAAAAGCTAATACACTATTATTGGCCTGTATATCCACTTTGGCATATATTTTTAAGTTTTAAAAAGTATTCCTCATTCAAGAAGTGCAAGGAAATATAGATGTTAAAAATAATTTTTGTTTGAGATATGTGTATTGGCACCACTCAACAATACACAGTAATTACATATCCATAAATGTTTTCAGAATGTCTTGGAGATGATGTCTTGCTCCTATTTAGAGTACACTAATACTTTGGACAAAAGCAGGGGATGCAATAAAAAAAAGGGGAACTAGAGCATGCTGGTCAAGTTCTGAACTTCCTTGACTGGAAGACTTGTGCTGAAACTATATCTTGCCCTTACCCCTATTCAAATGGAATTACTACTGGATACTGTTTAGCAGCCAATAATCTTTTAAAGAAATAAGACTCAAGCCTAAAATTAAAGAAATACAGAGGCAGATTACCTTTGCATATTTAATAGGATATTTCATCCAACTTAAAGTAAGCCCTAAATTATATCAGTATTGAGCCAATTTAAAAAGGATCAGGACTGAGTCTTCAAAGTCTAAAATCAATAATTTGGAAGTCCAAAATAATTTTGTGTATCACAACAGGAAGAGAAAGTTTGGTGCAGCCAGGAGTCAGAGACTGGTGATCATAGAATCATAGAACCATAGAATAGTCTAGGTTGTAAGGGACCTTCATGATCATCAAGTCCAACCATTAACCTAAAACTGGCAAAACCACCACTAAACCATGTCCCTAAGCACCACATCTACACATCTTTGAAATACCTCCAGGGATGGTGACTCAACCACTTCCCTGGGCACCCTGTTCCAATGGTTGATAACCCTTTCTGTGAAGAAATTTTTCTTAATATCCATCCTAAACCTCCCCTGCTGCAACTTGAGGCCGTTTCCTCTTGTCCTTTCACTTGCTACTTGGGACCAATGCCCACCTCGCTACAACCTCCTTTCAGGTGGTTAGTTGTAGAGAGCGATAAGGTCTCCCCTCAGCCTCCTCTCCTCCAGACTCAACAACCTCAGTTCCTCAATCTGCTCCTCATAGCACTTGTGGTTTAGACCCTTCACCAGCTTTATTGCTCTTTGGACCCGATCAGCGCCTCAATGTCTTTCTTCTAGTGAGGGGCTCAAAACTGAACACAGTATTCAAGTTGGGGCCTCATCAGTGCTGAGTACAGCGAGACAATCGTTTCCCTAATCCTGCTGGCCACACTATTCCTGATACAGGCCAGGATGCTGTTGGCCACCTTGGCCACCTGGGCACACAGCTGGCTCGTATTCAGCCAGCTGTTGACCAACACCCCCAGGTCCTTTTCCACCAGGCAGCTCTCCAGGCACACTTCCCCAGGCCTGTAGCACTGCACGGNGCCTGTAGCACTGCACGAGGTTGTTGTGACCCAAGTGCCAGACACAGTGATGTTCAGAAGCTAACCAGTGAGAAATAAACATGGATCATTATTTATATAAGTTGAACTAAATTCCAAAAGCCAAAATTCATCAGAAAAACATTCACAGCCTTGAACAGAAAAGAGGTTTGACTCCACAAGACTTTGCCATTGGGACTTTTACACCAGATGGACTGGGGGGGCTTTACACCAGGGGAGTTAAGCTAATTCTTTACTTACTCAATTGGGTCTTTGAGGTAGAAAGAGTTAAATGAGAAAGTTCTTGCTTTCTTCTCAAGGATGGACACATTTTTTTCCCCACAACCGGATTAAGCTCATAGCTTCATCATGCTGTCCATACAGAAGTCTGAAAGGAGGTGAACTTATATGTGAATATTCAATAATTAATGTTTCAATTTTACCTTTTTTCAATGAAATGGCTTATGCTTCATTTGAATATATTATTGCCATTGTTCTTATCTATGTGCTATTTGCACTGTGACAGGTTTAATTCTAAATTCATGCGTTTCCTATGATTTTCTAGCAATCTTATTCTCCATGCACAGGGGCTGTACTTCTGAGAGTTTTTAAAGTCTATTAAAACCAAAATAATTGGTTACTTTTAATATTAGAGTGTGCTTGTAGGTATAACGTAGTACAAGGTCCAGACCCCTAGTAATCATACAATGAACAAGATTTACAGACTGCTAAAACCCTCCGTCCCTTCCAAACATTAAGAAAAAAGCTTTACAACAGCATCTTAGTATATGCAATAACTAGCTGTACTTTCTTAATATTTTTCCTGAAGTTAAAAAAAAAAGGGGGAGGGGGGTGTAGCTATAATTTTGCTTTATTGGGTACTTTTTCCATCTGCAGGTGAGGGGCAGCAAAGCTATCCAGGGGAGGAAGCAGAGGCTCACTGAGTAGAGTCATAGCAAAATTACATCCTTTTAAAGGACTTGTCTTCAGCAGAAGAAGCCTAAAAGACAGATAGGAGCAAACAAAGCTGTTTCAGTGTAAAGAGCTGTATTAAATGCTTGAATGGCCCTTACTAATGAATAAAGCTCTCTGGGATGGAGCAGTGAGTCAGTAAAGCAGGTGCTAGGCTGAGGGGCAGACAGGGGAATGCAATTGCCAGTTAGGTTGCTTTTTCTCTGCCGGCTCAAGATAATCACTTCAGTGCCTGTAATGCATCTTTGTGGGAGTTATCGCCACAAATCAAGAGTTTTAAACCCTGTAGCAACAGATAAAATTGTTCCGTTTGGAGACAGGATGGAGAACACCGAGGAAATACAAATAGCAGAAGAGGCAATTCAGTTCTGTTACAGTCTTTGTGAGAAACAAATGGGCTGACCTGGATTAACGAAGCTAATAATATTACACAGCGCTTCATCCTTCTCCACTAGGTTCCATCTGAGCCTCTCAGCATTTGCTTTAGGGAGGGAAGCATTTATTTCCCTTTTGTGTTTGGGGAGCTGAAGAACACGAAATGAAGGTGATTTGTCCAAATCTGCACAAATTTCAAAATGAGCTGAATATATAATCCCAAACCTGAGTTCCCTTTCTCTAAGATCACCAGCACTTGCAGAAAGGTAGCACTAGATACCGAAGTTTTTTCATACCATATGGACTGTTCAAACAAGAAAAAAAAAATTGGTTGATTGTTTAAAAAAAAATACAATCAAAAAAACCCAAAACCACCAGTAATTTGCGAGAAAGGAAGTTTTAAAGAATTTGTATGCGTTCCGTAAAACTAAATGAAACCTTTAACTTCATACTGACATTTATCTGTAGAAGATGGATTTATTTGGGCACTTTTGTTGCTGTTTTGTGGGGTTTTTAATTGTTAAAATCAAAGGAATCTGTTTTACCCACTGAATCAAAATGACAAGTTCGACTTAATTAAAAACATATCTGGTGCATAGAACTCATCATTTTTACAGTCTTGACACAAAAAACCCAACACTGTATCTCTCAGAAATTGATGCTTTTCTATAAAAGAACTTGATTCAAGTACAAACTGTTTTTCAATAGGAAAATTTGCAGCATGAGAACAAACAGTGCCTTGTACCATTTCCTCTTTTGTTTAGAACCATGCTATAAGTAACCTTGTGACTTACTGAAAGCACTGTGATGATCAAGTCCAGCAAACAGTCTCATCCTAGCTTCAAATATGAGAGCGCTATAGAGTGAGACTGAGACTGGAAATCCTTGCCATAGAAATAGTAATTTCAAGAATTAATTCACTAAATTCACTACTAAAATACTCTCCAGAACATGGCTCCCACTGCAACAAAGCGTCCCTCATTCTATTGTGGCGTCAATCCTGTTCTCAAAGACAGGGGAGCAACAATGGTGCACTCAAAGCCACAGGACTTGTCTGACTCAAATACAGAATGTTTTTCCGCTGGGTTTGCTAAGGTTCAGTTTTCTTTTGAAATTAGCTTGAAGTTAGCTGTTCGTAATTTCATACTTTGCTTTCTTAGGCTAAATTAATTTGAATTTGTACATATTAAAATGAAAGGTAGAAGAGTCTGGTAACTGCTGGTAACAACATCAAAAAGGAATTAAATTCTTGCAGCAGGTTAATCCACTGAGAATCAATTTATAATTTCTTTCTTTCTTTGTTCTGTTTATATTAAGAATGGTTCAATTGCTGCTTCTTGGGGAGAGGAAACAATTACACTTCCCTATTATATGCTAGGAGAAGATGTGTAGGATAAGAACTTAGATTCTATCCCACATTTTCCCTTACAGTTTGGGATATAAAATTTTACCCTGTATTTCCATTTTGCTGTCTCCAAAATGCAAACAATAAGTGTGACTATGTACCTTGCATGGAGTTATCAGCATATGGTTTGCTTTGGTGAATCTTACTGTAAGAATCTATTATTAAAATTCACTTCACTCTCCTAAAGCCTGTTGAGCATTTATTTCATTACTACAGAAGAGCTTGTCTGCATTGGTATAAATGCTCTGTGACGTGCACATCCCTACTGTGCCTGATCAGATCACTGTACCTGCGTGCTTTTTTGATACCTATCATTGTATCAACAATTCAGTTAATCTGGATAGTTTCTTAAACCACCATTTTCTCATCAGCCACTATTCCTCTCCTATCTAGCACCCTGCTGTGTGCATAAATGATAATTACTGGTCTTCTGACTTGGCACCTCAGTACCTTTCAGATGTGATGGAACATCAGCTGTCCCACGTTTTCTTTCAAAGCACAAGGTGGCTATTTCATCCCTGAAATCTTTCAATGTTCTTAAAAGTAAATAATATCCTTCGCCCCTGGAAATGGAGAAAGTATGGCAATGATTCACAGTGTGGGATTTTTAAACACTTCATTTTCATCTTACTTGAAGTATTTTATGCCTCTGAAATAAAGAAGCTAACATGAGATGAATTGCCTTTCTGCCTAACAGCAGTGTGTCTTGCATTAATGATCAATTACACCTACATCCAAGAACAGACTGGTGCTAAGAAAAGTAATAGGATTTAAACTTGAAATTATGCTGAATAGAATTGTAGCACTTTTGCACCTCTTTTCACTTATATGAGAATATCCACAACTGGTATGATAAATCTATATTTAACGCAAATCAACATTTTTAAGGTTTATGTCTGGACTTGATGATCTTAAAGATCTTTTCCAAACTAAATCATTCCATGATTCTCCGATTTTTCCAAGAAAAAATGCCATGTGGCGTTTTTCAAACCCATGGCCAGCTAATTCCTTCTGGGCATCAACCAGGGAACCCAAGAAACTGAGCTTTGCAGCTTCTGGGTTCAGTTTTTCTTCAGACTCATGCCAGCTTCCTCATGTCACATAGTCTTTGCCTCTTTTCTCCTCTGCAGAAAGAGGACACTACTTTATCTTTGTCAACACTGCGCTGCAAAGCCTACTCGATAGTATCAGTAAATCACTCCTGGTATCTTCAAGTGCAAGGCACTCAAATTACTTTGGCCGGTAGCTTGCTATTACACAGAAGAAACATATACTGCACCTCCAGCTATCCTTTAAGATGTACAGACTGTAGTGACTTTTTCCCCCACTGAATCACAAAGTGTAATCCAGGCTTAAACATTTTTGGAATAGTGTGTCTTTCTCTAAACAGAATCGAGTCTTCATTTCTTTTTTGATGCAACAATACCTGTCCTTTGTTCCACAATATTTTGAAAAAAGGCTGAAGAAAAGTTTCCTTGAGAAGGTAAGGACACGGAGAAAAATGATAAAACCAAGTACTGAACCAGGAAAAAAAAAAAGTTTTCAGTGCAACCTTAAATGCAACTAAACATATTAAACACTTTTTATCACTAAAATAATAAGAACAATGTTATTGTTTCACCCAGGTTCCTATAGGAAGATGTATTTTCTACTATGGGACTCTTTCAGTCTAATTCAGAAAGACAAATCACAGAATCACAGAATGATAGGAGTTGGAAGGGACCTCTGGAGGTCATCTAGTCCAACCCCCCTGCCAGAGCAGGGTCACCTAGAGCAGGTTGCACTAGGTGCAAGAAGCAATTCCTGGAAATTAAAATCAAACTAAAATTAATATAATAAGAAGCATTCACACACAATGCAGGTGAAAACAAACCCTTCAAACAAACTACCGAAAGAAGTAGCAGATTGACCATTTCTTGAATAACATTTTTCGAGTCGATAAACCTCAGTCCAGCACAAGGTGCTAGATTCAACACAAGAAAAACTGCATGAGTCTAATTGGCCCGTGATATGCACAAGGCTAGACTGAATGGTCCTTCCTGGCCAAAGAAAACTCTGTATACTCCTTATCTCCAGCATTATGCACAGATTCAGTGGCAACATCCTTCCTAAAAACTCACCTAAGACATGGCTCCTTTGTCTTTTAATGAAATTAAACTCAAAAAAGATTTAACACAGATCTTCACGGACCACTGAAATGAATGGATTGTGATACCACAGCTTCTGGACGATCCCTTGAAAAAGGCCACCTCCCATTTCCACACTATCAGCTTCATAATGCAGTCCTTACTCAGGCCAAACTCAGCTGTTCTCGTGGAATAAGGCCTGAGCAGGGAAAATGACGTATGGCCCTTCTGTGAACAAATGAACATCTACATTTCTTTCCTGAAATCACAGGCAGCACTGTATAAACTCGATTCATTATCAGCCAAGTTGACAGTGCTGCCTATCATTATAATGAAAATTGTCTGGCAGCCTTAGAGGCTATGATGTCATGCCACTCACATGGTTTGAATTTCAGTTCGTATGCCAGGCTGATTACCATTACTACTGTTTAACGAACAAAAAGTTAACCAAAAGCTGTTTCTGAGAATAAATCCACAGGAAAATACTTTGTTGTTTTAAGATAATTGTTGAGACTTTCTTTTCTTTGAAATGCATTATTGCCTTCCTGCTTTGAATCAGGCATTGAAGTTTGTCAGGGAAGCCAGTGGATTTCTTTTGCAATGAGAGCAGTGGCCTTTATGGACCTTACGAAAACTTCTCATTTAACCAATAAGTCTTTGAAAGACTGCAGCTCTCACGCTTGGCTGGGACATATTTTAGCAACCTGAAAGTTTCAAAGGCCCCAGCTCTAATTTTCCATCCTCTTGGAAGCTCCTATGTTAAGAGAATCTACACTGTTCACACCAACTCTGGTTCTTAGTGGGTTTTCGAGAAGGAGTTTTTAAACCGCACACACTCCAGAATATACCTGATGAGGGCATTTCCACGTGTTCATTCTCCACTGCCTTTGCCATCTTTCAGTGTTTGGCCAGATATAGATACTGCTCCTTTTCCCTCTAGTCACACTGGTGAAGTAAGATGGTAGTCAGTGCCAGAAACATCCAAGGTTCCTGAAAGATAAAAAATCCTGACTTAGAAAACTGTTAACAAATCAAATAGCCTAAAAACTTGATGCTCCCACAGTTAGTTACCACCAGAATAAGGAAGAAGGAGAGGAGTTTAGGGACACTTGAGGAACCGCTGAAGAGATGAAGAAACAAATACGTCAGCATTTCATTTACCTTCTTACAAAATGAGCCGTTTTCAGCAGTTACAGTTACTTCTTTACCTTTCTTCTCTGCTTTTAGATTTATGTCCTTAAATGGGTTCTGAGATCTGATTCTACCTGAGTTTCAGCAATGGAAGTGAAATGATTTTGTCACTCATAAAATGGTGTCACAGATTCACCATAGACACATTCCAGGTTTCTGGTACAGGGAGACAAAGTAAACGTATCTTAATCCTGGGAAAGAGCTACAGTAAAACCAGTTCCTTGGGTAATTATTATGGTGGTCAGTCAAAGCAACGGTAGATCCATCTCAGTACAACCCAGACGACTGACATTGTTTGGGGACAGCTCATTTTTGACTCAAATCCAGTTCCTGGCGCATGCTTAGATTTTAAACAAGCACCCTTAAAGGTACAGGTGTGTACAGATGCAGATTTTATTTTTGTAACCACCCTTCTTTTGTCTTGTCAAAGGCTACAAGTGTGACGTATCATGAACCAAATTGCTTCTATAGAAGGTGAACTCTACAGTCCTTCTGAAGGTAGCATTTCTGCTAATCTCGGTGGGAGGTTCACCCAGTATGATGGATTCCATTCATTCCTACTAGTTATGTGTTAATGGTCTTCCACTGAGATCAGTGAACCTACCCTAGTTCACACTGGTACCACAGCGAATCAAGCCCAAAAAGAACACACTCAGAATTCAGGATTCCACAGACAACTGAGTTGGAGGGTGAATAGCAAGGAGACAAGAAAATTATGTGGGTGGTACAGTTCTGAACAGCCCTTGGAGATCAGAGAGGAAGAGGACCAAGTGGAAGGAAGGGGGAAAAAAGTGATGGAGTAATATTCAACTTTATTGCAAACATTGACTGGAAGATAATGAATTCTGGATCCGGTTACTGAAACTCATACTACTTTGTCCTAGGCAATGAAGAAATCAATAATTCATAATCCACTTCAAAGTTCAAAACTGCCACCTCTTCCCCAAAGGCAGTTGTTGGAGAGGTAAAAGTGAACTAAGAAGAGGACAAGTGATCACAGCCTCTTACAAAGCTTCATTCTCATCACTTCAAGATTTTCACAGCAGCTCAGTCAGGAGACCTGAGACATGGCTGCAGTCCTGCCTCACACATGCTTAATCCAGCTCTGCTTTCATTCAAGTGCATAAAAGTCAGCTAGGACATTGACATGGGGTGGCAACAATAAAATAGTGTTTACAAAGCATTCAGTAACTGTATGGGAGGTGGGAAGACGAACTAGATTAGACTCAGAACAGAGGGGGTCCTGCACTTGGGTCACAACAACCCCATGCAGTGCTACTGAATTTTAACTTTTGGAGTTTAGTTCAACTTATATAAATAATGATCCATGTTTATTTCTCACTGGTTAGCTTCTGAACATCACTGTGTCTGGCACTTGGGTCACAACAACCCCGTGCAGTGCTACAGGCTTGGGGAAGAGTGGCTGGAAAGCTGCCTGGTGGAAAAGGACCTGGGGGTGTTGGTGGATAGCTGGCTGAATTTGAGCCAGCAGTGTGCCCAGGTGGCCAAGGTGGCCAACAGCATCCTGGCCTGTATCAGGAATAGTGTGGCCAGCAGGACTAGGGAAGTGATTGTCCTCCTGTACTCAGCATTGGTGAGGCCCCACCTCGAACACCATTCACTTTTACGCCCTTCACTCGAAGAAAGACATTGAGGTACTGGAATATATCCAGAGAAGAGCAACAATGCTGGTGAAGGGTCTAGAGGACAAGCATTATGAGGAGCTGCTGAGGGAACTGTAATTGTTTAGTCTGAAGAAAAAAAGAGGAGACCTTATCACTCTCTATAACTATTTAAAAGGAGGTTGTAGCGAGGTGGGTGCCAATCTCTTCTCATAACAGGTGAAATGGCTTCAAATTTCAGCAGGGGAGGTTTAGATTGCATATTAGGAAATATTTCTTCACCAAAAGGGTCATCAACCATTGGAACAGGGTGCCCAGGGAAGTGGTTGAGTTGCCATCCCTGGAGGTATTTAAATGATGTGCAGGTGTGGCGCTTAGGGACATGGTTTAGTGGTGGACTTGGAAACATTAGATTTATGGTGATTTTCTTTCCTACAGTAACGTTCAGACAGCTCAACCTAACACTTATAGGAAACCATATTCAGGTCTTTTCAATGTTTCCAATGGGCAAACGCATAATTCATGTCTGAATTTAGTCCTCCCCATACATAGGATAACCATCCTTTCCTCACTTACTAGCAGAACTTTCAAGGACAAATTTAGCCCCAGCATAAACAGGGGCAGTACCTATTGAGCTCTGCCTGGCTGTTACATTTTATCCATATAAATACTGTTTCACCTAAATCTGGCTATTTCTGTCTCAGATTAGTCTCTAAGGCAGCAATCCCTGAAAAAGGACCTCAAAGAGAAATTTCAATGCTAAGAAGAATATGTTTTGTTTTTTCTACCTTCAGTTATTCAGTAGCTACTAATCTGTTACAACTCAGATAATACTGAAGACACAGGAAAGTTAGAAAGACATTGAGCACTAGGAGCCAAATGTAATGAAATCTGAAGGTAAAAAGAAAACTAAACAAACCCCAAAGAATCAGAAATCCACTAAAGAGCACTTCCATAGGAACCACAGGATTGATTCCAATGCTGATCCATCACACACATGCCTTTTGAATAGACTATTTGGACACCTTCTTTTGAAAAACTGAAATCCTGTCATTTTAACCAAATACTATTTTGCACTCTCCTTCATTCCATATTTATTAAACAGATGATTTATTTTTAATAAATTTCCTGCCAACATGAGGAGTGACAACATGAAGTATCACTGAAACAAAGAACATGTGCTGAGTTTTTCATGTGTTCGTATGCAATTTAGCCAGCGCTTTCTGAAAACCTCAGCCTTCTTGTCTCCAATTAGAAGCACACCAAGAGTATTACCTCCATTAAGATTAAAAGGTCTAGTTTGATCGTGAAACTAGATTTTTGAAATAGTATTTTTCTAAAACCAAAACGCTTGTATGCATGTTTGTGTGAGCAGATGGAAAGTACATGTGTCTTAGTTCCATCAATGACCTTATCTTAAAGCAATTAAATATTCCTGCATAGTACATGTGATACAAGCAGTGGTGCTACATGCAAGTGCAACAAAACTGGGAATTAAACCCGGTGATTAATCAACATGCTGTCTAGTTCCACTGCTGAAACTGAGACATATAAAATAAGGAAATAATTACTACAGAAAATTAATTTCTTAATGCATTTCAATCACAAAAAGATACATTATAACTTTATAATAAATAAATATATCTACGTAAGCTTGAATAAATCATTATAAAATGACAGAAATATTTCCTATAGTCTAAATGTTCCAACTTCACATGTAAAAACCTGAGCCTCAGTGGCACAAGCCAGAACACCATAAAATTCCAGTCTTCAGGGAAGAACCAGGCAGCCAGAATTCCCATTCGTTTTTCCTAAGAGCATTGATTATTCTCAAGTGACATGAAGTGCTCAGGATCTGGTCCTGATAGAGTGCAATACTTGTGATTATATACTCCTCATAGAACAGAAGTGCTGTCACATCACCAATAAATTTACTACTAGTTTGAGGGTAGGAGGTAAAATTTTATTCTCTATGACAGTGAGTGTTTAGAAAGCAGCTAATGATACTGCCCAAGAGGTAGACAGGCTAGAAGGAGAGAATCATGCAAGCAAGTAAAATCTTAGACTCAGATTTTCATTCAGCCTTGCTTTCCTGGGCCATTTTCCCCCAATTAACACTATGCAGCATCAAGGATTAGTAATTCTTATTCTCTTGTTCTTTTTACAACCTTTATCTCTAAGAATGAAGAGGAATTCAGACAAGATTTCAATATATTTAGCGGAGCACAATGCACCTCTGGAGCTAATTAATAGCACCACAAGAAATCCTTGTAAAAACACTTGCCTGCTACTCGTGCTGCATATACTTTTCCCTCAGTATACTTTTGCAAAGAGTATGCTGAGCATTAAATGAGTTTCTGATCACCCAGGGCAAGGTCAGTGAGACCATCACTGCTGTCCCAAGCAGAATAATGGAGCTATCAATAACAGTTAGATCAGGGTTAATAAGTGGAAGATAATGAGAGGGAATGGGAGGTCACATTGAAACACACTGCAAGCTCCTTGGCTTACAAAGATGTTCTGCAGCAGGGCGGGCTCTTATTTCCACCTTGTCCATAGAAAGAATCTATTTTTTACTATGCATTTAAGCTGATTCAATCTTCATCAGATGTTCATTCTCCTGTCAGCTTCAGGCAAATAAGGGCCAAATCCCGCTGCGTAATTGAGTTCCTGCAGTTCAGAAAAAAACAAAATGAGGGCAGAACTGAAGAGTATTGTAGTACAGAGATAGATAGCTTTGTCACAAGTTCCATTGGTTAAGAACTACAAGATAAAAATATCTAGATTTATTTTTTCAGTGCATTGCACAAACACACACAGTTCATCCTCATAGCTCTGCAAAGACTGAGATTCAAGTCTCAAGGGTCTAGTTTCTCTTGCAGAGCACGTTAGACAAGGCCATGGCAGAGGTATCACCCTATGGTCCACCCATGTGTATTGCCCAACATCTATCACTTTTTTTCTCCCTCGACACACCTCTGAATAAAACATTAGATTGTGCTTAACCTCTATATGATCTCCAAAAAGCTACATCCTCTGTGCAAGAAATAAGTAAATTCCTGAGTCTAATGTACAAGAGCCTGGAGCATTTTCACCATTTCAGAGCCCAGCAGCCCAGTCCAGCCCGAAAGCAACAAGATGTACCACCACCTTGCAATTACTGACACTCAGGGAAGACACGTGCTGCTCTGCACGAGCACAGAAAAGGACTCTGTGTGAGCCAAATGTCCTACCCTTCGGTTCTGATCCGGTCCTTGGTCTTTGCCAGCAAGACCACTAGCTGCAGCCACAGCTGTAACTAAAATTGTTGGATGGACTGAAATGTTACAATACCCTACAGTCTGCGCTTGCATGAAAACTTTCAGTAAAACATTTCCTTTAGCCTCTGAATGCTGAAATGGTTAATCTAACACAAACTACCGGGCTGACTTGGGTATGTTTTAATAGGTTAATCCAATCCTCCTAGCAATTTAGCCACAGAGTTTCTGTGGTCTCTGCCCAAAGCCATTTTGTGATATGATGTGTAGTTTACACTCCACCAGTATGTGCTAATTAAGACCAGCTGCTGACCAAATAGCAGCTCCACTTAATGAGTGTGAGATCCCACACAATGGATTGCATTAACACCAACCCCCATCAAAGCCTGCAACCCACTGTGGAGACCTCTAGCTCCCAAGCTCCCAGTCAGACCCAGGCTGATGTGACAACTACCCTTCCTGCACGACTGGATGACGAGCGAGTTCAAAAGCATTATAGGGCTGCAAAATAGGTCACAGTATGGAAAAGATCGAGAACTGTTACAGTGAGCCCTCCAATCTCTAATTGTAGAGACTGACTTCTCAAACTCTACACATCCTATCACCAAGGTTGGGACCTAAAACCAAAAAAAAATGGCATTCTTTAAGCCTATCAGCACTTGATAACAGTGTGCTTTTGTATCAGTATAGCATAAATGGACAGTATTCAAAAGCATATCCACATGCTGTTCCCCAGTTTGGTTTTATTTTGCTGTCTGGTGCAGCTAACTGTGCCTCTTTGTTCTGAACAATGCCATTATGCTGAGGTCTGGAATTATTGCTGAGGCTGAATCAGTGATATATATTTGAAAATGGCTTCACTAAAAAGAGGTGCATGCTGTAAAGGTGCCGAGTGAAACAAATTGTTATAAGGCTATTTTTCACATAGAGAATAAAAGATGCTTATGAAAAATGGTCAATCCCGTCTCCTCTCACAGGGTACTTTAAGACTCACATGAGTGAATATCTTACCACACTTGACCGCCACTGAGCAGTTCTAATTTCTTACATGTCGCAATGCACTGCAGCTTCAGCTAAACAGGCTGGGACAAGGGCTTCTTCCCCCAACACCCCACCACCATCACCTTTTTATTCTACCAGTGCCACTGTTGGTATCAGGATTATCCGAGAGCTGCTCTTTGCATTCAAGTCCATCCGACCCCAGTTTATTCAGACAAAGAAACATCACTTCTCAAAAAGGAGTTCTCTTTTTCGGCCTCCCCAATGCTCTGCACACACATAAAGATTAGTGAGAGCTTCACCAAAATGTCGTTGTTTAGGTAGGTCAGTCTCAGTGCCACACTGCTGTTTACACTCCTCACTATTGCATTAGCAGTGAGCTCCCACAGACCTGTATCTCCTGTATGCCAGTCCATACAGAGGCCCAGAAATCAAAAACATGGTTGGCAGTTGATTTATTGGTGTAAAGGAAGGAAAAAGGCCCAAGAAAATGGTGAATGCAAAGAAAACAGCGCTCCCTTCTCCTTAGATGTACACACTCACACACAGATCCACAGCTAACACACTGCTGCTCTTTGCATAAGTGCCAATCAGCAGTGCCTTTGAGGAAGTGTTTCAATCAGTGTGGGTATAATTTGGTTCTTTGTAGAACTGCCTGTCATTTAGATAAACATATATTTCCTGATATGTGTTCATCTCGACCTGGATCTACTTGGTGAAGAGATTCTACTCACTAGTATTTTCCAGCCAGCCTTCCTGATTCCCTTGCATCCTGATAATAGCTCATACAACGTACCACAACCGCCCTCCAGCTAAAACCCCACCTTCTCCTGATTTTATTTTACGTGACACTCCACGCTGATTTCTCTGGGGAGATGAGGGCACAAGGTTAGAAACACCAGCTGCATTTTTCAGGATCTGTCTGTGGTAAAATTTCCATTCGCAGGAAAGATGTAGCTGGCTTACTTAACTCTCAATAGCTCTCAAATTAAAATAACAAGTATTTCACGACTAAACAAACCAGGGAGAGAATCTACATTATAACAAGGTCAGTGTGGCAATGCAACTGCCAAGAAAAATTCATGTCTAAATCTGCACAGAGCTGGCAGCTAATTGGTACATTTATGAGCAGGCTCCTCAAAAATGAAACTATAAAGCTGCTTCAGATCTGGCTGTCCTCTTCTTGATGACACAATACAATGAAACACAGCAGAGGAGGCTTCATGGATCTGTTCCCAGAAGATTTGCAGTCTAGAGACTGATGTGGAAGGCACATTGGAGAGTCCACATCAAACAGGTAACTGGATAGACATCATTTGTTGTCAGCATGGTATGTTTTATACAAGGCTTGCTGTTTCCTTTTTTTTTTAAGGAAAAGGAAGGAACTGAAGTTTTGAAGTTTTAAAATTTTACTTAATGTCTAAAGGAATTTCTCATAAAAGCATAATGGCATATGTGGTCCCATTGCATCTCCTCCTTTCCTGAAAATGTACTCTTGACTACAGTGCATCATCTTTTTTTATTTATTTTTATGACACTTGCATTTTAAAAGCCACAAAACTACTAATGGAGAGTATATAAGCAAATGTTCGCACATATAGTCAAACACGCAGTCACCAAAACATACTGCTACACTGAATATCATATGTTTGTTCGCATACTCTTTCTTTCTTTTTTTTTTTTTTTTGTTTAACAGGCTGGCATTTTAGCATCTCCAGAGGATTATAACATCCCCACCCTGATGCCACCCAGCTCTGGGATTCTCTTCCACTCCAAGGAAAGGTCATTCTGCAATATGCTGCTCTCTTCCCTTTCACTCTGAAAGTGGTTTTCCCTCAAAAGTGATTTCCCAAACACGTGCCCCCTTGCCTCAGTTAGCGTGGTTCTTGCACTGCATCATCTTTGGCCTTAACACCAGGCTCATTCAGATAATCAATGGACCTTTCAAACAGTCATCTCCTTCCTCTTTCCCACACTGGCCTGGCTGTGTTAGAATGACAGCTCGCCTGCCCCCAGGGAAATTAAACTGTCGATCCTAATCCTGTAGAGCTGTTAGAGGGCACTTCTCCACCAGCTCTCTCCCTGATGCTGTCTACACAGTTGGAATCTCTTCTCAGAAGAGAGAGAAGAGCAATCAATAGTGTCTCTTGAAGAAGATGCCATCACCAGCACGGTAGCACTTAACCACTGCAGTGAACCTCACGCTTCTGATTAAGATGCCCGGGCAGGGGGCGATTGATTTGTCTGTCTGCACAGCATACTAACCATGAGTCTCAAACTCAGCTTCCCTGCCCTGTCCCCCTCCTCCTTCCCTCACACTCCTCCTCCTCAGAAAGGAGGGAGCATATTGGTGAACACAGGGCTTAAATCCACCGACTGGCAGAAGAAATGCTGACAGCTGATCGCACTGGGTGAACTCAGCCACTGAAGTAATGAAGTGCATGGCTACAACTCCTGGAGACACATAAGGAAGAGATAAAAATGGGCTGTTAGATTACACTTAGCCCGTCTCCCTGGAGACTAGTACAAAACAGTGTATTCTTTAGGGCTGTGTTTGGCCCACTTTAAAGTGACTACAGCAATTCCTCAGGAGACTATTCCAGAGCCTAGCAGGCTCCACTGCTGGTAACAACAAGTTTTTTTCCTCTCAGTGCTATTCAATTTAATCTTTTCTGAGTTTTCATGGTGTCATTATTCCCTTAACATCCACTCCATTGGACCACTCAAAGTCACTCCTTTCTTACACTCCTTGCTGGTGTTTGCAGTCTCAGACACTTGCCACAGGAATGATTCTTACTGTCATTAGCTATTTTTGAAACACTGCCACTGTATCATGAGCACTACACAAATATAATCTCTAAGGATGCTCTCTAAACCAGCAATTTCAAGAAGAAATAGAAACAGGAAGGAAGGAAAGGTTAGGGAAAGCAGTAAGATAGAAGGGCTGGAGAGACAGTACTGAAGAGCAGAGCCTGTTGAGGGATCTGATGTGGCAAAGATGTTGTTTTGTTCTGGGAGGATATTTCCATGCTGGCATGGAAAAAAAGTCCAGAAGGGCTTTATCCTTTTATTATACTGAATCAGTTTCTGACACTGCCTTACATCAAGGCACTAATCCTCCTTAAAAAGTCAGTGCCTACAATTAAGTTACGGCCTTGCCTAAGAACTGCGCAAAGTAAACTACTGGCCAGAGTAGCCAGGAAGCAGCCGAAGGATCAAACAGACATTCTGCTTGTTTTGCCCAGTCTGGCTGCTGCTGCTGCCACCGTCAATTAGGCAAATGTAAGGATATAGGAGCAGTAGTTTTGGAGCAGCAGTCAATACAAGATTGATTCCCACCGTCAATCACTCATAGGAACAGCAAACCTGACTCTTCACAGCTGTCTTCCAGCACCGCACAGCTGGGGTTTTCTCCCTTTCTCTTTTTCTTACGATAGCAGCAGTGCAGCCACAGCTTTGTGCCAAACCTTCAGCCTTCTGGGAGGCACAATTTAGTTTTACTAGCATGCTGAGATCCCCAAAGCATCCTTGCCTTCAAACATTCCTCTTTCCTTCTATACTTCTTCACATTTAATCACATCTTCCTAATAGCAAAATGGAAACAGTATTTCACTGCAGTCACTTGTATGTCATAGCGTCATGATCCCCACGCAAACATCCACTGCACCACTTAAAACCAACCAAAGTCCTCAGAAAAGTGCTTAAACAAAACCTAGGTTACAGGTGTCCCCTCTGTGCCTTGACAAGAGGGCTCAGCATGTGTGTCTCCAAATCCTTCTGCAATATCCCACTCAGATGCAAATTCAGATGCAATTTACTACCAGCCATATTTTTTGGCATTACATCTTTGCTTGGATTTGCATCTCTTAGAGAACGCGGCTGATTCCTTCCTACTATACATGGCAGATTCTTTTCCTTCTTACAGGATATTTACTTGCATTGACACAGGCACCTATGGAAGCGATGGCCTCTCTGGAGGCTCCTTTTAAATCGGCCTGCCATCTCATGTTTAGCAAATGCGTTTGTGTTTGGCCATCTTATCTGCCTAGAAAAATCTTGCTTTTCTGGTTCAAGAGAACCAAAAGCAATGAAAATGGTCTATATGCCACCTCCTTCCTGTTTTCCTTCAGCCTGAATTTTTTCCTTCCTTGCCTTAGTAGTCTCTCAAAAAATACAGAGGTATGGGCTTTTTGACTGTCACTATCTAGACTTATGTTAACTCTCTGTGTTGGCAGAACTTGCAGATTCCAATAAAAAGCTGTTTTATGCCACTTAGATCAGCAACTTATGTCTCGTGTAAAACCAGGCTAGTGCAGCACTTCACTTGACACCAGCTCTTTCCAAACTAACACATTAATGTTCACTTGTTACCCTTTCTGTCCTCTGCTCTTTCAACCACACTTCGACCCAGCGTTCCATAGCCCTCAGCTCATACATACAGTTAATACATATTTGAAATAGACTTTTTCAGCAATTAGGGAAAACACAAAGGAAAATAATGCCACTGATTTCTGAAAGCCATAATATGAACTAAATCCATCTCTATAGCCAGTACTGTTGGAATATTAAAAAACAGCCTATATAATTATACCCTTGGGAGCTGTCCCCTATCTCAACTACCAGGTGGCAATTTCATCCCATTATATGTTCCATTAAGTAGGCAATGGCCTAAATGGTGTGGAAAGATGAATGTGTTTTCAGATGATGTAGTCTGTAGAAGGACTGAGAGATTTCCCTGGCAGGCAGGAAAAATGGTTTTTCAGCAGAGAGGAGAGCTGATGTCTTCACATAAGTGGGATAGTTTTCCATCTTTTATTTGTGGCTATTCTAGTGTTCCCAGACAAGCAGAGAAAATCCCTAGCTTCTCACCTGAGAACTAGCATTTATGTAAAACTTGGCAATCGTAAGGGAAGTCCTAACCTCACTGAAGTAAAAAAAGAACTTCTCTCCCATTCAGTCAGGGGTTTTGATCAAGAAGGGGACATGAAAAGAAAACAATTCTCAAGAAACTAAACTAAGTCTCTTATTAGCCCTTTCTCAAATGGAACCAAACCTGACTTTTTTGTTATTACAAGGGTTGTGAAATGATTACATAAAACTTCCGTGACCCTCAAGGTTTTCTTTGCAAACATCATATTCCCTGACATCTCCCACATCTCTCTTCAATCCCAGTGATCACAGAATCACAGAACCATAGGGTTGGAAGGGACCTTTGGAGATCATCTAGTCCAACCCCNCTGGCCACTTCAAAAAGAGAATGTTTATCTCAAACAGAGAGATGTTTGTCTTCATCTCTTCTCTTCAGCAGATCTCTTAGAACTGGGTATGAGTAAGAAAAAGAATATATTTGCTTTGCAAGCTACATCAAGGAGTGACTCTTTCTTCCTTGGGATCACTCATTCTTGATCTTTACACATAGCATAACAAAATAACTAATGACATACTTAAGCAAGTCCACATGGCAGCTGTCAACTGTTCTGTATTGCAATGCCTCATGTTCAGCTCTGCTTTGAGCTTGTTTCCTAAAACAAATGGACATTACAAACCCAGAGACAAATTTAACTTTGTTCTGAATTCACTACTGTCAGTGAAATAAGATGCTTAGGGTTAATAATGAGCTATATTTCCTATTTTGTTTATAAAGGGTCTTACCAATCTACTTCTGGATTTTGAGTGTTTTCTATTCAAAACTACATGGTTTTGATATGAAAAAGAGGGAGGACTCACGCTTTATCTACACTTACATACAAAGCTCTGCTTTGTAAATAAAACATACAAATATCCTAAATCATTATTACTTAAGTTAAAGCATTTATGTGATCTGACTGTGCCCAAGTTCCAGCTTTAAATTCTCCAACTTCCTGGAAGGACATAATTAATGTACCTATTTCACATCAGTGTGGAAGTTTTGATAGAAATACCCACAACTACAGATAAAAGGATGTAAGTTAACTCATTTCTTTTCAAATCTCTTTTTTCAAACAGGAAAAAGTATATATTCGTATGATGAGGCTATTTTCAAACCTTCAGCAATTACAGATGATTCATTCTGCTTCTCCTGAAGTGCTCCTGATCAAGTTTGTCAAGCAGAAAAGTTGTCCGGAAAGCTGTGCTCTGGAAGTGATTATGCATTTTCCACTGATGCTGAAATAGTCAGTATTTTAGAAGTAATAAGTCGCGAGGTTTATGTATTTCCCTTCACTGCGGATATGACTTGAGGATTCAGCTCTTCTAATGCATAAACCAACACTGTAGAAAGCCAGCCTGGGAGGAAACCTCTTATCCCCTTATTATATTGCTCCCATATTTGAAGTCTGAACCCATTGTGTAAGACAAACACCTGGGAGTGTCAAGGGAATTATTTTTCCAACTCCGTTATCACAGAAATACTGTGACACCAGAACAGACTAGTTTCATTTTGCTGTGGTAAGGTGATCAACAAGCTTAACCTTTGTTTGAAACCTCTAGGGCTTTCACAAAACAAGCACTGTGCTGATAGCAGAAAGACTTTATCAACGCATCCTTCCAGTGGGGCTATTACCCAAGCACAGACTGAGCATGCCCTTCCCGAGGAGAAACACAGCAGACTGACAAAAATACTTGTCATTTCTTTAAGACAACTGTACCTTTTCTGAAAAGTAAACTTAAAATGATTAAACCGGTATTCCCGAATTGTGTTTATGTTGCAAGGTGGGGCAGGGGGGAGCCTCTGTGAGAAGACTCCAGAGGCTGCCCCCATGCTGGACAGAGCTGGGGGAGAAGGAAGGGGAGAAGGTGTTTTTAGTTCTGTCTCTGTTTCTCACTGTCCTACTCTATTTTTAACTGGCAGTAAAGTAAATTGATCTTCCCCAAGTGTCTTCCAGCCAGCAGGATGTCAGCTTGGACTATCACTTCAGAAGCTCCAGTCACACTTTCAGCAGGCCCAAAGAGCTTCCAGAGATGCTGTTGCTCAATTAAAACCATGGCACCCTGGTGACATAATTTTTGACAAGCCTGATTGTAAAGATACCTTCACTTGACGTGCAGCAACCCTCCGAATGACGAGCAGCATCATGGCTCTAGAAGGACGTGCCAACCTGACAGCCTAGACAGAGCTGCGAGAAAGCAAAAATTAAATTACCCCATATTAAAGCACTTTCTATATAAATGAGTAGCCTTGCTGTTGGTCAGTGTCAGCTGCAAATATTATCTGATTCCCTTTTCTCATAAGCCATGAAGAACATACCTCCTAAATCTGCTTGGGGACACACAGATTTGCTTGCAGCCAGTGTCAGCTATCTCATGAAACAAGAACGTTGAAAGCATTTGGCAACGAGACCAGTAATTGAGAAAAACTACTCTTGGGATAGCTGCTTAAAACAGTTGTTACTAGATTCACAGAAAATTATACCTTTAGCAAGAACTGCATTATAAATCCCTTCAGTTTCAGACAGATTATATTAATTTTTTCACACTGGTGGCACATCAGTGGAGAGCAACCACTTCTGTGTTCCACAGACCTGACACTGACGGCTGTACAAAAGAACATATGCAGCTGGTGCACCTAGCCAGAAAATAAAGGGAAGATCAGACCGTGTGCACTAACTGGGAAGAGTTTGCCAAAGGATATATTGTATTTGTCTTGTCTCCTGATCAGATGTGTGCACTACTCACTTATTAATAGTGAAACAAACTTGTCAAGAACTTAATCAATCTCTGCTTAATGTTGCTGTGTATGAAGTTTTTAAGACTGGTACAGAGAAGAAAATACTTTTGAGTACAGGTGAAAATGGACTCCGACCCACCACAGACTTCACAGGCAAATTCTAATGTGCAAGTCCTGATTTCAAAACGGTTTTGACTCCCAGTGGCATCCTGCTTTTCCCCCAATCTTGTTCCCAATATTACATTTTCTAGAAACACTGTTAAATGCTTAAACAGGAATACCCTGAGAAATAGGGAGTATTTCAGCCTAGAGTTCAAAATCTTCTCTGTTGTTTGAAGTAATTGCTGTACATTTTTCCCACCTCACAGAATGAAGGGTTGTCTTCTGAGCACATTTTGATAGCATATTTGATCATTTAGTAGGAAAAAAAGTAATGGTAATGCCAATCATCAATATATATAAAATATATATTTCAGACATAGAAAATCTATCTGTACTAAATACATGTACTATGTAAACTTCCTATGCCATATATACACTATAAGCTATAGAGAGTTTTTGACAGTCTGGGTCATTTCAAAACCTATTTCAACAAATCCACTCATGCCTTTGCAAGTACCACATTTTTTAATAAAAATACATTGCTTCAGTCTTGATTTATTTTTAGACGCTTGCAGATATCCTCTGTAACAACAGAGAACATGCTAAGGAAACACAGAAAGGCTTATATATATGCCGAAAGAAAAAAAAGACAGACAATTATTTTAACCAATTTCCACCTTTTAGTTTCTATATTTGAGAATTATAGTATGCAGTTGACATTCAGGTGTTCCAATGTGACCCTCTCAGCATATCTGTGTGTACTTCAGCCAGACCATCGCTTTCACACGAATACCCCCACGCTTCAGAAAAGCATCCCCAGCATTAGGTGGGTTTTAATGACACAGACTAGAGCCTGGAGGGCACAACAAACTAAATTGTGCATATTATAACCATTAACAAGAGAGCCCTTTATTATCCAGAGATTAAATGTGTCTGCTGGTGCATCTTCCTGAAACGACATTTCTTCCTAAAATGTGTTCCATGCACTACAAGGCTTTCTGACTCACAAGGCAGGTACTGAATCTGTTAAGGACGCCTATTTTCTGCCTGTTTTAGAAGAAATATATCGACTTTTCCTTTATCCATATCAACCTGCTTCAAATGTCAGATGTTTCTGATGCATAAAGAAGCAAGTTGTAGCTTTCTCAAATTAATTTAAATACAGTCTTTAGAAAATAGCCTTCACCTCCCAGCCAGGACCTGAGATGCTGCAGTTCTTCTGTTTTCCCTCTTTGCAAGAAAAGCCTCTTGTTCCCTCTCTTGTGACTGAACACCAGGCCTGTTTTGGACTGTGCACTCATTTGAATGTCTCGGATTAAAACTGATAAGCAGAAAATACAGTAGAATTTAGTAAGAGTCTGCTTTACACCCCTTCCCCAACTGTTTTGCTGCCATTGCTTCTTTTAAGCGAGAGTTTTCTATTCCTCAGACTTTTAATGTGGTTTTTACCCTTTTTTAAGGGGTAAAGGCTCCCAGTTTTGAGTTCGATCCACAGAATGTTCCCTGTTAAGATGTTACGGCATATTTCTGAAATGGCTGCTGTTCGATCATGTGAAAGCAAAGTGTATGTAGCTTTCTCTGCTGGGGAGAAAAGACTGGATGAGTTGCTTTAGAAGGGGTTTATTTCTCTTCTCACAGCTGGAAAGGTTCTCCTTCACCAAACTCAGGCTTTGAAAGAGTCTGTTCCTACATCTTCATTTTATACCCAGCTGTAACTCTTTTCAACATATAAACCACTAGCCAACCTGATGGAAAAGCTCCACTCTTAATCTAAAGAACATCTAAATCCATCAGCAATTAACTACTATGGGTTTTGCGAGCATCTTCAAAATTTTCTAGAAAGAATTAAATGCTACCAGCATACATCAGTTTTCTTGTAGCTGTAACTTGCATGTTACCCCAGGAGATTTTCAAAAGAAAGATATAGTTTGTGTTTAGATTAATGTTAAAAAAATTATTTCTGTCTTTCTTTCTTGTTTTTTTCTTCCTGGAACTATGTTCTGGACTACCCACCTACTATTCAGTTGCCTAAGATGTAGATTTTCCCACTTTCATCACTTTCACAGGCAGACCACATCAAATAATCTACAATAACTCATATTTATTTCATGGCTGGAGAACAGCTGGCTAATCAAAACAAATTATGAGCTCTCTACAGTATTAATAAATAAATATTTATAAAGCAAGTCTTTATACAGAGGTTGCCAGCTATTATCATGATCTATTCTGTTCTCAAACCTAACAAACAGTGTTCACTTGGCATTATTCGGTACTTTTTCCATAGAATAACTTTTACCGAAGTTGGTGGTCCCTGTAAAATTTCAGGAAAAAGGGTATTTCCATTGTATACCAATTTCCAAAACCCATCAGACTGCGAGTGGTTTTGTTTCTATTGCCTGGTGGTACTATTCCTAACAATTGTCACCTCTAGTGGCTCTCTAGCTTTTTTTAAGGTTGTTTCTCTTGAAAGCTGCACCGCAATCTGAGACTGAATTGTTCAAAACTGCCAAAATTTATTTTTCCTGATTCAGAGTAAGGCCTTTCCTTTGTATACACACCTTTCTACCTGACATTTACACATACTTTTTCGGTCCTGCTGACACACATGGCATGATGTGTTGATTTTCTGGGATCTCATTTATGAGTTCCCTTAAATAATCACCCAATGGATGGTTCAAGACTCCCTTATGATTCCTGAATATCCCATCACCTGTCAAGGTATTGGCAATGATCTTGCATTTCTATAAAAAAAATGCTAAGTGATTGTAAGCAGGGGTGAAATGGGCTATGAAAATGTTTTTATTACTAATGTGTAACTGTCGTTTTCAGACTTCAAAGGCAGGCAAACCATTTCATCACATCTACGATTGTATAATGAACCCTGGTAATTATTGAGAGGGAAAACACTAAAGGCATTTAAGGGGATCAATGACAGTCCTGAAAAAAAGGAAAGGCTAATTCTTTGGCCACATTTACTACATGAAGAATTTCAGAACAATTTAGTAATCTGGCATTTAGAGGGGCTTTACTGATTAAATTGTTTGATTAAATTCATCCGCCATTCTGACCATGCAAGTGGAATAAAACGTGGCACGTGTTAATGCTGTCAACTCCCAAAATAGCTGAGGGAACAGAATGTGTCATAGAAAGTTTTGGGATGTCCAGTATAATATTCCCTGCTTTTGCTTAGAGAAAGGAATGGAGTACCAAAAAAAATAGGAATATATGTCATCACCAGCTTTAACTCTGTAGCACAAAAAGATATAATTACTCCTCTTTGCAGATAGTACATAACTGGGCACTAAGGGTTGTGACAGCCGAGTCTTTTTCAGAGAAATCCCCAGTCTCTCACCCCAATTCAAGCTGCGCTGTTCTGCTTGTGCTCCCAGTGGGTTCTACTGGCACATTCTCATCTTTTGAGACAAATAGCTTTTTTCTGTACCTTGTAATAAAGAAAAGAATTATCCCACATCCCTTTAAAGTTTTCACTCTGTCTTAGAGTAAGAGGAAGCACAACCATGGAAAAGATAAATTAAAATTCTGTGGATTTCCTGTCTATTTACAGCATGACCATTGAAAAAGAAGGATGTGCTTTCAATTCCTCACCCTGAAACTCATAACATATCTTAATGGGGTTTTTGTCTGGGATACACAGTAGCCACTGAAGAGATGGAGATGAATACCTGTCTGCTATTCCTGCTTTGAGGAGGAAGTACTACAACGCTCTAAGAACATAAAGCTGTAAATAGCTGTGCAGACAGATGCCTGGGTCATGCTCTGAAAAGGATTATGATGTTGTCTTAACAATATAAATTTCCAGTCCCTTCTTTTTAAAGAGTACTTATATAATAAAAGGCCAGTTTTTAATGTAAGTCAAAAGTCTTATTTCAACACATCCAAGAAATTCCCCTTTTTCTCCCCGGCACACTGATGTCTCGGATTCTCTATAGTATCTCTACAGAGATGTCTCTATAGCACCTCAGATTCTTTCCAAGCACACTGCCATCAGCTCCACAGTACTTCAGACTGGGTAAAGGACCAACCTAACACTGATTATTTTTTCCCTTTCAGTCTTTCATACACAGTAACAACCCACTTACCTCTGAAGTCTCAGCAGTGAAACCTCAGCAAAGGTTCATGGGTGGAATTCAGAGTTTCTAAACAGAGCACTTAGAAGCTGTACTTCTCTGCGTGCTGCATCTTCCGACAGGTGAAATCCTCCAGCAGCTTTCCATCAGCGAAGCAGCCAGGTGAACCTTGACAGCATGAACCTATGAAGGTGCACATCTCTGGAGCTGCAGATCCATAAAGGTCTTCAGAAAGGTCAGAATGTGTTGCCTGTCTTCTGCACACAATCAAGCCATCGAGAATATTCTTTTCTACTGAAGTGCATCAAATAATCCACCCCCATGAGCTATCAGTGCTCATAACACTCCCCTTCACAGGTATGACTGTTTGCTCCATAAGAAAAATGACAAAACTTTCAATCTGGTTATCAGACACCTAAATTCCCATGTAACCTAAGCAAACTACAGACAAGGCATGTCTGAAGCAGTTCTTGGTGCTTGCATGTGCTGTGTTCAAACAAATGGCGCTGGACTCTGCGCATGTAGTTACAGATACAGTTTTGTGTTCAATTTGCTACAAAAATATTTTTTTTCACATTCAGACCTCTAGAACTAAGTTTATCATGTACCTAACAGAAACAAGTCTTGGTGTATAAAAAGATTTCCCTTTTACAGAACCATTGTAGCGTCTGATCTGAGAATATTTTCTAAATGCAGCTATGGTGCTGATTGCTCTTTTTTCTTCTGACTACTCCAGTGTCTCCTGCAGCTTTTTTGCTTCTGCTGCTATTTCTGCATCCATGGGGACCGCAAGAGAAAGAGACAGGACAGCACAGAAAGCACAGGTCACTAAAAATCTTATTTGGATCTGCTATATGCTGCCTCTGTTTGTGGATGAACATGCTAGAGGGGACAAGATTTACATCTATGCAACCTCAACTACAAGCAGATGCAATATCAGATTGAGTTGGATTCCTTTGCTTTTTTAAAGCAACTTACTGATCCAGTTGAAGAAATCCATGTCAGAAAGTCCCTTCATTTATTTTCAATGAAAAGGTCAGACAAACTACCAAACAGTAAATATCACTGTAGAAAACAACCCTGCAATCATTCATTTCACTAACAAATTGGTATATCATTATGTCTAGGGCTTCAGAAAGCAGTTGGTTCAGTACGTGCCTCATACCAACAAAGCTAAATCCTTCCGAATAGTTCCCTTCTCTTGCTCCCAACCACACTGTCGCCACGAGGAGCCAGATCTTTCCTGGGGAAAAGACCTCTCTCCATCCCTAACCTCTTCAGCAGGCTCTCTGCCATCATTACCAGACTAGGGAGACAGCAGTTTTCAGAGGTATTTTCAGAGCATTCTCTCCTCAGCTTCCCCCTGGACATGGTATGCTAACATGTCATCTTCAGAACCTTTCCTATTCTGTTTTTTTGTGGGGTCTTTTGTGGTTTTTGGTGTGTGTTTTTTTTGTCAATAAATACCCCTTTGCTCTTCTCACCTTCTCAGAGAAGGTCCTATTCTTTTTTTTTTTTCTAGAAAAGAATTTGTGTCCTGAGGCCCTTACCAACAGTATTTACTATATTTAAAAGATTAATTGTGCCAATTTGAAGCTTCTAGATGTTGTGTACCTGCTCGAAGTTAGTATTTCATGTAGAATTTTCTTTTTTCTTGGCCCATCCTTAGCATATCTTTTGCACCAAGCACAAGCTGTACAGTCTAGTTTGCAGAGACTTTAATCCTATTATGAATAAGGCTCAATGGCACTGATTGTTTCCTCTTTTTTCTTCAAATTCTTATCAGGGTATGTCTCAAAAAATATTACAGCAAATATCATGCAGTATATAACCTTTTATTTAGCAGTAGCTGCTAAGCTGTGAGTCCTGGGAATCTTATCCGCAGCCTTGAAATGTATGCTTAGAAACAGGAAATCCTGAAAAACTTAGCATGCACATGCAAATATATCCACTTCTTATCAAGTTGGGAAGTATCTTAAAAATGAAAGCCTGAAATCAAGTACATCTAAAATGTATTTACTTCAGCTCTTTTATAGATTTGTCCGCAAAACTTGAGACTTTTCCCTTTCTGAGGTCTCATTTTATTTCTTCCCAGCTTCCCAGCACCCTGAGGGGGGTCTGGTTTTGCCAGAACTGTTATTATTACACTTCTATTACATAACTAAAATAGATTTGTAAACTGTAAGATGTACAATATGGTTAGAGTTTTCCTTGAATATGTATTGATTTTTATAACATTCAGAGCTAACTGAGATAAATAGCAGAGAAAACAGACAAATAAAATGTATTATTAGCCCAGGCTACAGCCACACAACCTCCATCACAGATTATCCTGCAGGTTTTTAGAAATTTTTCTTTCTACTTTGGTCTCAGTCACAGATGGTCCCTGGCATTCCAGAAAAAAACTCAGTGTTTTTTGATTAATGAGCAAATAAAATGTTAGTATGGAGTCATATATGAGAAGTACAATAAATGACGCCAATACTTCCAGGGTTCATACTTTTCTGGAGAAAAGTATTACAAAATATTAACTGTAGTATTGCTGAGGGCAATCTTACCTTGCCTCATGAATTACTTAAGGATTCCAGTATTCTACCGTTAGAGAGAAAAGCCTTAAAGCAAGATGTAAGCACTGATTAGTGAAGGCAGGTATATACAATTTTTCTATCCGAACACATATAAATGCAACTGTAAAAGCAGTTATAACCAGTGCTGCAGTTTTACAGCAGATAATTTGGGGGATTTTCAGACATAAGAAAACAGGTGAATTTAAAGGAGGAGTTTTCCTGTTCTCCAGCGGGAAGGTTACTTTAAATCAAGTTGCAGTACAGTGTGAAAATGTGAAAAGTCCCAGAAATATTCTATGAACTGATGGTGGAGATGACCACCATCACCTACCACCTCTTCATGTGTATTCTACTATGAAACTCACCGCTTTTTTTCTTCTTTGTAATAGCAAATACATCTCTCAAAATATATGGTTCTATTCTTAAAGGATATTTCTACATTGTTCTGAAAGGCAGAAGAATAATTTAGGTTTTTTTATTTCCAGCCAAGGACTAGAAATGTAATGTTTTAAAAAAGAGAACAGAGACTCACAAAATCACAGGCTGCCAGAATCTCTGGTAGAAGAAAAATCCTTCGTCTATAGTTGTAACCTCAATATATTTGTGGCAGAAGTAGTAATAGCTGATCGCTCCAGGAAAATGAGTATTATTAGATGGGAGATGTTATCTTAGGATTCTCCATGTTCTCCAAACTCACATTCAGAGAAACTTTTGTCTTCTCGTTAAATATTACAGATTTTTTTTTGGTGTCCGTTTCTTAATGTTTTATACCATTTTGAAACTTCAGGGTCACAAGACTATGCCCTAAGACACAGCTTTGGCCTGAATCTCTGCATGCCTGTGTGTGCGTGTCCTTGCCTGAAGAGGCATCATTACTATAGAAAGCTTCTTCCGTATTTCACAGAATCCCTCTGGTTGGAAGGGACCTCAGGAGGTCTTCAGCCCAGACTCCTGATCAAAGCAAGGTTAACACTGAAATTAGACCAGGTCGCTCAGTGTTTTATTCAGTTTATGTCTGAAAACAATGCACTTGCACTCTCCCCTTTTCCGTTCTTTTAAGGCTTCAACTTGGGGTGGCTTCTGAAAACTTTAACTAAATTGGGCATTGTTAGGCCTAGGAATCAAATCCATGCAGATTCACACCTAGCACAGTTTAAATTCTATGCCTTTACTACTTGGCTACCTGGTATACAACTTTTTAAATTTAATTTGTTGTACCTAATACCTACATAGACAGGAACCAATTACAAAAAGACAAATATGTGTTTTCAGCTTATTTTATCACAGAAGTTAAGTTTCATTACATGAGCCATAAATTTGCTTCTTTAGCACCTCTAGGTTTTTCTCTCAAATAAATGCTTTTCAAAGAAGTAGTTTATAATCTCTGTTACAAATAATTAACTCTTCATAGCGTGTTAAGAGATTATCAGTCTGCTCAATTATGTTAATTATAAATCATGATGTAAAACTTCAAATTCTTCCACAGCTTTTGAGGAAGCATCATGGCAGGTTTTGTTTTGTTTTTTTTTAACTAAACAAAGAGTCTGATGAAAACAAAAAGTCATATCCCAGAGCTAAAATAACATTAAGAACAGTATCCAGGTTTTCTTCTAGGGTTTCCTGGTGAGGTGCAAGGCACGCAACCAAAAATCTGTCCAGGGAATCTGTCCCACAGTCATTAAGACACAGTTAAATAACGTGTGTGTAACAAGGGTTTTCAGAAAATATTTCATAACTAGGAAATGCAAACATCCTATAGTATTTGAAGTACTTGAAATGGCTTCTGTTCCCTGTCCTGGGTGCAGCAGATCCTGTTTTGTGAACCTTTAGCAAACATAGCATTTGAGGGCCTCTCAATCTCTAACATTAACTGCTATAACTAGAAACGTTATCTGCACTTCACAGGTAGACCAAGTGCAAAGGTATATAGTAATTTGCCTAATGAAGCTGCTAAACAGAGACCTGAAATCAGATCTCCTAAGTCATAGCCATTATCTGACTTCCTTTCTCACTCTCATGGTAGGTTTCATAATTTCACTGCCACACTAAACCCAACCTGCCCCTCTGGCATCTGAAGACACCAGCCATATCACTTGGCCTGATAACCGGGATGGACCTAAGGAACTATTTGGTGCATGCATGTGTCACCAGCACCTGCAGTTTTGTCCATCTGTATAGCACGCTCCATGTAGGTTCTCTGCAGAAAAGCTCCCCATCTTTCCTCTCCGTCCCCTGCTTTTGGTTAGCAAAATAATCACTGCAGGTAATCTGACAGCAGATGATTAATGCAGAGAAGGGCAGCTTGTCTTTCACGGATCTGTAACTAATAAATCCAATTAGGCTTTTCCCCTTGCTTTGACCAATCAGTTTAAAATTCATGAGGTTGAGCCATACCACTTCTGAGGGCAGTCTCAGACCAAATTTAAGAGCCACCCATCTCCAGCCAAAAGAGAAAGGCCACTCAAAAGAGAAAGTCCACTCAAAGTCACAGTCTCCACAGTGACCAAAGCACAGGGCTGTCTTATACACCACCAGCACAAGGGGAGCTGATTCGGCCAACACAAAATCATATTGTCCTATTTGCCCTGTCATCATAAGCTTTAATGTAAGCCTCACTGCAAGCTTCAGCCGTAGAAGGCATTTAGTATAAACTACTAATGTTCAAAAAGTTCTTTGAAATATTTAGGTCCAAACATTGCATTTCTTTCCATGGCATGTGTGGGTTTCAGACCTTAAGACAGTAGGTGGAATAAGTAGGGCAGAGTAGCTGTGACTGTGCAATCATTGCTGAGGCTTCTGCAGCATCTCTTTCCCCAGATCCTATTTAATTGAGACAAAGGTCATACTCTCATGTCAAATTAATGAAGGATAATACAGTTAGTTTTCCGTAGAGACATGTCACTTCTTAGCAGAAAGCTTCAGTGAAACAATGGCTTGCAAGCTCCTGAGGATACAGTTCTCATCTCGTGCCTTTTAACTGTCAGTCACGCCTACGGCACTCTTGAAACCAAGATGTGGTTGGATGGTTCACCTGGGTGAGCTCTTCATTCAAAACCCGCATCAAGAGGAGACAAATTCATCCCAAGGACTCACAAAGGTCATGGATTTCATGCTGGCTCCTGTCTGGCTCTGGATTTCGTTCTTCAAGCTACTAACACTACTGCCATGAAAGAGCTAATGAATCTGAGTCCATGGGTTTTGTCTCCTGCCTCTCTTTGCCCAGTAAAAAAGGGGGGCTAGCTACAGGGTTTCCTGCCTTCTGGGTCTGTGGAAACACAAGTCACGAGCTGCAAGGAGAAATCAGCTCAGTATTGACTCCTCTCAGGTCCTGCTGGGCTTGTCCCTGGGATACATAACCAATGCAGATGTTAACAGGAAGAAAATCTGACTGGAATGAAAGAGGGCATAAGAAGCTCTGCTTCAATGGCTTGGCGAGGCTGGGGAGAGAAGGGCTTTCACTGCATCCTGCCTGTCTTTAGACAGATGTAGCTGCTTCTCACTTCCCATGAAAACTACCCTGGCAGCAGTATCTGAAGGGCTCTGCAACAAGCTGGTTGTGAGGTGCAGCTCTCCAGTCAAAGGTCCTCACTCTTGCACCTGATTTCCCTTCCCACTGAGAGTGATGTGCCCCTCACATGTTGCCATATGTTTAAAACATCATTCTGGAGCTCATCTCCCAACCTGCTTCCCTCTCTCCTCCTCCAGACTCTTCTTGAACTGATCTGTTGTCAAGTGTCTTGTCTTATATTTGTCTTGCCTTATCCTAAAATACAAGCTCCTTGGGGCAGGTAACATGTCTCTTTCTATGTGTCTAAAATGTGTGCGATTTGATCCCACTCTGTAAATGTTTTAGCATAACAATAGTAACAGAGGATGCCTGCACATCTGAAGTGTCAGGACAAATAAAAGGTGAACATTTTACAGTCTAAACATTAGCTGCTAGAGTCTTCTATTTGTAGCATAATTGAAAGACATTATTGTAATTGGTTAGCAAAGCCACCAAAGTTTCAGCACTGCCCTTTGCAAAATGAAAATGAATGAAGCAGCTATGGAAATAACATCTTAATAAGAATAATGAAATTCAAACCCCTAGTGCAAGTACAGTGTATAATCCATTACATGGAGATTAGATGAGATATAAATACCTCAAGGATATAAGATTATTGATCTGACACAAGTCATCTGGTTTTGTAACCACAAAATGGCAAACAACAGGCATCTAGACACTGCACGGTGCCTAACCACAGCGTTTTCATGGAGGGCGAGAAGAGAATTTCACAACCTGCACTTGTCGGGCAAGGTCTTAACTCTATTTTGGGTGTGGCTTTGTTGCTGGGTTGGTTTTTTTCTTCCTGTTAACATAGATAGTATTGTCAGGGCCCGAATCAATTTTTAATTAATTCTCTGTATCTGAAGCTCAGTGGATGAAGGTTCAACTCCCAGTCCAGCCACAGTGTTAAACTCTTTACAACTCAGGTGCTTGCTCAAAAGATGGAGCGATAAAGCTTCCCTTTACCACATACACGCAGAGGAGACATTTGATAATTTTCATTATATGTTAAAACACTGCGTCAGTGCTGGGTGCCGATGTATTCAGACAGCTACAAAACCTCAAAGACACTGAAAAAGGAAGCCCAAAGAGTGGATCGCAGAGCATGGGAGGTGATGAAGGGCCGACTGCCGGAAGAGGTTGCAGTTATTCCTTCCAGGGAACTCAGCTGAAAAAGCTGGTAGATTTTTGTAGCTTGTCTCAGTTCTAGAAATTCTCTGTTTCTCATTCATTTTGAAGTGAAAACAATGAGGGTTAACAAGTCTCCTAATCCCTTCCTGTTCAGCTAGGGAGAAGTCCTCAGCCAAGTGCAAGTTATTTCAGTGAAATGACCTATTCTGATGTTCGTGTCATGCCTGTTTCTGTCACAGTCCAGCACCTTGTGAACCAGTATCAAACAAGGAGGCAGCTCAACACGAAGGCAGCACAGGCATCCGAGAATTCAAAGGATGGCAAAAGTCAGAGACTGTTTATCTTTCCTTACAAAAGCTCCAGTGCCTCCCTAATGCACCAGGAAAGACACAAGAGAGCAGGATCTTGAACCCAGGTCTCATACTAGGCAGATCTTCCTGATATCACCCAAATCATCCAGCAGCTCCAGCATTCGACAGTAGTGAGGGCATTTTGCAGCAAAACATGTTTCAGTTATGGACACTTCATGCTCATGATTTAATGTCGCACCATGCTCCCTGTAGTTAGATTAAAGGGACAGCAAGAAATATGATGTTCCTACTGTGGATTTACCATTTTACCATGGATTTACTTTTACCATGAACCAGACACGCTGGTGGTAGCTGTAACACAGGCATCGACACGATGTCTTAAGTTCAGGCTCTGCATTTTCAGTCATTAAGCACAGCTGGGGAAAAAAAATCTCTTGCGTAGCACAGGCCCAAATAGACACATAACTTCATTACAGAGGGCGCATGACCATGCACTTTCAGTCTGAGCATGCTATATCTATGTCCTAAGATTTTGGCAGATTTCTGTCTTGTTTGGGCTTTGTAGCAAGGCAGTCAAAGGCTCCTGATTAGAAAGGTCTTTTGTCACACGCACGGCAAAAGACTACAAGACAGCTAGGATAATTCTCTGAACTTGGATAACAGTGTACAAGTGATACCCTTCAGATAAGTACAGATGGGAATACTTAACTGAAAGTAATGCCATAATCTACAATAATCATTAATGTAAAACCCAAAATCCACAGTCTTACTTCCTTGCTCAGCAGTAACTAAACCCTTTGATCTCAAGGGCTGAGTCTCCTTTATTCATAACGTCCTTACCAGCAGATTTCTAGCCATAAAGTGATTACAGGAATGAATGAATTCCTTGGAAGGAAAAATCGCACCAAGTTACACAGGTTGATATAAAGACTTAAAGAGAACAAAGGGAATATTTTATTTTCTTGAAGCCTTTCTAACTTTACTCCAAGCCTCAGCTGTTGTGCAATATCCCTCCACAGTGACTGGAAAAGTGCTTTACGTTATAGGAAGGCTAAAGCACGGTCTGCTTTTAGACACGCATCCTGATGTTTCGGTTTGCCTGATCTACTGCTGTCCAACACAAACGTTACCCAGGTGATCCCTCTCCATCTCTTGCAGAACGCCGCTTCATGCTGCGCATTTTAGGCCATCATCCCCACTTAAGCCATGCACACTTTATACAGATTTCATTGTTTGAGTCATTACATTTGTTCAGCAGCTAATGGGAAATATTAAGTGTACTGGAATAAATAAGGCTAAGTGGAAGAGGTCTTAATGGTTACCTTCAGTAACCTCTCTTGTCCAGCCACAAGCCCTCACTTTTTGCATGGTACTGTCTGCACATATTCTAGAGAACGAGCTGCAGGGAAGGAAGGCTTGAATAGGAAGACACCAGAGACACTACTCCAGGATAGCTCCAGGTTACTCCCAGCTACCCATGTCAGCAGTAGCAGTGGGCATTTTCAGCCCTGCAATGTGGTAAGTGGCTTGCAGGCAACTAGCGTGACAAATGCCACAGCATGGAAGCTCCTTTTGTGTTCTAGAGATTAAGGAGAAGCTGGAAAATTTGGGTGTCTGTTCTTGGCTCTGTCACTGAGTTCTCTTGTGGGACCTTAAGGAATTTTTTTTTTTCACATCTACCCACCCCACCACATCCCTTTTTCTACCTTCTCCATTTAGATAATTGTTACCCAAGTTAGATGCCCTCTGCTTACTTGAAAGCTTCCTGATCTAGTGGAGATCCTTTCTGGATAGAAACTTAAGTATCAGAAGGCATGAAATAGGAATATTCCTGTTTTTTAAAGTCTTTTAGGTATGACCTGATTAAGCACCATGCACCAGGTGCAGTCTCAGTAAAGCTACTTGCCAGCTCCACTCCTGGCTGCTCCAAAATTTACTTTGCTGCTATATTACCCTTGTATCTAATTAACATAATCTCAAGGAAGTGAGGCATTGGGAGGAATGAAGACTACATAAAATATAATTGCCTTTAGGAGAAGAAGATTCCCTTGAGAATTCAACTTTGTCTGTCTGGCTTAAATGTCATAACATTTTCCTCTCCTCCCCCTCACCCTGCTCTCGGCTTCCAAGGTCTGCAAACTGTTTGAATGAGCGGCACATGTTGACAAGGAACCATGCTGGACATATTTTCATATCTTTGCCGTATTCCCATGAATGTTTTTCTATCGTTACTCCATCTGATACTTCTAAGGTATCATATTCAAACAGTGGACACCCCAAGTATCTGGCAGGAAAGGAAGCTGGCATGTCCTCTTTGAATTGCAGTCTTCCCTCTCAATACCACAGACAATGAAAAGAATTAAAACCCAACTGGGTTTTTTGTAATCCAGAATTCTTAGTGCAGATCACCAGAACAGCGATGTAGCTGCTTGGAGTCCTTCAAGACTTATTCCTCTATTTCTACTATTAAGCAAATATGGTCAATAACGAGTCTCTCTCTGGGCTGTTGAGGCCCATTTTGCACACAGACAAATTGTCATCTGCATCCCATCAATAGTACCATGACTCTGGGACCAGCATCTCAGTCCCTTGCACCACCTGTTTCTGCAGAACATGCTACATGCTGAAACGTGGCACTATTCAATAACATGTCCATGACATGGCATTTTCTCCAATTATGTTATTTGTGATTACTTCCCAGTTTGAAGCAGAGGGAACTGATACTGCTTTTAAATATCCTAACTACAGAGGAACAGATATTCTGTAAGATTTTTCTCCGAGGAACTCAACCACTGGATATCCCCTGCAACAACTTAAATGGTTCCTTCAGCATCTGCTGTTCAGTATCAGTGTTATCCACTCTGTTTTTCATTTTGTTTGGCTCAGACTTTTCAATCCCTGCTCCAGTTTGATTTGAGCTTGTTTGAATCTAGGGAGGGAGTCAGAAACATAGAGGCATCCACATAAAAATTCTCACCAGGAGCTTCTGTAAAGGCACTAGGACTTTCCTTCTTCTATTGGAAATACATTGAGAAATATCACTGCCAGCTTAGCTGATCCTGACATTTGACCATGAATTTACTTCAACAGGTTTCTTCTTGTTCCTGGTCATGTACTTATCTTGAGGATATTCCAGTTACAAATGTTACCCTAACACATCCCTACAGATGTTGTTTCATCAGCAAACTCCTTACACTTTTGTCATAGCTACTAATTAGATATCTAATAGCATTAGCTACAAGAACAATCTTTGAGGAAATCTGCTAATTATCTGCATCCAACATGTTGCTTCTTCTTCAGTTCAAATTCTGTTGCCATCATAAAACAAAAAAGGAAAACCTCAAAACCTCTGTTACAAAAAAATTAATAATCAAGGTTAGAACAACATGAGATATTCTATCCCATTCCCCATTTCTCTACATGTATTTAATTATGCTTTCATTTATTTTTACGAACAGACGGGATCTATTGCTCATACAGTGTCTTCCCCCTTTTTAATTGCATTGTTTTTTATCTTTTCTGGTATTTGACTTGAAACACAGGCTACAAGTCTTCAGCACATATTACTACAATCTCTCAACTACAGCTTTTTATGATCTTGAGTTTTGGTTTTAACCCACTGTAATCTTTCAGCTTTCATCTCTTCACCCTTACTAATCTTTTTTTCTGTACACTTAATATCAATATCACCATCACTATTATTATCAAACAACTGTAGCACAGAATTCTGTTTGTTTTGAAGTGTATCTAAATTACTATCTCAATCTCATTCTTATTGAAGAATGATTCTAGTTTTCCGTCTTCTCATTTTTCTCTAAATGTTTTAAGAACCCATTGCTGCCCTGTGCAAGACCCAACTCAGCTTGACTTCTTCAATTCTCCTTTTTACCTACGCTTACCAGCTTGGTTTGCTGATTGATGCTTTTTTCACTCCTTATTTGCAGATATCTTCCCCTTGTTTGCTTGAATACACTTCAAATGCACACTTATCTATATTCTTCTCTTTTCTTCTCATCCTAATCGTATCTCTGTTCCTTGACAAAGTGTATCCAAAATTCAGCTCTAAAATACACCATAAAATAGTTGTGCTGACAACTAGGTCTGAGCCCTGTTTTCCATGCCTGAAAATCACAGCCACTGTTTCTCACCCTATGAAGGCAGACTCTCTAGCCACCTAAAACGATCCCTACTTAGTGTAAAGGAAGAGGCTACCTGAGACAACCAGGCTATTCTTTGTATTTCTGCAGCGAATGTAGCTCAGCGTTTCCTGTGCAGATCTCAAAGATTTCCTCGATACAGTTCTTGCCATCTAGGCGGACTCTCTGTCTTCCACCTTCTTTCCAGATTCACCTATCTGTATGTCATTCTCTTTTATGCTCCTGTTTATTATCTTCTAAAGATTCCTCCTGGGACATAGCAATATAGTCTAGTTTGTATTATACACCTACAAACAAACCTCAGACTTTCCAAGGAAAGTTCCAGGCTTTCTGTGTATTTTAAAATATTTCTTAACCTTTTTTCCCCCTTAAATTGCTAAGCAGCAAGAAAACTCAATACTAAGTGCTGTCATCTTTTTAATTATGTAAATGAAGAATTTTGTGGATGAGTTACATGAAGTAATGTCTTAGGATGGGAACATCCATTGCTGGAGGGCTAATTCTGTTCTTTACACTGAGGCTGGTCAGTACAACCTTCACAGATATTACTTTTACTTTTCACAGGCTTCTTCTTCAAAGTGAGTATTAATAGGCATTTTCACCTATAAGAGATAGTCCAGATAATGAAGATGTGTGGCTAATTATGATGGAAGTCCAGCCACGATGCTTAGGGTAATGCATTGGGATTTGCTGGTTACTCTGCCTTAAGGAACACTTTAGATTCCTTTTAATTTTTAATATTACTTTCAAATCCCCTTCAAAGTTGTCTCTAATAATCTGGAAACTTTTACCTGCAACCCGCATGCGTTACTTGACAATAGACTAGAGATACAGATCTCTAACTGCTGAGCTGCTGTGAACAGTGTCAGAAACATACACCAGGCTGTGAGCCTTCACTTGTCCCTGTAAGCTTGTGAATGACAAGTTGTACACTCTTTGCTAATGGCAGCAGCTGAGGACCATACTTTCTACTGAGTACAAAATCCGTGTTAATGTTCAGAGACTGAACAACTCCAAGTTCCTGCCAACCTTTGGAACCACCAAATGCAACACGGAGTTACTCTTCTCATTTCTGTCTATCACCATCCATGCATCAGGTATATATGTCTTTCCAAGGCAAGAGAAATGATCTCAAAGCCAAAAATTCAAAGCATGGACACTGTTTCCCAGTCAAGTGAAAGGGTACTGCTACTTTTTGGAAGTTACCCGTGATGTCAGACTTCCAAGATGTCAGAAATCTTACCAAAGAACTAATGCCGTTTTACACTACACGTACTTAGACTACATGTCATGTGAATAGTCTAAAAATACAGGGTTTGATCTAGCTTTGCTTTACTACGTAAGTCAAGCAAAAATGAAGACATCAACTCCTGTTTTTCACCTAACAATTTCTTACAATCACTTTTATTATACAATTATTGGAAACACTTCTGATCTTGCATACGATGTAAGCCACAAAAATGGCAAAACATACATAGCTCACTCTTTCTCCTCTACATCACAGCTCAGCATTCAAATATGCTTCCCAAGGGTGGCATGTAACTATCCTCCAGTGCCCAAAATAGTGTTATTTCTGATCAAAAGTAAGGAGAAGGAACATACCCGTTACGATAACATAGGACATTATCACTTGAAAACCATCTGAATGGCTCTTGTAGTGACGTTTGCATCTGCCCCTGCTGTCTGCGTGAGGCTTAACGCAGCCGGTGGCGAACTGGTTAAAACAAGGGGAGAATAAAGCACTTGAAGGGCAGTGATAAGGCAGGTGGAGCCACAGGGAATGAAATTACATCGACACACAGACTGTCTATGACTAGAATAGGCAATCCTTTCATGCAAATTATGATTTCTGTGTGAAACACTGAGCTCCCTATCTGTATCTTTAAAAACCCACAGACTCCATTTTGCATATCAGTCCTACCTTCGGTCTCACTGCTTCTCTCTGATACACACATTTCTAAAGCTTAATGAGAGACTGTCAGTAATTTATGCAGCTCTCTTTTTATGCATGCAACCTCTAAACAACAGGCTGGGTCATACCCCAGAAAAGTAATTTGTCAGGGAGAGGTCATTTTTGATCGCAAAATCAGCCATAACGGTCTACGAACATAAAAGGCAACTGATCCAGCAGTCACTGCCTGGAAGCCAGGAACTACCCTGTTTTGAGGAGTTGTCTTGTGGGTGCTGCATCCCTGGAAGTGTTCAAGGCCAGGTTGGATGGGGCTTTGAGCAGCCTGGTCTAGCAAGAGGGGCTTTGAGCAACTTGGTCTCATGGGAGGTGTCCCTGCCCATGGCAAGGGGGTTGGAACGAGATGAGTTGGGGGTTGGGCTAGATGTCGTCCCTTCCAACTCTAACTGTTCTGTGACTCTATGGTCCTTTACAAGCTAGGTGGAGTGCGGGTGCTCATGGCAAGAGAATTAGCTTGATGAAGCAGGGATAACCCTGCCTTCCCAGAGTCAGGCAGCACTCAGAGCCTGACAAGAGTGAAGGGCCTTGCAGTTACTTTATTGTTTGTTAAACAATTTCTCTTGTTTTGTTTGGTAGGTAAAAACACTGTCACTCTCTAGACTTCTGCTCCCAGCTAATGTCTCTGACTGTCTGCACGTAGCTGTTGCATATGCCTGACTTGCAAAGCTGTTTATCTGCAGGTTGTTTATTGGGAGCAGTTGTTTTATGTGACAGAAAAGTGTGAAGAAATCAGCATTGCTTCTGGTAAAAAAAGGCACTGTGAGACCCAGACCGGTGGGGTGTGCACAGGCATCGAGCAGGCCTGGACCCCGGAGTGGTGCCTGAATCTATCTGGAGGGTATCATCCACTTGGCAGGTTCAATGGCCGAATCCCTTGCCACTGTGGTCACTTGAGAGGACAAACCAGCCATATTTCAAAACCTTTTATTAGCTTGCAATATTACAAAAAGGCCATCTTTTTGTCTTGTGGGATCCAACTTCCATGAATAAAGAACATTTCTTCTTCCCTTCATTATTAGCCATGGTACTGAGCTACACCAATTAAAACTAACGAGAGTGTTCAAAAGGGAAAAAAGCAACTCCTCCAGGTTTCTCTCCTCTAATACTGAACAACAGCTTCAGAGGCACAAGGAACCAAAGAAGTCACTTGGAAACACCTTGATTTGTAGGTACGTATGTAGGGAGTGAAGTGTTAGGAAAACCAAGAATAAACCTGAATGCTGTATTTTGCAGAGAAAACATCTGAGCTTCCCAAATTCTCTTCTTGCTTATGTGCCCGGCCAAGGCTTCTATCAATCACCCATGTGCGGAAGTGTAACAGCAAATAAAATGAAAAACCCTTCTGGATAGTTATTATAGAACATGTAGGCGATGTGGGGGAAAAAAATCAGAGCCAGAGATGTGCCAGGGAAAAAAACCCGATGATATTTAAAATGCCAGCCTCCTGTGAGCCCCCCTGCTTCCTAGAGCTTATTTTACCACTCAAGGCTCCCAGCGTGGACTGCTGCTGCCATCTACTGCCACCTGCACTGCCAGGAGCAGAGCTCCCCTCCTGGATCCTGGCACTGGGACTGGGGGTCAGAGGGGGTGGCCGGACTTGAAATATTTCTGGACAGTAAAGGAAAAACAGTTTCCAAGGAGACAAAAGGATGTGAGAAAGCCTCATAGCCAAGACTAAAAATCCAAGTACAGCTTTGTCTATTAAAGATAAAATGCAATAAATATCCACGCTCTGATAAGGGAGGCCTAAATGGAAATGCTTTTGCTCTCAAAGAGGAACGGAAACCCACATCTGGATCGACCTTTCTGTCATGCAGTGACCTAAACCTATTCCCAAGGCCCTAAGTGACATGGCTGACAATCTATGTTCAGCTCCCATTAGATGATGAAATGACCTGCAAGGCAGGAAAGCTAAGGAATGAAAAAAAGCCTGGGGGTAAGTCCAAGTTTCCTAATTCACTCACCTGTATTTCACCTGTTCTAGGAACAGAGGGCTTTAGACACTGGTGATGGAAATCATGCACCTGACTCCAGCTTTAAATTCCCATCAGCAAAGGCTCAGAGAACAAATTAGCCTTCGATTACTGTAGGTATTTATAAATGAAAACTAGAAGGAAATAATATTTTACAATGTGTATTGAAAGACAGACTACGGAAAGAATGGGAAAAAATGTTAGCTGTGGAACATCGTGTTTGTTACAACCCAGTAAGAGATGTGCTGGATTTCATAACCTCTGAATTTCACACTACTCCATTGCAGGTGGCAGCAACGGTCAGACCCAGACCTTCCTGATCTCAGTTCATATTTCTTCTCTTAATGTTATATAGCAATCTTCATTAGCAATACCAATCTATACAACGGTGGCAGAGAGCTGAGAAGCAAAATAAATTAGTCTTCTTCTCTGTCCAGCTCTTGTTTGACGGTGTCTAAGTCAGCCCAGTTTAGTAGTCTCTAACTTGCCTTTATTACATGACCTGCAATGCAGAGTTGAATAATTTTAAGCTGGTTTAGTTCAGCACAGTGATAAAGCCAGGTTTTATTTCCTTATACTATTTATCTTCAATAGCTATACTACACTATGTGGGCACTTTCTACATGGACTAAAATATAAGCCAATCCGTACAACTAACCTGCATTTCTGGTACTATGACTATGTCATATCTAAGCATGTCTTCATCTTTATTCTACATTAAAATCCGTGATATAAAGAAGTACTAAAATGTATATAGAGAGAACAAGTCTTACAAGGACCAGCTGAGGGAACAGGGATTGTTTAGCCTGGAAGAAAGAAGGCTGAGGGGAGACCTTATTGCTCTCTACAACTACCTGAAAGGAGGTTGTAGAGACGTGGGGTTGGTCTCTTCTCACAAGAAACAGGCGATAAGACAAGAGGAAATGGCCTCAAGTTGCACCAAGGGAGGTTTAGACTGGATATTAGGAAAAAAATCCTCATTGAAACAGTTGTCAAGCATTGAAACAGGCTGCACAGGGAAGTGGTTGAGTCACCATCCATGGAAGTATTTAAAGACATGTAGATGTGGAGCTTAGCAACACGGTTAGTGGTAGTTGGGACTTGGCAGTGTTAGGTTTCCAGTTGGACTCTGTGATTTAAGGGTCTTTTCCAACCTAAATGATTCGCTGATTCTGTAAATTACAATAGCACCGAAGTTGTGCCCCAGCAGCATGGTTGAAGCCAAAACAGTGTCCACACTGACACAGCAATGAAATATTCCCAGGATGTCACTCTCTCTTCCCTCATCTCCTCCAGGAGTTGAGCTACCAAAACAAGCCTGAAAAAAGATCCTTTGTAGACCTGCCTTGCTCTACACTTCAACAGCCAGATTCCCCATAGACCAAATTCTGTAATGAAATATGAACTAAATTTTTACAGAAACCTGCTGGGCAAAAAAGAAGACAAAAAACATGCTAGAAAGCCCTGGGGTTTGTGGTGGTATTTTTCTTTCATGTTCTCCTTCAGGACAGGAGTGTTTCCTTCTAAATCAGTTGCCTGAATATTTCACTCTTGATATGGAAGCTGACCTGAGCAGGGGGCCTTCCTTGAGACACTGTCAAAGGGTGTTAAAACAGCAACAATTAATTTGATTGGCTATCTGAGGCTCAGAGTAATTTTTTGGCAGTTTTTTCTTTTTTTCTAGAGTCTTTGTCCCTTGCTCAGGCTTTGCTTCTCATTAGGTTCCTGATTCAGTGTGGCTATCCTTCACTTCACAGCAGGGCAGAAGACAGTCTCCTCCATCTAAAGTTTCTGGAGGATTACAGACCATTACACCTCTTTTCCCTCAGTGTTTTACAGTGTTTCAGGGAGCTGTCTGTGAAAACCTGATTTTCTAACAGCTCACATGAGCGAGGAGAGTAATATTCTAGCCTGGCCAACAACAGTGAGGTTTGGCCTTTGCTAGGAATAAAGCCTAACTGGAAAGAGAAGAGTTCCTAACCCGGTGCTGCACAGACGCTTGTCCCAAAAGCTGAGCAAGTTAAATTGTTAAGAAAAGTATTATTAGCCCCATTTACAGGTAAGAATGGAATGCAACTTGGGTTTCTGCCTATCCTTAATAATACCTTTTCTCTATGACAGAAACTACACATGTGCCAAAGGACTAATGCAGATGCTTAATAGTGAACAAAAATATTATGTAGCAATGAGCCAACATACAAAGATGAATCATCTACCCAATTAAAACTGCCAATAGAGTGGTGTGGCTACCATAAATTATCCCAAATCATATTAATGAATATTCAGAGTGTATCCGTACAGCATTGTATCCGTACAATATGTGTCACAGAAAGCCTTTTGGACATTTCACTAGTTCTACATCACTATGGAAGTACCTACATTGATTCCATTTTCTGCACAGTTTGAGATTATGTCTTTGCTTACATCTGAGATCTGAAATAAATGTTCATCAATGCACAGAAAAAAAAACCCTTTTTTTTTTTCCCCTGTGTTAGGGATAATAGAGGATGGTCCAAGTGAGACATGACGGAAAATTACTGGTTGAACCAAACCAGTATACATGCTGAGAAAAAGGACCTCAGTACTGTTGCTGCGAAAACTGTGTGTGTGTCCATGAGAAGCTGACCTTCGAAGGAGAAGAGAACAAGAAGGGAGTACAACAGTGTAGGCAGGGATCAGACAGCCGCTGTCAGCAAAGCTGGACCATGAGGCTGGTGAGGCTCGCTGCATGCGCTGGCCATGCGGGCAGCGACTCCGGCCTGTACCTTTCCACTCACTCCGGTGCAGGATATAAGGGGGGCTGTCTCGGGCCAGAGAGAGAGAAAGACACGAGCACACTTTGAAGATACAGGGGTTGCCCTGAACAAGCGCTGTGCCTGCCATCCCTCGGCCGTAGAGATGTGACCCCTCATTATCCTGCTGCTCAGCGGTGCTACTACAGTCTATGGGTTGGTAAGAGACTCTGAAGTAACTTTCAGAACATTTGGGAACTGCTTTGCAAGGCTTCGCAATAAAGCTGAATTAATTGGTTTTTTTCTTGTAGCAAGGCTTTACAATACAGCAGTTAACCTTCTTTTTCCCTTTGTGTGAGCTCTCTGGTTTGTACGTTGGAATCTTTAAAAAAGAACCAGTTATATCCCCTTTTAAAATCTGGCAGATACAGTTGCAGGAGAAAAATGTGAATTGTGCTTACATGCTGTACACTGCTACCCCGTGTACAACCACTAGACCATCACATCTGTCATGAGAAATGAAACAAATCAAGAGCCATTGAACACTGTGAATCGTAAATCAGCAGAGAGGGATTCTTGCAGATGTTTCTGGAACCATGACACACAGGGCAATTCGTGGTGATCAAAAACCCTCGGATTTCCACTTCAAGCCATGGTGAAAGAGAAGGTTGCTACGCTGGACCATAATCAAAACATTCAAGGCATCAACAGAGTCAGAATTTTCAAACGGCATTTTTTTGCTCTGTGTCTGCTGTTTTATTTATCAGTTTATATTTTTTTGCCACTGCATTTACATAAAACTGTATGCAATTATAAAAGAATAGAGGAAGACTAATGTGGTAGAGCACAGGTCTACTTCTGCCTCTCCCCTGGTATCCAGTTTTGACTTTCTCAAAGCCATCTCTAACACGCATTGGTTCCAGGAACAGTGAATTTATGAATTCATAAATTCAATAAAGGTCACACTCTTCCAAGTTACTAGTGGCTTGATTATAAGGTGAACTCTGCTGCTACATCCTGACCACTTATAATGTTTCACAATGATGCCTTTCTTAGAAATAAAGGGCTATCCTCTATATATTAATTCTTACTTACTACCAATTGTTCTATTGCTCTTCTACTATATGACAGGCTCTTTATCTCATCTTACGTTATTGCTTGGGATTGCTGTGCTCAGTGAAGCACCTGCTGTGTTTCTCTCCAGAAATGGATGCAATTCATTGATGACTACAATGATGCTTTTACACATACTATAAATCAGTGTTGCTGCCTTTCAGACAGCCAATAAAGACTGCCAAAACTTTGAATACTTTCAATGAAAGGTGCACAGTATGTTCAAACATATGTCAAAAATAGACACAAAAATGAAATAACCCGCTTTCCTCCCCAAAAAAATTCCGTGGCTTCCTCAGAGCTGAAAATGGCCATTAGCCCTGTTTGACTACTTTGCTCTGCTACAGAGCAGCACAACCTGTTTACCTCTCAGCACCTATCTGAACTTTGATTTATTGTAAATACCATTCCAGAGTTCTCCAGTTCTGAGAGGTATTGGCAGCCTTGCTCCTAAGTTTCCTATTATTAAAACTACTTATATTTTGTCAGTCAAAGGTTTCCTCTAATCTGCCACAGGCACAAGAGAGTGAGAGGGGGGAATGGAAAGAAAATGAAGGGAAGTGCATTGCAAGAGGCTGTCTAACAAGCCTGAAACCTTGAGAAGAACGAGTCTAGGTCTTTTAAAGGTCCAGCTTTTCACCCTGCTCTCAGGACTCCCAGCAAGTGAGATGCACTCTAGATAGAACAACTGTCTCCTTAAGATAAGATATACAAAAGCCTAAATCCATTAAAACTTATTCACTAGTTCTAGCCTGATTATGGATGCAGAGGAAAAAGTACGCTTTATTTCAATTATGAGAAAGATTTCCAGGAGCATTCTCACTTCTTTTGAGACTTGCAGTTCCAGTACTGACCTACGCATCCTGGGAGTTGGATCTGTGCACAAATACTTTTAATGCAAAAAATAGTCCACTATTCCATGACCTGAAAGAGGAATCTCATGGGTTTTCAAGCATGTGTCTGCTTAGGTTCACAACTGCTTCTGGTTCATTGATGTTAACTGGGTTCTCTCACTGGTGGAGACAAACACATACTGGGAATTTGCAGGTTCAGATCCTCACCGATCATCTTTCTTTTCTGTTGGCAATTAACATTGCTCAGACCTCCTGTCACATTAGGTTAAAAGCAGGTCACAGCTCTAAAGTTAAAAATATAAAACAGTCAACATCTAAAACCCAACCATGGAAAATGTCAGTGACCTCTTTTTTGGCAGAGCTTTCCCTCACCTTCAGATACCTCCCAAGAGTTGAATGCAACTGAGTAAACACTTTCTCTAAGTCACGTTTGTGAAGGTGTTTTGTGTGTTGGTCTCTAGTACCCTGTTATGACCCTGTGCCGCAGACAATGAGAGGTTATCTTTGATGAATACCACAGACAATAAAAAGTCTGATGAGACTACACTAGTTTAACATAGTTGTTCAATTTCATTTTTATTTGATGCAACCATTCTCAAATACAGTGCTAAATTGTACAGCGTTGGACTGTTTGAATGCTGAGAAAATTCCACTGTGTCATCCTATCTAGACTGGTTAAGCAATTTTACTCTGCTATCATCTCAAGAAGCCTTGTAGAAGTCATTAGATTTAGTCCAAAATTACTACAGTGATGGGGAGCAAAATGCATTGGCTTGTTGTAAAGACTGCAAAGGCAACTTTTTACACTCACGTAAATGATGATAGATGTTGTATCTTATTTTCCAACATATCATCCCTCACAAAAGCAGCCAAAGAAATGGAAATAGGATATGACAACATAAATAATATTCCATCTCCACTTGTCAAATTCTTCCTGCTGTCAAATCAATAACAATATTTATATTATTTTTAAAGCAGTGCCATTGTCATGTTGAAGGCTTACAAATATCTGCTGTGTATATCAAGCCGTGTATTTATCTTAGGGGAGATAGGGAAATATTGTTAAGGTTAATACAAGGAAAGGAGAGAGTGTGTTTATTGTGCCTTATGGTGCAGTAAACACCAAAGTCTCTCTTCCAATAAGACCAATACAGGATTCAGTTCTGAACACTGTTATATCTACGCTCATATTTAGTAACTCTAATAGCAGTAATATCACACAAGCTACTTGAACAACAGGTAGGGAAGCAGGAGGGGACAGTTCCTGCCAACTCAGGATCAAATCCAGACATCCTTCTCATGAACAAAATAGCCACTACCGCCAAAGTAAGGTCCAAGTAAACCAAAGATACTTCTCTGTGCAGCCAGCTCTTTGAAAACTCTCAAAAAGTAGATCAGTAGCCCTCAGATTTAGCTTGAGATCACCCATTCTTTAAATGAAGTGTTTAAATGGCTATGCTACACTAAATACATACTGATGGGGGAAACTCTCATTTCCATCTAAGTGTTGTGTTATAGCCTGTGTAGTTGGATGTGATATTCATGAAGCCAAGTGGCTGAAAAACATTAAAACTAGTTTTATCATAAACGTTTTCTAAAGATTTTCCCATTCCCTGGAGCATGTTACTAGTCTCCCTCAGACCTTTCTGATGGCAATGGGAAAAAAGCCACATCATGCATCAAGTGCTTCAAAGTTAGCTTGCAGCATGATAGCTTCTAGCTGGAAAATGCCTACTGAATATACTATTCTCAGTCATTAATCACACGCTGAGGCTATGCATTGAAAAATGGGAAGGGAGAGAGAAGGAAGACGGCCTACCAGAATATCTGGAGAGGAATGAAGAAATCTATAATCTTTCCTCATTTTCCTAAGGGAGAAGTGGTCTGAGCAGCAAAGACCAATTGAGCCTTGCTGGCTTCAGCACTCATTGGGTGGTGGTGATGAACCTGATGTTCAGAAGAACGTGCAAGACAGCCACCTTTCTGCAGTACATCTAATACTTATTCTTCTAGGGTGGCACCATGCAGTGCTAATTCAACCATTTTTTGTTCATTTAAAATTCAGCACTTTTCCTTCCATGTTACACTACATAAAATAAAGCTGGTATTTTTAATCCTTTCCCTCCTTCATAATACAGTTTCCAATTAGGCAGATGCAATTATATGTAGGTGTAAAAAGCAGACTGCACATTATGAAAATATCAGCATTTATCACAGTGAAGTATACGGCTCTACAGCGAGATCTTCTCTACAGGACACAGAAGGATATCAGAGAGGTATAGAAGAGAAAACCCACATAAATGCCTTATTTATAGAATGTAAATATGGTGGCTTTTTAAGCTGCCTGGCAGAGAAACATGAAAATTGTAAAAACCTTACCCAGCTACTTGAAGAGTCCTGTTTCTGCCACTGCTCCTTTCTCTGCACCAGATGCTCCAAAGGAAAGTTCCATACAAGAATTCATCTCAAGACTAAAGGTCCTGGTGAAAGGCAGAAATCTAAAATTATGCCAGGGTCTGAGAAGGCATGCAGAGCATGTCACAGCAGGATGGTAACAGGGCATGCAGTAATATATTACTTTACCCATTCCCCTTCAAACTTTGGTTGTTGGATTTAGACCCTGAGGAAAACATTTCAAGAAACTTCCCCAAAACGCCCAGTGAGACTGGTGGTACTTATGAAAACTTCTGGTCATTTTGTTCCTTAGCTTAATATTCTTTTCTCATATATTGAGAAGCTATTGCCTTCAGTGATGATCTGCCACAGCCCTTTTCATGGTGTAATCGCCTGTCTGAAAAACAATTATCTCTGCTTTGAATTTCTCAGTACATTTCCCTATGAACTTTCAGATACATTTTTCTATAGAAATGTGATAATATTAGTAAAATTGACATTTCAGACAAGATGAAAAATGTGCATCAGAGCACTAAAGAGGAATGTTTCTACTGGATATATGCTTTTCCCAGAGAGACTGTTCAATAGTATTGTATTCTACCCAAGAGATACCCAGATTCCTACACCAGCTCTTATTTCACACTCGACCTATTTTGATCTCTTCCCATTGGCACAAATAGTAAAGCGGCCTTTATTTCTAGAAGATGTATTTCAGTGGGTCTCATGCTGATTCTTTTCAGTGAAAGGAAGGCAATTCAATTTGTGCTGGAGACCTATACTTGTGCTCTCCCACTGCACAGGTAAAAGCCAAGAAAAGCAACTTGTGGGGGGGTTTTTTGTGGCTGACAGTTCATTCTGGTTTTAGGTCAAATTTATGATTTGCCCTTTTGCTAGCACTTCGTAGCCAACTGCAGCACTTGGCAATCCAGTTGGTATTTGCAGTTTCTCACCTCATCACCACAATAAGCGTTCTGCAACGGAGCTTGATCTTCAGACTCATCCCTGCGAGCCAGCGAGGATTCAGCTCTTTCTGCTGTAGATGTGTTTAGGCTACGAGGAAAAGAAGAGTGAAAACTTCATTTTAATCAGCAGCTATGACTTGAAGAAACTAAAAAAGTAGGTAAGTCATAGAGGAAGCTGCTGCTTTATACTCGCTTTTATGATTATTATGGTACTTAAACTCCATCTATAGCGTTTTGTTCTTTAATGTTAAAAATTACCATGAGAATCCTGTTTCACTGCAACTTAAGTGACAGTAAGGTTTAATTCAAAAGTGAATAGGCAAATTGCAGCAGGTAAAATGGGCCTGGCAGATGATCAGAATGCATTTAAACTGATAAAGGAGAGCATTAAAATTTGTAACATAACTGAAGTTTAGCTTCTTAATGCTTACATGCACCTGCATGTGCACATCCGCAGATGTATATATTATACATGCAGACACACACAGACACACGGTTGCAACTAATTTTCCAAGCCGTGAGACAAATGCACGGGCAGAATCGCCCCTGTTTCTAAACAGAAAGGGCCACTTTTCTTCTCATGTAAATTCACAGAAGACGGGGGAATTACACCAGGGAGAGGTTTGACCCAGAATGTCAACAGTTTTGAGAAAGAAGAGCTTTTATTTATTATGCAATTATTCACACAGAGGGACTTGCTTTCTCTTTTAAGAGGATGTGACATGCAGTTTGACGTCTGCCGCTTCTTTTGCAGAAGCTGCTTTCCCAGTTCGGGTGATGGCAGAACAAGCAGTGTCAGGGACGTACATATTTGCCTCTGTTTGCAGTAGGAAGACAAAGTTTGCAAGCCAGCCATACCAAGGTATGTTGCATGTCCTAGGACGACGGAGAAGACAGGATTCCTCCTGCCTGGGTGAAGAAAGATTGAGATGAATAGTGATGCATCTCCCCTGCACCTGTCTCGTTCCTGCTCTTTTTAGATCTCGTTTCTCCTTTTTTCTCCCTTTGATATGTCAGGTGGTTTCCCTACCAGCAGCACATCTTCCTCCTAGTACATGTCTAAAACTGAGCAAAATAGGACCAAGGACTCCTTTCTGGCACCAAGGAAAGTAGTTCAGGCTGACTTGTGTACCCTTGGTTTAGAACTGCCTTCCCTCAAAATATACTGGCCATATTCACACTGCATTCTATTCTATTCTATTCTATTCTATTCTGTTCTACTCCTTTCAGCTGTACATGATTTCTCTATGGTCCTACAACATAACTACAATCGTTTTGTGCTTTTCTTCCAGTTAAGAGCCAAAGAGCAAACACACATTTACATAGTAGGGATGGTTGGGTAGAAGAAATGCTTTAGTTTCTTCTTTGGCTCTCATTTATTCAACACTATGCAGATAGTGATTTTGGCTGTCACCATTCCTACAATCTTAGGTAGTTTTCTGGAGCAGACTTACTAGATGTCCCTGTACTCTCTGTGTCCCAGATGGAAGCACAGCTGCCTCTAGCCAGAAGTTACTGGAAACCTTCTACTGGATTTCCTCTCCTCAAATATAGAAGTCATTCCACAGAGAATTATTACCAGTGTCTCTCTTTTTTCCTTCAAACCAAGCACATTACTTTGCTTATACACCAAAGTCCAAGCTTGCCCCACATAATCCTAGACATTCAGCCAAATACATGTCACCTTCAGCTCCCCCTGTGCTCAAAGGCAAGATATGGGGAGATTCCTCTAAGCCAAGTCATCTCAGAACTGCATTATTTACTGTAGGCGTTTGCATTTTTCTTCTAACAGTAGGGATGCCAAAGGCAATCTTATTTAAGCATACTAGTTGCTACTTTAAATTAGGAGAAAAGGCAGCCCCTAGAAGAAATAAACAGACTCCCACCTTGTCTCTCAATGCAGGTCTTAAAGGTAGATATTCCATGATGCTGGATCCTTTCCCCAGGACGAAAATCCAGGCCCCATTTAAAGTTCCAAAGCAAACTGTTTCTACATCTCTTGGCAGCTAGTTTCTATAGCAACAACCTCAAGTTCCCTGTCATCACTCAGCGTATTTATTACTCACCTTATAAATCAGACCTTTAGAGGTAAGTATTAACTCCAAAATCTCAAGAAGCTGCCAACAAATAGGAATTCAGAGATCAAACACTTAGTGGGAGCAAATCCCTCTATAAGCACTCTGTTTCTTGATAGTTACCATCCCTACTTTGCTCTCTTTCAAAGAATGCAGTTATCTAACAAAGAGCAAAATGCAGGACATCATACACAGGCTACAGACATAGCAAGAATAGATTCATTGTCTTGATACCTCTAAGGACTGTTACTGTGCCCCTCGTGCATAGTCACTAAGCAAAGAACACGCTCTTTAGACTACGGGGATTTCCAGTCTAAAAGAGTTGGTATGGGGACTCACCCAACAATGAAATGATGAAGACAGCCACTGAAGTCCTGGGGACAACATTGCAAAGTTCCTCATCAGGACTCAAGAAAAAGGAGTGCCAGATAGTCTCTAGGAAAATCTAATCTAACTTTCACAAGAAAATTATGTTGGCTTGGACTTTAATCAGTATCTTAGAAATTGCATGCAAATTGACTAACCGCTAAATTCACAGTTATTATAAGTTATGAAACTGTCTCCACCTTGTAAGCTGAGAAACAACAAAAAGATGATTTACAAACTGGACAGTCAGTATATCAGCATATATAGAGCGTAAATAAGAGAGAGCTTTGGTTTTGTGTATATGTGACCTTACTCCTAAAGGTGGGGTGCTATTATGTGGGTGTCTGCCGATATGCAGAAAAAAGGGCTTTTATCTTTTCATGTTAAGAATCTTAAATAGCAGTAACTCTCAGTCCTCAAGCTCAGGGACAGTATGGTGCCAATTGCCAGATGAGATTAGGAAGAAAATGCTTACAGTAGCATTGTGATGAACTGATTTATTCTCCTGTAGCGTCTATGCAATATACACCACAGAAATTAGTGGTCTATGTTGTCAGTTCCAAACTTCCAACACAGTATCTTATGTAGTCCTTTAAACTGTCTGGGACACAGATCAGTCTGACCACAGTGACACACACCAATCACTGTGGTCACTGATAAAGCAAAGACAAAGAAAACAACTGAGTAAAAAACTGTTATCATTGTGTGGTGACTAGATGTAGACAATGGCAACATCTTAAATAAACTGTCCATATGGAGTATTTTGGGTCTGATTTCAGAGCATTTCTGTGTGCCAATCTTATAAAAGGAGACCAAAAAAAAGCCTGGAACACATAGTTATTCACCATGATCAAACTCATTTAAAATGCACCTCATAATTAAGGATTTTAAAAGAAAAAGAGATAGATTTTGTCCAATGAATTATTAAAGCATAATGGGGTCCCCTAGGTCCCAATTAGGAAACTGATTTAAAAATGTTTGAGTTTAAAAACCTGCAGGTAGGGAGTTCTGCTCTCAGCTGCCTTGAATTAGCATACTGATGGCACCACCGCTCTGGCGGGAAGGAAAAGCAGAGACCCAGCACACGTTTTGCCAGGCCAGCACGGTGCCTCAATCCAAGGAAAGAATTACTTACACAGCCAGGCCTGAGCAGCAGCAACAGAAAGAAGCTGCAGTACAGAAATGTGCTGGGCAAAGTATTTGCTGGTACTAGGGGACTGTGATTGGAACAACATGGAAAAGAGCAAATGCTAAAACAAGACAAAACCCAGGAGGTTTCTGGCTTGGATGTGGCAGGATGTTAATCTATGGCCTTGATCCGAAACAGGGCTGTGGCCTCAGTTCCAGCATATGGCACGGTTCTGGCAGAAACCCAGAAAGTTGTATTAGAATGGCCCTTGAAATCTGAGTTAATTTCTGTCCTCTTGAAAATTTAGGACTACTGGTCACAGTTGATTTCAAACTGGAGCCCACAACACGGTGGGTTTGGCCAGATACTACTTTAATTTTCTGCTCAGGTGTCTTAACCATTAAGCTGATGCTGGTATAGCACTTAACCCCACTTTCATCCTGTAAGTTATCAGATCTCCCAGGCACTTACTGCACCCTACAAGTCTTTGTCAGTGCTGTGGACCCCGTCAACAGGTGCAGTGGGAATTTCCCACTGCACCTGCCCAGCCTACCTTTCTACCTGTCTCTTCCCAATCTAACACAGCCTCCCTCAGCCAAAAGCAAGGGGGACATCTGTAAGGCACCTTTGTAGTAACTACTCAGGCAATTGCTTAAATAAGGTGCTCACGAAGTCCAGTCTCGGTGAGATAATGGAAAGCACTGGGAAGGATGGTTCTGACAGGCTGTGAGAAGAGCACAGAATTGATAAACTGGTGTAACTTACGGAAACTTACACACTGATGCCTATTACATGAGAAGAAGGTGAAAGTGACTCATGTTTTGGTGGAAATTGGGTATTTTTGTGTAATTAATATCACTTTTGCTTCAAGCAGATCATTTCGCAGGCAACTTTGGAAGGTTTGCACATCATCAAGGATTACTCTGGTGGATAAAGTTTAAGCAATCACATGACTGTGCTGAGATCTCCGATGATAGAGTTAAGAGGACAATAATTGGGTTTTATGGTTATTTTAGTATCTTGCTCCATTGCTAATAAAAAAAATAGCACTGAATTACCACCTTGGCATTTTGTTTATTGTGGGTAACCATGCAGTCTTTAGGCTTATGATGGCAGCCCACTGCGGAAACACATGCCCAAAAGTGGAGGGAATCTTCCTTGGTTTTCAGCTCAAGGACTCCCTGGTCTCTGTAGCAACTCAAGTTATAACAGCTCACTCTCACCTGTATGGTTTTCTTGAAACTAGGGGTTTTTTTCAGTTTTTGAAATGGCTCTTCTCCCAGAAAGGATGCAAATGAAAATGCAAAGAAAGCCAAGAAAGTCATGGTTATAGCCCCCACAGCACCTGTAACTCAGCTCTCTTCACCACACACAGTACATTGTAAGATTGAATTTGCTGCTAAACTTATGCCTTGACTGTACTGCATGCACAGTACATTGTGGTGGTTCTGACTAGTCAGCTTGTTATAGTCTGTTATATTCTAGGGGGCAGTTTTACATCTACTTACAAACTCTTGTTAGTCTCCTGGCCCCATTCTGGTCTCCTTCATGACCTCTGTCACAGGCACTGGGCTAGACTCTTATGGAAAAGAGTATTTTGATGGTGCAAGTTTGGAAGAATGGCCTAATGCTTCCCATCTGCACAGCCCTGCATGGAGCTGTGTCAGGGAATGACTGTGGGATAGAGGATGCGCGCTCAGGAAAGAAGATGTAATAAGTCACTCAGCTCTGAATACATTGAGCTCACACTGTGCAGTAGGTATTGCTGTTTTGGTGTAGCATGGTCATAGGAACCGCAGTCTGATATTTCTCAGCCTCGTTAATCCCAATCCTCAGTGAAGGTTTTTGAATAACCTTCTCAGAAACTCTTTTAGTTCCTCCCCTGAGGACCTAACCAACACCACAGCTAAGTCAGTACTTCTCACCTGCTGCTTCTTTTGAGAAATGTTCTCCCCATTTCCTGGAGCAGGGTATACCTCTGCCTAGAACACCATTGTGTCTTTGTGAAACCCTTAGCCAAGCCTGTACAACCACTAAATACTACTCTGCATGTGGGCTGAAACAAAGCTGTTTTCTGGAGAACGATGATTAGGAAACCCTAGGTTGGCAGATGCGTACTCAACAGTATTCAGAGACCACCCAAAGCTAGTGCACATCAACACTTTCTTTGGAAATGCACCTTAAAATGTCAAGTGACTCCAACTGCTTAAATCCAGACTCTGAAAGACTCTGTGTGTGTGAGCTGCTCTTTGTGCATGGAAGAGAAATGAGTGCACAAGTTCTTCTTTCACATCCTGTCCTCCAAGGGCACTCAAAGACCTCAAGCCTTGTATCTTTGCACCTAAGATGAAAAAAAAAGACGTAGTGTTGCCTGCTATGCTGAAGTATGTGAAGCAACACAAGACCCTTCACACAGCAGTGAATGTTCAAGAAGAGCTTCTGTGAAGAAAACCAGTTCTTTGTGGGAATCTGTGGAGAGTTGCTCAATTCTAAAATTGGATATATATTCTGGTGAAGATACACACAAAAAAAACAGTCATCCTGGTCAGACAAAAGGTTAGTCTAACTGAATATTACATCTCTGGGGATACTGTAAATGCATAGGGAAAAGCATAAAACTAGGGCAAGCACATAGCAATACTTTCCTAAATACTCTCTCATGCTCCAAATATTTGTAGCTTTAAAACTGTGGCTTTAAAATATGCAATCCTTCCCTCAGGAGGAACTGAGGTCATGAAAGGAGAATGAAAAGCAAGCACTTGCTAAGAGTGGATGCACATATTGCCACAGCAACATCACTTGAGCTCTTGATTCTATGCAGGGGGGAGTTGCTGTTTTGAGGCAGGAGGAGAGGACGTGCTCTCATGCTAACCTTGTAGAGACCCTCGTGGTTAGATAGGCCAACAGCAGCTCGACTACTTCTTTAGACCTATGAAGTCGCCTACATTCATAAATTTTTTCTTTTATAGATCAACCATTAGAGTTAGGCAAAGAATACTTTTCTTCTCAAATGCCATATATTCACCTATATCTTTTTATTTTTAATAAAATGCATTCATGTCTTAAGTGCATTTATCTTTGTTGCATTGAAAACTAAGATTCTGATGACTTCTTAAAACTTTGCATTTATGATGCAAATCAAGTAGTCATCTTCTCAAAAAAAATAGTAAAATATATATATATTTGGGGAACAGGAAACAAAATTATTTGACGGTCTCCTGTCAGTTCTTTTGCTGTTCATAAATTGCAAGAATCCAGTTACAGTAACGGGTTTCTGTGAAGTTTATTATAAGGAAAGCAGAGGAATACATACAGTTATGCAATTAAATAAGCACACAGATCAATACCCATTTATTTTAGCAACTTTATCTAAGATCCAAAAGGGAAAATAAATACAGGTCAATGGGAAGTAGGAGAAATCAGAGAGTTTGTTCAATCATCTCCTTACAGCTGCTTAAAAACGGTTCTAGAAAAAAATCCTGGGGATGAAAAGCTGACATTTTCCTATTTTACATCACTCAAATTTATAGTTCATTTATCCTAAATGGATTGGAATATCTGGAGTGCAGCATGGCATACATATAGAGAGTTATCAAAGAATGAGGACTCCGATTAGTGATATTTCTAGAACCTGGAATGAGGGGTTGCACAAATCCTATATACTCTGACTCTGCTTTTCTAGCAGTAAAGAGAGCTAGTAGCAAGTGCTGTTATTACTAATTCATCATCCTAAAGCTGCTAATGCTTCTAAAATCAGATGAGAGGGCACAGAGAAATCCATGTGCTGAAGCGTTGCTGCGATACAGACTCAAAGGGAGAATGCCCCACATCCTGCTGAACTCCCCTGCTAATCCAGCTGGCACCCTTCGGGCAGCCGGCAGACCTAACAGAAAGAGAAATTAGTGTGCATGGCCTCCCCCTGTTGCTCCATTCAAGATAAAATGTTTGAGATTTTTGGAAGCTGAAGAATTATATTAACAGACAGTATTTCCCTGGGCTGATTTCTAAACAGTCTTAAGGGAAGCCCTATGGAGCCCTATGAAATGTGCCGAGGAGAGCTCCAGAAAAGGCAATCGCTCTACCTGAAAGAGGACACAGAGGAAGAATATGAAAAAGCTTTGGGTATCTACCTTGTGAGAGGCAGAGCAGGGCCACTAAAGCTCTTTCTTGGAGATGGTGTACGTGTTTCGATTTGTTATTGCAGTTTATTTCCTTTGCATAAGCAGTGTTCATCTTGCAAGAATACCTTGGGGATGGCCAAACAACTCTGGCCGCAGACCTGTAATTTAACTGGGTTTCTTAAGACTATGGCCAGAGGAGCAAGTCAGGCAACTAATGGCATTCAGCCCTGGTCTCTACCTCAGTGCAGATGTGCCCCCAGTACATGGAAACACAGAAGGAGAAGCCAGAGAATCAGCATCTCCCTGTCCTGTGTGTTTCTCCCTCACAACCTGTCTTTTACCAAATCTAGTACACACCATGTCATACATCACTATCTAGAAAACTATGAACTTTTACCACTGGGGAGTAGGAACTACATTTTGGTCTGTGTTTGCATCTAATACAATGGAGTAATTAGTACTCTACAACAGTCTATTTGTTTCTCAGGACTTTGCTTCAAGCTGATCTAACTTCATTTTTGCCAGCCAGTTCTCTTGCCCTCTGTGGTCTGCTAAAGATGCATGTTTATTCTGAGCCAAATCATCTGATATGGGAAGAGTATGGTCCCTGCCCAGATGCAATGAATTGGCTGCTACTGTCAAGTTACTCAAAATTTTGCAATGGCAGCACTGCTCCTAGCAGCTTGTTTTATTAGTTCCCAATTTATATTAATTCCATATGCTGCAGTGTATTAATACCTCTCTTCCCTCTTGCCTTTAGAAATAAAAAATGTGATTTATCAGCAGCCTCTTTATACTGCCAGCATATAATTGCACGTGGGTTAATTGTTAAAGTTCTGAGGGAGCTATACTAAGGGATCAATCCTTTTATTGCTGTAGTAATGAGCTTCTAATGGTTGGCTGGTTAGACCTCCTGGCCTTCCAGGGAGGCAAGCTTTAGCCATCCCCTTTCTATCTGCCCATTAATCATTGGTCTCCCATAACAGTATGTCAAGGGCAACAGAACTGCACAATTGAAAATAGGGAGCAAAAAATGAAACTCCCTGCATCTCATTATCTCCACTAATATATAAATATAATAACAGTACAGATAATTTTCTTACATAGCCTGAAAAGAGAAGCCCTGGATGGCTCATTGCCATGGTAAAGACACATCAAGCTTGCCTTCTCTAGGTCACTGATTCACATCCTGGCTAGAATGACAGTGACCTACAGTCATTACCAACTGACGGCGTGCTTTAAAGCCTCACACTCTGGGGAATCAGCCTGGCATTGCTGAGAGCTGCAACGCTCAGAGCTGGTCACTGGAGAGCAATAGCAGGTTCCTTCTGCAGGTCAGAGAGCAAACCTGCCAATTCAACTGCACTCCCAAGCCTGGAAAAAACTGAATGAAATTTCGTGCTGAAAGGAATGTTTCAAGTGTGAAGAAAAATGTTAAGAAAAGAAGGGAGGAGCTGAGGCTGGTCTGTTCAGGTAATGGAGCTTAATGTCCATTACCTGTGTTACCTGGGATAGAACAGGGATGGAACTGTTGTCCCATGGTCTGTCCAGTCCTACATGACCAAACTGGTGACCTGAGAGATCAGCTGCAGATACCTGTTTTGGACTTCATTTAGCATTATTAGTAAGACTTAGGGTTACCTAAAATGCTCTACCATGACTATTACAGTCCTGCTGAAGGGGTGACATGACTCCACTTATTTAAACGGGCATAAGTTGCTGAAAAAATGGTTCCTTAACAGACTATAAAATAATTTATGTTCGGCACCGAGAAAGCCACCTATCCAGGCTGATCCCCAGCCCCAAGCCATCTGAGGAGCCACCTTCCCTTCCTGCTACAAGCCAATGACTCATGGAGAAAACAGACCCCAACCTGAGGCATATGACTCAAGTGACTTGACATGTTTGGTGAAAACATCATCTTTTACAAGACCAGTAGTCCTTTTTCCTTGAGATTTTAGACCTCATTTTCATGACAGTACTTCTTCTCAGTTCCCGCCAGTAGAACAGAGTGAGAGGTTTCACATACTGCCAAGCAATTGATTTGTGGAGTCAGTAAAATGGAGAGTTATCGAGTGAGCTACTTTCTCAAGTCTCTGAGTAGGGTAGGAAATAAAGCAGATGGACACACACTACTGACAAACCAACAACCGTGCTGCACATTTGCACACTGCATCCCAAGGGAAGTGCACCGTATACTCCAGCCAGGATGTTACCTAGCAATTAAACGAGCTTGTTTCCTCACTGAGCCATCGACTATGAGGTGAGGATTCTGCAATTCAGCTCTTTTTCAGGCAAATTAATTATTTTCCATGTGAAGAAACCTATACACCATCTTGCAGGGAACAGCAGCACTGGATTAGTGGGAGGTTACACATAAGTCTTTTATGTTCTGCCATAAAAAACACAGGGCAGGCTAAATAACACTAGGCTTACTGCACATAAAGTAAATGATACCATCACATCTTGTATGACAGATTATTTTTACCAAAGTACAAACATTTGGATGATAGTAACTGATGAATGCAGTGTGTTTGAGGACCTGGTGCTGAGAGACGGAAGCAGCAATGTGGCTGTTCAATAGGTAGAAGCAACATCTCATTTCCTGGCAGTTACCTCCTGATCTAACATGCAACCCACGCAGATGTCCTTCAAAGAGGAGGACCCAAAAAAGATTTTTACAGACTAATTTCTCAAAATGAATTCTCATCTCTGAAAGCAAAGACTGTTGAGTAGGAAATATATATAAAAAATAAATATATAAAAAATAAATACTGCTGAGTAGGAAAAATAAAAAAAAACCCACAGTGATTACAAAAATCAAATTATTCCTTATTAAAAGAATTTAAAGAAGCTAAAACTGCAGTTAAATTTCCAGTTCAAATTGACTTCTTGGTGGCACCTCCACACATTTGCCCTTGCACCTGACATGCTTCCCCCAGCCTCCTCACCACCCTCAAATTCTAAACAGTTACAAACAGCCAAACAACTAACACAGGAGAAGGTAGACCACACTTGCCATGGCTTTGTTGAGCATTGCATCCTGTATATCCCTTACTGCCAATCGAGTCTTAGACAGCTAGTCTCATCCCATTCGCTGGGATTCTTCCTCGGACAGGGAGGGAATGCAAAGAGACCCTCCACCTAGAGCCGCTGAAGAAATGTAAACACAAGGTGTCATCAGGACAGTCAGTGATGGCACTGCAGTCCAGTCTGCTGGCTTCAGTGGCTCGGCTTTGGAAGCAAAAGTACAAGAGCAACCCTTAACATCCTAAGAAGATACAGGAACTTTGTGATCTGTCTCTCCAGGAAGTTATACATTTACTTCTAGTTTCTGCATCCAGAGTTTACATTTCTTTGGTAATGGACAAAACATTTTCCTTTAATTTTGGTAAACGATACAGAAAGAAAACCAGAAAAATGTGGTATTTCACTTCACTTTCATTCACTTACCTGGGAGGAGCAGTAGGCAAACAGTTCTGCCAGTGTTCCTGCTTTGAAGAGTAGACTACTGCTTTTAGTGGTAATACGCTGTTTACCCATTGCAGCAATCTGCTGGCTCTCCTGACAAATGGCCACAGTGCCTACAGCAGACTCTGGACTCATTGCTCTTGTAATGAAGAGTCAGTCTATCCAGGCAATATATGGCCTGTCTGCCAGTGCACGGTTAGTCCGGGATGTCTGAAGTTTGTGAGACCGAGTACACAGACAAGAGCTCCTACACACACGTTGCTTTCCCCAGTGGAAATACCGACAGCACTGAGGACACAGATTCTGAAGAATATATCTTTGACTTCTCCATAGATTAATTGTTGGGGCTCTTATGCTTTCCCTTGCACTTCTGGAAGAAGCCACACTCATGATCACCTCAACACTGAACCACCTGTACCCCAAGGATTTTTAAATAGACACCCAGACATTCAGAGACTACACTGAGGGGAGCATGGGGTTGAATTCTTAGTAGTTTTTCTTTTTATACAGTCACAAACAGAAAAACAAGAATATTTGTTTAAACAGAAATGTAAGACTTTGGCACTGTGGTAGACAAGATTAATAAACATTTTTTTGCTTTAATCTTTTGATACTCTTTATCATTCAAATTAGAACTGGTAAAATGCAAAATTTTTCTTTTTATACTTTGAATAATCAGTAGTGAGAAAAATCTTTTTGCAAGTGTAAATCAATTTAATATTTTAAGATAAATACAGACTGAAACATCTGAAAGATTACTTCATAAAAAGATTTGTCTGTTCTTATGTATGTGCTTTCTTAATCTGCATACAGTTGAGCCCTCGGGTTCCCATCGTTTGTAGCAGGACAGACATAGAATGCACCATCCTCCACCACCCTCTGGAATGGGACACACACTGCTAGTGAACCGCTCTGCTAACCACATTTTGGAAACGAACACAAAGTTAACCTAGTCAGAATTATCCATGACCCAATTCTGTAACGTATTCTACCCTTGTCCTTTGCTCCAATGCAAAAAGGACATAAAAGGAAAACTACGCCAGACGGGAACTGATGCACAACATTTTGCATTTTTATTGCTGGCAGTGGTATAACAGAGAACTGTGCTCTAGTTTTCTAATTTGGTGGCATTTTATGTCCAGTTTGCCCAAATTTAAGCAGCTACGGGAAAGGCAGCAACCAATCAAAGCCCTGTCATCCAGAGGGCAATCTGTCTTTGGCTGTCAGCCATACAAATGCATAGGATCTGCTTGGGCGTCTGTGTTAGGAGCCTGAGCGATAGCCTATTAAGGAACCCAGGTGCTGCGCCTGCGACGGCAAGAAGAGCGATGTCAGACCCTGCCAGCCCTGAGCTATGGAGAGCAGAGCCAGTCTAAAGGCAATGAAGCGCACTGTCAGCGGACGCTGAGAGCTGAATAAACAAGTCCTGTTCCATCAGACTTCGCTTCTTAAGCCTGTTACTTATTGTCTAGTAAATTGGAAGTCATCAGGATTAACAAGCTTTCTGAGTCAGGCCACGGGAACAGCTGGACACCAAGTGTAAAATGCTGCCGTTCAGAAAGCAACATCTAAGCCCTTATTGGGTCTAGTAAATTAAAGGCTCGCGCTTGCCTTCACAGCACTCGCTACCCGTCACTTCAGGACAGGCATCCCTCCCCACTCCCATTTTCAAATAGGCAGAGGTGTCTCTTAAAACAATTACCAATTAATACAGTTGGCATGCAGTGGAAGCACCAGAAAAATTAGTGTCATCAATCATCTTTCAATATCCACTGCAATATCGAATAGAAATCTCATCTCCGTATTATGATGCAGCTCAGAAAATGAACTAGTATTGCTATTAACTGAGATAAAACCCACTCGACAGGATTTCAACCTTATTTGAAATTCAGTTTATTAAAAGCATCTCCCATTAAGCTAGTTTCATTATTTAAACAACATCATGCAATAAAAATACCTCAAGATTAAACTTACCATTTAAGTGATTTAGTTGTAAGTCACAAGCGAAATGGTCTTGCATATCTTTTCCAGGCACGGATTAAAATACTGTTCCACAACTTGGCATGATTTGCACTCTCTACTTGAGAGGAGTCTGGTCCTCATATATTAGGGATACATTTCAAACTAGGACTAAGCATCCTCACATGGAAGATGCTCCGTGTTAGCGTCAACTCTCCTTTTACATATAGGCACAGCAGGTAGTACAGACCTGTCATCATCCAGACCTCACCCAACAGGGGGGTTACAGGTTAGAAAGAAGATGAACTGGAAATATTAGGCTGATGGGTCTGGAGATGCTGCACATGGAACCATTGTTTGCTCTCTTTTCTAATACAAGAACAAGGAGAAATCAGAGGAAAATAGCAGGCTGCAGGTACAAAAGAAACAGTAGGAGATTTCTCCTCACATAGTTAAGCTGTTGAACTCACTGTCATGGGGCATGGCAGCTGCTATGTGTTTACAAGGACTCAGAAGGCAATTGGACTAAATCCCAGAATAAAAATCCATCATGATTTAATAAGTACAAAGATACTACCTCCAGCTGATGAAGTCCTTGAGCCACGTATCATTGGATGCTGGAACAGTGCACTGGGGAGTTATTACTACAGGCTTAACCCAGTTCTTATAGTCATCCCTGGGCACCCACGGCTGGCCAGCGCAGGCATTTTACATTCTTATCCAAGTACCAAAGGGATATACACCCTATAAAAACTTGGGTAAATAGGATGAAAAAGAAAAACCCACAGAATTCCTCTCCTCCTGTTGGAGAGGAATAAGGAAAATTACCAGAGCTTTGTGCTGAGAACCAATGCCTTTTGGGATAGTGTACATGTAATAAGCCCAATTCTCCCTCAATCTTAAGAGTCCTTTAATTTTCAGGAGCATCAAATTCACTTGTATATCTTAGAACATTAATTTTAGAACATGGGTCAAGTAAGTACTAACTATTTCACTGTTCTACAGAGGAGGAACAAAAATATTGTTCCTGGCAATGGAAGAAAGGATTGTCCAAGTGTAGTATTTCTTCGTCCATGAATGAACATGGCTGAATGAACCTGTGGTTTCCTTGCACTCAGAATCACTCATTTTTCATTTCTGTGGTCCAGTGCCAAGATAATGTTATTACTGAGAACAAGAGCAACCAAGTTGCTTAAAGGACTTATACCCATTTGAGAATTTTGACTGTTTCCATTTTCCAAGGGTGGAGAAACAACTCCATCCAAATTAAAAAGGCAGGCACAGGGTCAGTTCAATAGGCAAATGAGTTTTCATACACAGCCAATTGTTGTATCAAGGTTTCAAGAAGATGATGCATCACAAAATCTTATAAAACAGCGTGTTGCCTCTGTGTGTGATCTTCAGGCATCTTCTAACCCTAGGCGAAAAGTATTCCGGCTGGACAATCTACCAAAATATGATGTAAGAAGTTATAGGGAAAAAAGCCTAACCAACTAAGTGAAACAATGAGAAATAGGTAGACATTTTGGACAGGCAGATGTTGAAAACACAGGCAACGTGTCAAGGGAGGATGCGTGGTAAACATAAAGCGTCAGCCTAAAGGATCTCATACTGAATCATGAGACCTAATGTGTCTGTGGACTAATGCCACAGGACAGCATCTCTCCTGGCAGTGATGTGCACAGGTTCACACGATGCCAACCGCAGAGTCATCGCATCGACCTCCTACCTCGCAGGAAGCGTCTGGATTTAGGGGAATGGAGGGATTAGACATATACATCTTGCTAGAACAAGATGATAATAAACAGGCTAATATAACAGAACGATACATATAGGGAAGTGGGATTTTAATACTTGTCTCTCTGTTTAGCTGGAGGGAATAAGATATGCAAATGAACGTCAAGACCTTAAGACATTCTAAAGTCCTTCGTGTGAGCAGAATATTTAATTGCTTGCATGCTCCTCTGAACACTTACTCCTTCCAAAGCGGGATGCAGGCCATTTCGGAGTCAGGAGGGTGGGACTAAGAGCTTCAGACAGATTTCATTTTTAATCTTAGATGTACGCAACCACTCTCCAGCCTTGCATGTGTGGTCTCTGCTTGCTTCAGTGCTCTTGGCTTTAGGAAAGAACAGCAGGCACACACACACGCACAAAGAAAGGTAAGTGTAAAGGGACAATCATTTGCAAAATTGCAGTGGTTCACTGAAAAGAGAAGAAACAACCCTGTGACTGCATGTAAAAGGAGAAGGGGTCATGGTGAACATAGCAAGAGGCTACCAAACCACTTACACTAATATTTTGCTTTAATTTTCCTCTAGTTGTTTCTAAATTACTGAAAGAAAATCAAATTTTAACAGCCAGGGTAAGTCAAGTCTGCTAGAATATCACAATATTTAGTGAGCCTAGAGGTAGGAGAAAGGAACCAGCAGTAGTTGATTTGCATTTTACATATTATTTTTTTATAAAAAGGAGAAAAATACCCATATGTATAATTTGTTCACCCAATCAATGCCAAGGGCTTTGTGTCCTTTTGCTGTCATCAGATATGACACTGGAGATTATGACTCAGTTTCAAATCCCAGCTGGGGCATTTTTACTCACCCACACAATGGGAGACAAAACTGTTTGCTGCAATCTCTAACTTCCACTGCTAAATTAATTTTGTTCTTCATCTCAGTCACATCCCCATCTCATCTAGCAAAGTCATCCACTGTCAGTTAAGGATTAATGTATTTATTGGTATATAATGTGTAGGTGCTTATCTTCAGCACTGAGTCCAGGATTTGGGGCATTATAGCAGCACTGATCACTAACTGAACTTCTGGTTCACTCCTGCTCTTGGGCTTTACGCGTATTTCTACCCCCCTCTCATCCAGCTATAGGCTGACGCAGCACTGTATTGCTTCCTTTGGAAAAAACGTCAGGTCAGAGTTCAGCCACAGGCAGGGCACTAAGACGGAAATTAAAGCAATGGATGCCAGAAGGCAGGAAAAGGTAAAGTGCACTACAAAAGCACTGAGCCCTGAAACATCTTGACAAAATGCCATATTGTGGTGGCAAAGCAATTACAGAGTTCACAGTCTTCCCTACCGAGAGAAATGGGTCAGTTTTCATTTCTCCAACCTACTGTTTCAGGCAGAATCAAACAGGATCAAATTGATTTCCACTTTGCTCACTTGCAGATGTGCAATTAGTAAGTAATAGAAATGTACCTGATTTAAGAAAATCTGATGTTAAAGTATGGATGTGTGACCAAGAGTAAATTCTGTGGCTAGAGAATACAGGGCCATTATGATAAATTAATTCACTCTTTAAGCAACCCTGTGACAGGTCCTGCTTTTTCAGATGGGAAACTGGATCACAGAGGGCTTAAAGAACAAAGTTCCACCTTTTTCCCTATGAGGCATCCACTTTTCTTTTTAAAACTTTTGGTCCTGTTTTGCCCTCTCTAATAGAAGAGCCCATGCCATAACCCTTCAGGGCAGTACATGCCAGGCTCAGGTCTGCTTCCAGTCACGGACTCTTTTAAAGATAAACAGATAGAGCTTAGCAGGTCAGCAGAGCAGGCTGATGAGGAGTAGAAGGCACTGTTATCCATGTCAAAGAGCAACTTAAAATCATTCCGAGTTCATTCTAGCCGAAATCCTCCACGGTGTGGAAAAGTGTGCAGGACAGGGACTACCAGTGCCACCGTGAGGTTTGGTCCTGCATTCGTTCATCACGAAGGCACAGAGTCATACACAGAAGGACTAGAACTGCCCGGGCAGTTTATCTTGCTTTCCTCGCAAATACGGAATACATGACAAAAATACAGGGAGGAGACAGAGGAACATAGTATCTGTGAGCAGCATCAGGGGATTCTCCGTAGGAAATGCAAACTATGTCTGTGTCTTTTTGAACACCAAACATATTTTCCCTTTACACTTCATTCAGTAGAAAAAATCCCAACCATTTTAGCTGAATGACTGGATTTTATATCTAGGTTCTGGAAGAGCTGTTTAGCAAGGAAAGGCATTAATCTATTTTCAAACTGGTACTAACAATTAGCTCTTAATGAGTGTTTTTCATAAGAAAAAACAGAAATAATCTGGTTTAAACTAAGGCGATTTCTGTACCTGCTCCAGCACGAGGCCCCAGCAACACTTGTCAAGTGCTTGAGAAAAGGTTTGCGTGCGACCTGCGGCAGGGACAAAGATAAATAGCAGATTTCAGAGTTCAGCTAGAGGCAGCATCACCTCCCACCCTTGCTTTGCCAGCGCACTTCATCAAAGGCCTGCAATGTGAAAGCACCCACTCACGATCTAGAAAGGGAACTGCCATTTTCCAGCCACAGATCTAAGAGCCCTCGATAAACCTGAAGGGTCTGAGGGCTGCAGTGTGCTGGCAGCGCACCGACTGAGGAGGGCTTCCAGGGGCAAAGCGAGACTGCAACTTGGGCGCCGCGCTGCGGGTGCCCCGTCTGACCCTGCCCCGCGTGGGCTCATGCTGGTAGAGGCACAGACCTCTGCCAGTTCTGCCTGGCACTTCTGGCACCAAGACAGACAGATGGACAGGCAAGCGTTTGACCTTAATAGTTGTGCCGATAAATAGAGAAAGGAAACTGAGACGGTGAGTCAGGCTAAGGTGAAGCCAGGACCCAGGAATTTTCATCAATATTCCACACACACTATCTTTCACACCCCCATGAACGCTCCCCAAGCCCAAAAGTTCATGGCTGGATCCAAGCCATTTAATGCTGCTTCAACATGCAATTAACACAGGGCAGACTATTACCACAGTGCTGCTTGATAATGAACTACTTAATGGTTCGATTAACAACTTTTAACAATTGCTCTTCTAATTTCCTCTTTTCACTGGTGTTTATTTATTTATTTTATTCTACTCCTTCCCCCTCTTGTCAGGCAAATATAACTAGGAGATATCTAATTAGCTGAGGATATTGCTTTGTAAAAACTTTGCTAATGACTTACTCTTGCCTATAAACCCAGGGGTGTCAGCTTCTCATGTGTCAACAGCTTCCTGTGAAGCCTCATCATTTTGTATGTGAACTTTGATCCACACTAGAAAATTAATGACTAACTCGTATAGCTTAATGTATCAAAAGAAGGCAATTCAGAACTAGCTGAAGAGATCTGTTCATTTGTTTGTGGATCTGTTTATGCATTTGTCAAGAACATGCCACACAACTTTATCACATAAAAAAAACACTGCAGTGAAGCCTCTGACTTCAAATGGGCCTTTTTTGCCTAGTTCAGCTGCTCTCAGCCTCAGCTGTCTTTAGCTCTCTTAGCTTTAGTGCAGGCTTTTCCAAAATGGTGCTCCTTGAATATGACCAGAATAGCAAATGTTCTCAGCTGTGCCACATAAACATCTGTGCAAAGCAGACAATGCGGCTCACTCCAAACTCTAGGCGCTCCCACCTTGGAAATGAGACTCTTCAGATGTGTATTTGTCCCACAGACCCTACATCAGCTCTGAAATGCTGCTGCATCCACGCATCTTTTTCCACTGGGAGGATGCAGGATGATAATACTCCTCTTTCAGTACTGTTGGTGCCATCTGAGTTTGCCTAACACAGGGAGAATACAGCTACGCCCGTACCCTCCCAGGGCCAAAAACTCTCCCAAGGTCAAACCTGCCGCTTTCTCCTCATGCACCAAAGCACTTTGTCCCAGTGACTAGACCTATTCACAAGCATTTGACTGAACCTCTCCTTGATTTAACACCTCAGTTAAGGTCCATCTCAGTCCCAGAGCAAGAATCCAGCCTACATCATCTCCAACATCAGAGTTTCAGATGCCCTTACTATTTATTTGGAAGGCTAAATTTTGATAGTCAAGGAAATGTGGTATAACCCACTCTGCTGGTTCCTCTGTGGTATGTATCATCAGCATGGTGCTATGGATCACAGGACATGACCTGGCTTGAATTAAGTCCTTAAGTCCTTCAATTTGTCCCACCATCATGACTTAACTCATGACTTCTAAGAGGTATTTTGCTGTAATTGTCCTAAATGGTGCTATTACCACTTTGCAGATTTCATCAGAGCAAGATAAGCTTTTGCCAACAGGGAGGAGGGGGTGCATTTCTGGGCAACAGCTTTGCCTGGGAAAGTTTTCTCTGAAGTCATATGAAAGAGAATCCACCAAAAGTATCAAAGAAACTAAAATACTGGAAAACCTTCTGCTCCTCAGAAATAAATAACCTATACTCTACAGAATAATTATAGATGATATGACATCCACACTCAGTGTGCTCTGGTTGGTAGAAGGTGGCCGGGCTGGCGAAGCATTCATGACCACAGAAAGCTGACAGAACACAGATAAAAATGTTTTAATGAGATACGAGCCAAATCAGAACCAAGTCGTTTGTATTTTCAGTCAGGTTGTGGTTTCCCCTTGTGTCAAAGCCAGAAAAATTCCCCTTGTGTCAAATTCAGAAAAAGGCATTACTATCATAGGTGTATGGCACCAGAAAACCATAAAAAAAGCTGTTGCTCCAGACAGAAGATCAGGCAAAGGCTCTCATAAGCTTTCAGTAATTCAGGAATTACATGAAGCGCCATTGTCTCCAGACCCTGCATATGATTTCACCTCCAAGACTACATGAAACCTAGGTCAAAATCAGATCAAACAACAGCTTTCAGTTTATCTTGAGTAAAGGATGTCAAGCAGGAATCTTAGTTCAGTGCTCTCTTTTCAGGGTATATTTTGTTTTCACACTGTATCCGTAACCTTCACAGTTTCCCAACTATAACCCCCCCGCACACACAATCATATACAACACAAGAATCTAAAAGTACTTTTCCTTCTTTGTGAGGGGCTGCCGCCTCACCAGTAACCAGTATAAAGCAACTCTCTCTGTGACCAGGACTACAAGCACAAAATCTGAAATGCAAATCTTAGCAACATTTATGCTTTTTATAAACTGAACAGCAGCAGATTGAGAAATAGGGAATGGCGTGCACTAACTTTAAAAAAATGCTTGCCGCAGTTTCGTTGTGTCAGACAGTAACTGAAAGTCAGCTGAGCTTTAGGGAAGGCACAAATGGGAACTCTTAAAGATATAATATACACTACTGACATTTAAAAAGACAAACAACGAGTACAGAGCAAAGGGAGCTCATTTAATAAAATAAGGGCTTGGCAGTCTGTGTTTATTTGTCTTGGAGAGCTTTTTTCTATTTTTTAAAGAGCACCATTCACATTGCTCATTTTCAGGTTTGGTTACATCCCTGACGGATAATTTCCCAGTTACTACCCTTATTAAAAAATAGTAGACTATTTCACAGCAGTAGTCCCAATCACTGTAGCAATACAGTGCTGTGTATTATGCTATTCATCTTCAAAATGCTCCATAAATATTAAAGACTAGACCATAACATTGCACTCTACCTTGAATAAAGGTAGCCTGTAGCTATTCCAGCCTTAGAACTTCATTCTCTGGACCCAGACTCTGCAGTTTCCCACTTGCATCCCTCTTGCTCCAAGGGATTCAATGCAAGTAGGAGTCTGGTTTTACCTGAGTTCTTATTCCTGAGGAATAAGAGCCGAGGAGTCTAAAAATCTAAGCATGAGAGTGAAAACCCATGAAAACTGGCCTTTCTAAGGTGTCCTCGATGCTCTATGAAGGACTAAGTGGCCAAGGTAGAATCTCTACCAGAAGTCCATATACTAAAACAGTGTTCCTGAATTTAAACAGCACTGCATTAGACTACACTAACAGCTTACTGGGTCTTACACTGGGTCTACATAAATATATTCTGTACCAAAGATGTCATGTTGGTAATTTATCTTTCATCACAATAGATAGACAACATTGTATCATTTAGATCTCTATTGTATCTTCAGAAAAAGGATGGAAGAAAGCTACAACTTCACCAATACACTGCTTATTTTAATGCAGAAGCACCTACAATTATATAAATGTTAAGTAACCATAGCTGATTAACTCTGTTAAGGTTAATTGCAGTTGAATGTAATTTAAAGATTCATTTGAAGTTAATTATATGTTCTTTTAATAATCAACATTTTCATATTGCATAAAACAGCTGGTAGGAAAATGTTTCTATGCCTATTAAGTCCCTGTTGAGGTCGAAGAGATACCAGGGAGATTTCTCTGTGAAATGCATGCAACTATTTTCCCTCCCAGCTTCAGACAGTGGAACAGGGCATTATTAGCACAAAATCTTGAGCAATTTTCTTCTGGAATCCAGACCACCTTCAGTACCTCAAATGAGTACCTCAAAACTTGAGTAACATAACCAAAATTAGTCTGGAATAACCTTGACTGCAGGAGGCTTATATCACAATGTGCTGACAATCATTTCTGTCCCAGATATTTCAGATCACCAAAGATCCAATCGATCCTTTAACTTTTAAAAGAGATTACTCAAATGATGGGAGAGTGAATATTCTAGTCCCACAGGATGAAATGCTTTCAGTGAGAATAGCACTTCACTCGAGATTTGTGTACTGATACCGAGACGTTCTGAGCATTTCACTGCAGAGTACAGTCTCATTATTTTTCCTAGTCCAAATCATTGTCAAAAGCACCTGGGCTTCCAGAGCGGTATGGCCTTGTAGTTTTAATGCAAGAGCAAACAAAAAAGCTCAAAACTATCATCATTTCTTGTTTTTCCAACATTCAGGGAAGCAGTTTCAGTTACCTGCCCTGGTTTCTAGCAGAGATAAAACCTTTCATTTAACATTTTAGAGGTGATATGTTGAACAGCTCATAAATTTATTGTAAAATACCTGAAGCTACTATTCTAAAAGCACTGAACATTGCCAAGGTGATACTTATGTAAGTTAGATCTTTCACCTACGTTTTTTCACTCATGGTTGTAAAGCCATAATTGTGATAAGCATCTATAAGAGTCAACAAAAAAACATGATTATAAAGTATAGCTAAATGGGAAGCCAGGCTCTCACCTCTCAGTAATCTATCATATGTAAGAAACAGAAAAGGGATGCTGACAGCAATGCTTGTGAATTACAAGCAGGGAGTTCTAAAAGAACCAGACTGGAAGTGAAAAGTCCCTCTTCGTTCGGCAAGCTACAAAAAACTAGCTGAGCTATTAACCGGCTTTTCATTGACTTGACGGGGTATCCCGCTGGGTCTGTGTTCAGCACAGTCGTGAACACCTTGCTGCCGACAGAGTACAGAACTGTGCTGCTTCTGCTTCATGCGGGGGTAAAACACGAGGTGTCTGTGTCCTGGCTGTTCTTGGATATCTGCACCTTGCCACTGTAGCTGTGCTGAATTAGAGAAATTCCACATCTGAGAGAGCGTACTAATCCTATGAGAGGGAGCATTTCCATGACTTAACATAATGGTGCTGTGCACAGAAGAGACAAAGCTCAATAGAAGGATTCCCAGAAACAATTGTCAACACTTTGTTTAAAATTTTTTCCTTCTCTGCATTTCTGTTCAGCCAGTTTAGCATTGTTTAATTCTAACAGGCTACTTGCTGAACAGTCAACTATATTAAAAAAGGTCTTGTTGATTTTTAAGGTTAAATTCAAAAGGCAGAAGGAAAACTACCGGGATTACTGGGGGAGAAGGCTCAATTAATCAATTTCCACATCACTAATAGAACTACAGATTTTCTTTTTAAATGACACTTCCTATGTTTGAGGAATACAGATGTTTATTCTAATAATTCTATAACACATTTCTTTCATAGAAGGCTGTTTCTAGTGGACTGGAGATGAAGCACAACACTGGCAATAGTTTTCTAAGGTCCTAGTCCCAAAACTCAGACATTACACCTGGTTTGTACCTCTCTTAATGCCATAAATATTGAAATTTTATTCTGTGTATCTTGAACCATGAACAAAGTCGTGCCATCTTAACAACATTATATGGATTCTAAGTTTTCCTCATGACAGCATGGGGCTATCTTGCAAGAAATATTGTCATAGACTTTTTAAAAAATCTATACAAAATACAGACTTGTTTTGGACATAGTCCCATCCTTTTTCTAATGTAGGAATGATTCAAAATACTTGGCCCAGAATACACCTATTTTTTAATGATTTTTTGCCCTCCCATCTCCTTTCTGTAAGCCATAAGCCTCTAATATGAAATACAGAGCTGTACTGGTATAAGAGTTTGGTGGCTGATGCTGTAACTCTTACATTCTGGGTTGTCTCCCTATGTCAAATTTAGGCACGTGATTCTTTCTTCAGTACTTCTGGAAGAAACTGCCAAATGAACGAAGTAAGTGCACATGGCCTTTAGTCAATTTATTCTGACTTCAATAATTACATGGAAGTACTGTCAGTCCTGGCCACTTGGTTGTATTCACATTGTTTTCTCTTCAGAGTGTCATCTTTGCAATTCTTCCAACTATCTCATATTTCTTTGCTTTATTCATATAACATACCTTTCAAGTTATCATCCTTCATTCTGTCAATGGGAACAGATATATGCTGTATCCCTTTTATCTTCACTGAGTTTCAAAGGCAAAGGATAATGTAGTATCACACATGATAAATCCATTTTTCACTAAATGCCTTATCGTCTTTCCACCAGTGTAAAACAGTTCAGATCTGAGACACCCCTCAGCTGGCCACCTCAACACCTGCGAGACTGAAATGGTCACAAGGAATAATTTTCAGTTGTTCCACGACTGAAAGAAGAATTCCTTTGAGTTCAAACAGTTCCCAGGTTAAACTCACAGTTCTCTCCACAAGTAACACTAGCTTCAATCTCCTCTTCTCAAGACTGAGCAACAAGAATTTTTTCACATTATTTTCCTTTATGCACAACCCCAACCTCAAGGTCTGATGCCTTCTACTCTTCACAAGTCTTGCGTCACATTAAGGAATACATGTGGTTAACAGGCAGACATAAAATCAGGAGAAACATTCTTTAGACCCTCCCAGTAAATTCATGCCTCCCGTTCTCCAATAATTACTGACAAATATAAAGAATAAAGCCCCAAGATGACTCAGCTATCTGATACCACTAACTTTCAGAGACCTATTTCTATGACAGTACTCAAGAGGGTTGTATTGTTGGCTTGGCAAAGACAAACATTTATTCATGTCAAGAAAACAACTTGTAACACCATCTTATCTACCATAACATATCATCAAGACGATCCCTCACAAAAGAAGAGGTAGCCAGACAGCTATTATTACTTCCCTTTATTATGAAAGCTGTACGTTCTCCTTGCAGAATAATATTTCACCTTCAAATTCTTTTCCTTCCTCACTTACTGGCTTTGTTTGTATGCAGAATTTTTAATTCCTCCTCTCCCCACCCCATCCCCTCACCCCAGTGAACTGGATAGCTTCTTTTGTCAATGTTTCTGACCATCCTTGTGCTAGATGACTATCCTATTTAATTGTTTGAGTTAAAAAAATAAAAGCAAGGAGAACTCTTTCTTAAACAAATCTGAAAACCTAAGCCCTTAACTGAGCCTCCTGAGTCATTCAGGCTTGGAAAATATGTCTTTTAGTTTGGCTGTTCTAGGAAAGGCAGAATCGGAGAATTGCACTTACAGGAGCTATAGTAAAAATCACTGTACAATATTAAATAGTCTTCTATTTTTTTGCTGTTTGAGTTCTGCAGCTCAGAACTGTAAGCGTGCAGGAACACGTTTAAATTATGGGAACTACTGAGGGCATCCAGCAGACAGTGAGTCCCAGTGCTTGGGATGAGGTTGCAGCCACCACCCTGGGAGAGAGGCTGCCACCAACACTGTATAAAAGCAAAGTCAGGAACTGAGAAGTTAAGGTGGATACAAAGCTGAAAGGCAAGGTAACAACATTGTTAAAAATCAGAAAAATAAGGAGTCAAATATGGCCACAAAGGCTGTTTTGCAGGGAGCACAGGATGGCTGGTCAGGAATCTGGCTCCAAAAGGGAAGGGGCAGAGCAAGAGCGGAGAGTGCAAAATCCAAACGGCTGCTGGAACAAAGGAGCAAGGGTCAGAACCAGGAATGACTGCCCAGCTCACATATGCAAACAGTAAACAGCCCAAAGGAACTGATGGGTTAAATCTTACATCCGTTTTGATGCAGTAGATCAGCCAGCAGTTTTACAGACCAGTTCTCAACTGGTTGGGTTTGTCTGGCTTTTGCTGTCCAAGTTGAAGCCCAGATGGGGACAGAAGAGTTTGGTTGCCCAGATGAAATCTAAAAGACTAGTAACAATTTTTAAATAAATCATATGATTTTCAGAACTGCTCAGCAAACACTGGTTCCTGTGACTTCATTTTTACTCAAGCATATACTGAAAACTTCCTTCACCTCCCAAGGGAGGTTTTACAGAGACAAGATACAGACCAAAGCACTGAAAGTTGAAAAATTAGTTGTCGTGGGATACAAAATTCAGTTAACCCTAACTGATATTTGGGACCTCTCTGTAAGTAGTATGTAAGTTGCTCATTTTACAGCCCCCAACAAATGCAACTGATAATCTACCAACAAATAAAATTTACTTATAAAATCCTGGTGTATGACACTTGTGGATTCAGTAATTATAGAGGAAAGAAAAGCCAGATTAAAATCTGCATAACAGAAATTTCCTGACTTTGATTATAGTGGGCAAAAGGACATTTTAGGATGCTGCAAGTGCCCTAGGTGTTTTACACAGAGAATGAAGTGCTGGGAAGAACAGCATCTGATAAGGTAGGAGGAGATGCAGTTGTGTTCTCTGGATCTCAGTTAACTGCTTGTTCTGCCCAGAACCCTCTGAGAGGTATCACTGTCACAGCTCATAAGCTGTCTGCCCTTCGTGGCCTCTTTGTAGAAGCATAAACGTGTCTATCAGGACTTGTTATCACGACTGCCTGTCGTGGTTTGGGCACAAAAATTATTTGAAATTATTCCATTTAGACTCTCTCATCCTCCTGGAAACAAATGCTGCAAGCATGAACTGCATGTAGGTGTGGTTACACCTACGCAGATACTAATCATAGATTAAACTAGACACATGAAGCATCAGAAGTCAGCACCTTCTATAAACACAGATATTTAATGCATGGATACATGACTGGTAGAGTAATTGTCTGCTGATAATCTGTTAGTTTGATGTAATAAGGCTTTATTTTAGGCTCAAGCCACAAGTACAGGATAACCTCAGACTTATTTAGCCAACTTTTAGCCCAAAGCAGAAAAAGGCAGAAATCCACAGTCTGCTATTTCCTTCCTACAACAGAGGGGATAGAAAATGCTCTCCGTATCATACACTGACAAAGGATAACTTTGAGATGGAGTAAGGAGACTACAACAGCCTCTGAAGACACACCTGGGTTTGAGAAAAATAATTCTTTTCAGCAGCGTTTTAAAATTGCATCCCCAGCTTCAATCAAGTGCATCTTGATGTAACAGGAATACAGTTCAGAGGAACTCGAGCGACAAAGTGCTAAAGAATGTTTTACATGAGATAGTCACAGCATGAGGAGACTCGCTAAGAACTCTGCTGGCAGGAGTCAAGAAAGAGCTGAGCAACTTTAATAAGAAGATCAGGGAAAATGAAAGCAAAATTAAAAAAAAAAAGTCAGAAGAAGAAAAGAAAGGCCAATGTAATAGAAATCTTGTCTGACTACAAAGGCTGAAGAGATGAAAGGCAAAAGGAACTTCATGTGTTTTCTACCTTCTTGTTTTTGGGCTCAGATGCACTGGCGCATCTCTCCAAATGTCAGCGAGTCAGAAAGCAAATCAAAAGAAAGAGCTCTGATCTGGGGAGTGTGATTTTGAAAAGGAATACAGCTACCGAGGGTGTAATGTGGCACATCAGGCCACCTGGATAATGAGGGGCAGCAGATAAGAAGCAGGATGAATTATGTCAGCTCCTAAATGAGAAGGCTGATGGCAGAGATGGGTCCGTTTTGCTGGAGCTTTCATTAGGAATCAATTGTAGACCAGCACTTTGGGCCACAGCTTTGGCGCTGTCTTTGCTGTGCAGAACGAGTGCTGTTGGACATGAGATTTCAAGGAGCTAATCTCAGGCTTGGAGCCATGGATGACCAAGCTGTCAGCTCAAACCATTTCCAGAAAGCTTGCAAAACACTGAGCTGAAGTCCAGTTTTGTCTACATTTTCCTAGAGGTTCAGAGAATATTGTGAAGTTAAAAGGAATTGCCTAAGTGTTGTGACTTGTGAACTGCATCTAAAAATGTTGATTTATCTTTTAAGATCGTTAACTGATTCCAGAATTTCTTCTGATACCCAAATATTTTTGTGTTAAAATTGTAACAAGTAAGCAAGTTATATTCATACAGCAAGTTTCCAGTGTAAGTTCATTCTGATGAACAAAGAAAGGGTTCGACAGAGCATGTTGAAAATGGCACAAAAAGGAATAGCCATGGTCTCTTTTGTTTACTTTTGGCAACATACTCCTTTGAAATCTTTACCTTTACTGTGGAGTAAAAATAGGACGGCTGTGTAAGCAAGAACAACTTGTTAACTTGTGAGAAATATAGAATTAATCCTGTAATGTCATTGCTGTGGGTTTTCTCATTGAATTTTGTGTTTGCCTTCTGCAAATATTCATGTAACTACATTTACTATGCAAAGTGAATTTCATCGCTTGCTGCTGGCTTGCAGAGAGGGAACTTTACATTCAGTCGTGAACTTTCAGGCTATTCAAAGAGCTGAACTAAAAAGCATCATCTGACTTAATTTACAGCTAATCAATTAGACTAATATGGCTAAATAAAAGGAGAACAATATTAAATCTATTTGATTACAAATACATTTGGTGAATTAATTTAGAAAGTGGACATCACTATGTTTGTCATTAAAACAAATACTCTGCTGGCTAATCATCACTTATAAACACCATGACAACGGGATAAGAAAGAGGACGGGTTGAATAAGGTAATGATTAAGCACCAGCATTACATTTTGACCAGTGTTTGGACTAGCTCTACTGCTTGATTTTCTCCAGAAAATTCCGTGCTTTTCTCATGAAATTTTGTATTATTCTGCTGCTCAGTTTCACTCAGACCTACAAATGGAAATATTGGGGGGAAAAAATCATACTTGAAAACAAAGCCATGAATGAGGCTATTTCTGTTCTGTTTCAAAGCCAGCCAGGGATGACAAAAAAGCTCAAAGGAAAGCCTGTTCTAATGCAACTTTCTCCTCCAAAGATTTTTGGATGCACTTGGATACACGTTTGAACCCATCAGGATTTATCTGACCAGAAACAAATTGCTGAGCAATCCTCATATGCTCATGGGTCCAAGTCATAACCTGGAATACCATCTTGTACTATAATTCGTAAAGCAATGAAACTAATAGCTTTATCAGAATTAAAAGTTTGAAACCAAATCAGGAGGAACACAAGATAATTAATTGGAGCCCAGTAACTTTTTCCGGGTGCTTGGTATCATATCTCAAATGCTATTGCAACTCATTTGTACAAAAGCAAAGGATATATATTTCTCATGATACAAATGAAGGTGCAATCTCTCTTTACCTGGACACATCCACATCAATGCTGGCTTTCATTTGAGGATGCAAAATTGGGATGGCAACAGAATGACAGTGAGACCTTAATTTGCGTGGTCCAGGGCAGAGTAAATTGATGGCAATACATGGTTTTGCAGAAAGCAAAAGGATTTGCTGGCTGACAGCTTTTAAGCACAGCTGCTTTCTGGGCACTAGGGAACTGTACATTTTGCAGTTGCTTCCGTATGTTGCCACTTCAGTCATCTAAATCTCTGCCCAAGACTGTAAACATTTGTGAATGAAATGGGTTTTTTCCCCTCTCAGAAGGAGAATACGCCACAACATGAGTGCAACCTGTTAACCAAAGTCCTTGTAGTATCAGGGAGACATGAGTCTTACACACAGCTTAAAAGTCTGTCCTCATTCTGACCCAAAAGCTCTAGCTGAACAGAACTGTGGGAAGCTCAGATGGTTATGGGTGGTGATTTTGGGGATTAATGCAGGTTGAGGTGGACAGAAAGTCTGAAGGAAATGGGACATACAACTTATGTTTTACAGGGTTAGCAGCATTCAAGCACAAGTTTGTCCAATGAATAAGGGTTGCCAAGAGTGAGGGAGATTTCTCCATCACTTTTTCTCTTTTCTGTTCTGAATAACAGCAGGGAACAATGCACAGCAGCAGAGAAACACACAGCAGCATCCCCAGTGCATGGAGCTGATCTACAGTTCCCATGGAGACAGGTATGGTTACGCAGTCACTGAGAGAGAAGGGTCCCTTCTCCTGTCGCATTTTCTTTAAAATTTTAGTCCCTGTATGGTATTGTCAGCCTTCTTATTTTTAAAAAAGGCAGCGCAGTTCAAATCATTGCAATTCTATTCCCTACAATTCGAGATCCAGATGAAGAATGCCAGTTACTGAAGGCTTTCTTCACTTCAGTCTTTACTGCTCAGCCCAGCCCTCAGGAGTCCAAGACTTTGGAGAAAGTAACAGGGAAAGAGGAAGACTTCCCCTTGGTTGAGGAGGATCAAGTGAGAGATAAATTAGGTCAATTAGACATTCACAAGTCCAGGGGCCCCAATGGGATGTACCTGAGAGTGGAGCTGGTGGAAGTCATTGCTGGGCCGCTCTCCATAATCTTTGAAAGGTCCTGGAGAACAGTCAAGGTCACTCCAGTCTTTAAAAAGGGCAAGAAGGAGGGTCCAGGGAACTACAGGCTGGTCAGCCTCACCTCCATCCCTGGGAAGACAATGGAACAGCTCATTCTGGGTGTCATCTCAAGGGATGGGGAGGAAAAGAAAGCTATCGGAAGTACTCAACATGGATTCACCAAGGGGAAATCATGCCTGACTAATCTGATCGCCTTCTATGATGGTGTGACTGGATGGATAGCTGAGGGGAGAGCGGTAGATGTGGTCTACCTTGACTTCAGCAAAGCATTCGACATGGTCTCCCACAGCATCCTCATAGGGAAGCTTAGGAAGAGTGAATTAGATGAATGGACAGTAAGGTGGATAGAAAACTGGTTGCAAGACAGAACTCAGAGGGTTGTGATTAGGGGCACAGAGTCTAGTTGGAGGTCAGTGATGAGCGGTGTTCCCCAGGGGTCAGTACTGGGNTCAAGAAGGACAGGGAACTGCTGGAGAGGGTGCAGCAAAGGGCTACAAAGATGATTAGGGGACTGGAACACCTCTTTTATGAAGAAAGGCTGAGGGAATTGGGTCTCTTCAGTCTGGAAAAAAGACGACTGAGGGGGGATCTTATCAACTCTTATAAATACTTGAAGGGTGGGTGTCAGGAGGATGGGGCCAGGCTCTTTTCAGTGGTGACTGGCAACAGGACAAGAGGTAATGGGCACAAACCTGAGTATAGGAAGTTCCACCTAAACATGAGGAGGAACTTCTTTACCTTGAGGGTGGCAGAGCCCTGGAACAGGCTGCCCAGGGAGGTGGCGGAGTCTCCGTCTCTGGAGACATTCAAAACCCACCTGGACGCGTTCCTGTGTAACCTGCTCTAAGGTGGCCCTGCTCTGGCAGGGGGGTTGGACTAGATGATCTCCAGAGGTCCCTTCCAACCCTGCAATTCTGATTCTGTGAAGTGGTTTTAAGACTTAATTGCATCACTTCTCTCTCATTGAAATGAATGGAGAGAAACAATAAAGGGCAGAATTTGCTTCATTGCTTGCAAAGCCCAAGGGCTTTCTGCAAAGGAATGCAGGGTTATGTCAAGCATAAAAAATGAACGAGCCAGTACTGTCGGTCTCCTCTGTGTACTTGCAACATTCTTGCTATGTACACACACTCCCTCTGCTCTCTACAACAACCTTTTCCATTATTATCAACTTTACCTTCCTGAGCAGCATCCTTTGTTTTCCAGTCCAAAGACTGTGTGTTTTGTCAGCAGTCCTGCATTTCTGGAGTGGACAGGGATTGGTAGTATTTGCATAGGCTTGTTTGGCCAAAGATTGCCATATGTTACTGCAAAGATAGTAGTTTACCTTTTCTTTTTTCTTTTTTTCTCCCCATATGTTACATGCCAGAAGTTTTTTGAAGGTCTAGAGCATAAGCCAAGAGCAGATTTTAGTTGGTTCTCAGCACTGATCGCTTATCTTCATTATCAGAAGTAGGAAAAAAAAAACTAGAAGAAAAATAATCCAGACATACTATTTGGATTTTTACATTAACTCCTGTGACTGTGAATAAGCTTCAGAACAAGAATTACTCACAGAAATGAGCCACGAAGGAATCAGAAAAACTGATCTACTTCAGAAACTTTAAAACATAAAGGGTGAGAGATTCTGTGGATAGCGTATTCATTTTAACTGACCATGCAGAGAAGAAAGGCTTTGCAGAGGCTCGGTTGAAGGTCTAGGTCCTTAATTAGCGCAATGGATTTTTGCACAGAGATGAGCAGGGGCCAGAAGGATGCCAGATGGGAGCAGTAGCCAGGCAGGTGATACAATCAGCATATGACAAGGCAAAACTCAGAACCAAGTCAGAGACAAAGAGCTGTTGTATTTATTGCTAAGAACGTAGGTGACAACTGGAAGGAAGAACTGCAAGTCCTGATGTAGGACATGAAACCGGATGATTGTAAACACAGTAAGCATGGCTGACATTGCATTGAATAAGAAGGGCTGTTCAGAAAAGATGGAGATAGCACTAAAGCAACAGAAAGTGGTATGGATAAACGAATTCAGTTCACGTCTAATCAGAGACAGAAACATGCAAGTCAGGAATCAGAAATGTGGTGGCTTTATTTAATAGAGGAGGAAAAGTGATATTGGCAACTACAAGGCCTGATCTCAATCAGGAATAATATGAAGGAATAAATAGTGGAAAATACAAAACACCATGAAGAACAATGCTATCTTATTTGTCAGCATAACTGATTTTCTAGGGAAATTAGGTACAATCTAATCCATCAGGCTTAAGGAAAGCAATCAGCATGGTGTCAGATGAAAAATTATTATTTAGCATGAAGAAGATATGATGTAGTTCTGAATTGTAAGATAAGCAAAGAGCTAGCTAGCAAAGGAAGAGACCTGCTGGTGAGTACAATTCTATGAGAGTCTAATGTAATATTTTAATTAATTAACAGGACATAATGGTATTTTCTGGTGGTAAAAAATGGAGAAGTATTGTCACCATAAATGGAAGCTTTTTTTTTTTTTTTTAAAGTAGGAAGACCTTGATGATGATAAATTCCAAAAGCATTCAAAAAACTAGTATTTCGTAGCACAGAGCTGTGCTTCTGGGCTCTGTACAAGAAATACAATTGTGCTATTGAATGAGGAATCATCACTTGGAAACGAACAGAGAAAAGCACAACAGTCTTGGAGTACTATCTCATCACTGTAAACATCAAGAAATGTGACTCTGAATATGACAAACTCAATTCCAGGATATCTACAAGGTAAAATATTTCCAGTGAAACAGAATGGTATTGTACAATCGCATTGTACAAAGCAATAGCAGAATAATGTGACTAAACTCATATTTCTGCAAAGGAAAATAATTTCAATTGGAACAAAGCAGTGCTCCTGAAGGGAAAGGAGCTGTTTTTTCAAAAAATGGCAACTGCTTGCCCAAGCAAAGTGTGAGCTGATGGAGAGTATGACTGCTCTCTGTAAATATAGAGAGGGGGAAAATCCATTATTTAAGCTAAAAAAAAAAAAAAAAAATGTGTACAAGCCAACAACAAATACAGGTATTCTAACCTTTAAAGCAGAGAGGCTCTGGAACAATCAGAAATTGGTAGCAGCACCAGAAAAACTGCCTAGGTTTGCAATGGAGCTAATATGTGACAAACATTTTGTGATCGGGCTTGAAAGACCCAAGCACCTGCTCTTGGCCCTTCCTTGGGTGTGCCACACTAGTCCCTCATTGCCCCATGCCAGCCCCTCCATAGCTCGCCAGTTTACATACCGCAGCACCAGGTAGGTGCTCTCTCACATCTAGCCTGGGCCTGATGCAGCAGCTGCTTGTCTCCGTCCTGCTACCAGGATCCTCCCATCACACAACCTTTTATCCATGCCCCTTTAAATGCAATTAAAAGATATATAAAATATATATATATAAATGTAAAGGGTTAACAACTAGGTGTTGCATAGAAAACACTTTATAAAGAAAAAAGACAGTTGCACATATGCTAGAGATGTAGTGTTTCTCTTACTAAAATATATTCTTGAGTGTAAGTAGGAAAGGACTAAACCTGAATCAATGCTACATTTGTTGGGCTTTTCGTTAGAGCCACCAGAACGCAAGGTGGGAGAGATGCGTCTATCAAACACCACAGAAACATGAAATTTGAATATTTGGCAGAACATAAATTCATGCATTCTTGAAGAGCAGGCTCTGACTCACAACTGAAAGGGTGTTGCTGCAGCAGAGGGTCCATGGTATGGAGCTGAGCAGTCCAGCTCCCTCCCGCTAAAGGACTTAACACCATGCACCGCTGACAATACAGTGAAATTGAGACTGATGATCGTCTGCTAACTCCAATGATTTGGTGACAGCGCACTTGAAATCTTTATTATCTGTTTTCTGGCACATTAACTGGACTGACTTACACCCTAAACTGCCATAACGGTCAGAGAAGTCCTTCTGATGGCCATTATAAACAGCTGCACTGAATTCTTGCTCATTATTCCTTGTGAAAGAAAACTACTACGTCTGGATTGCTACAAATCCTTTCCTGTTAAAGCTGCTCTGCATGAATCATTGCCTGTGGCAGGGGAAACGGTGCAGCTCTATGAGCAGCTCTATAAAAAAAATCCTTGGAAATAGGGCTCCTTAGTACTGAGAGAACGTGACCTGCAGAGCTCTGTCCCATACCTCCTTTGATCCAAGTGGCATGGGGTGTGTAGCCTCAGCCAGCAGCGTGGGAGCTCTTTTCCTCTTCAGTAAATGGTATTAAGCACATTCACCTTACCAGTGAGTTCCACAGGAACCCAGTGAGCTCAGGAGATGATGTAATCTGCATGCAAGAAATGGAGACTGCAAACATCAAGAGAAAAAGAAACAGACAAAATGCAGAAAGCATGAAAGCCCAGGCAGGATCACAAGCGCCTCCAAGAGTTTCCTTGGTCAGGATGAGTTTCTCTCAAACAGCTGCCATTTCTAGAGCTGATATGACACTGACGTGTGTGTATGCTACTTTTCCACTGGGCTGAGTGCTGACTCAGAGGGTTGAGATGATGTCCAAGTAATTTTTCTAGAAGCTGTGCCCCAGTCTTTGATCCCTGATGCCAGATAAATTGACAGCTTCCCCTCTTAATTTCCTCCCTATTCAATGTGTTGATCTCATTTACGACAGCAGATCAAATCTAGAGGATACAAATATTAAGTTATACTGAGTCTCATTTAGAAGTGATCAAAGAGCACTATGTATCAAGATTTTCTCTGATGAGGATACAACACTGGAAAGGATGCCCTGCTCTGTTTTAGAGTCAAAAGTTCCACAAAGTAGAAAAACTTCTTTTTTATAAACCATAACAAAAATATACATTTTGTCTTCCCTTTTTTTCCATGAGATTCCCTGAAATGATTTCAAGAACATCATTGTCTTGCTAGAAACTCAAATCCTGAAAGGCACAATTGTGCCAGAGTCCAAAAAAAGAAGCACCCCCCCCTCCAAAGTATCAAAATAGGTTTAAAATCATCTATGTTCTGATAAGACTCGCTGGTAACGCAGTTGGAAGAAAAGTTGTTCTGTGTCTTGCACTTATTACTGTGTAATGCATTCATTGGTATTTGATGCTTTTCTTAAAGCTTCAATTTCTAGAGGCCTCAAATCCCTAAGGCTTTCTATAGGATAAAAAAGAGAGTGTATTTTTTAATGGCGTGGTGAATTTCCATGAGGACTCCTGATACTAAGAATCTTCAGTTGCTCTAGTAAATCAAGATTCACATTTTGAGGTTGGCACATCAGCCCAAAATTTCAGGATTTAGGCACCTCTTTCATTACCTTTTCTTGGAAGTGTATGTCCTTTCACCCACTGACATAATGCTGTTTCCCTGTTGCCTCCATGCTGTCAAAGTCAAACCGCTGCACAGACAGGCTGTGAGAAACCTGTCTGCTTTGCTATGCTGTTAAAAAGGGTATTCACCCTCTGCCTATTGTCCTCTCTCAAGGAATGTTTTTTCAATGTCAGCCTTCTCTGTCTGTTAGTAAGGAGAAAAACAGGGATGTATAAACATACAAGGTCAGTATGCAGAGGAATACTGAAATTCTTTGGAAGAACCATATTCAGAGAGGGTTTCAGGCCACCATGGTGCATAAGTATCCATGATTCCTTCTACAGCATGCAATTTCATGGCTCTTAATTAAACCTCTCTGATGAGTCCATAATACTTAGGACTCAACAGCTACTTAAAGGAGGTTATTTCTCATCCCATTTGGGAACCATCCAAGAGCCATCTATTTCAAATATAAATTATATCCCTGTTGGGTCATCTCTGAACTCTTTACAAGATGGCATCTGTGTTGATGCACAAAAACAGTAGCACAGCTGACAGTTCTAACAGATCCTATGTATTAAGAGTGGATGCAAATTCAACAGCTCTACTGATCAATTTATATGCAGAATAACAGAAGAGATGCCTAAGGACTCTTAGAGGAATCTGACCAGAGAAGAGGAAGCAAGACAGGAGAAGTCTCCACTTCTGAGTGTTGGTCACAAAGAAGCTATCTGGATAATCAGTTTGTCAGATCAGATGACGTTCAATTTAACAAAAAGACCACAAGGTCAACAGCTACAACAGCTACACTGGATGAAACTCCTTCTGACAGAATACCGCCCACAACATCACTGCACTGAGGGTGCTTAGAACTGTGCCTAGGTGGCAGAATATTCCAGGCCTAGAAATGTGCAAAATCAAAGTCCTGAAGTCCCTGAAAATTCTTTCAAAAGTTAAGTTATTTTCCATCATCATTGCACCTTCTAAGCAATTTCATCCAGCATCAGTTGTATCTGTGACTTGAAGACTTGAAGAAGTGCCCATATGTTTTCTTATTCAACACCTAATACATACGACAGAAACACTGCTTAAAACCATTATTACACTCTGTAAAATTCTTATGCAGCTGAACAATTAATTTCATTAGACTGAAAGTTAATACAAATACTTTTTACTGGGAAATAAGCTGTGCTATTTGGTGGTTCCCGATTCCACAGTTCCCATCACACACCAATTTTTCCTGCTCAAGATCCTTTCCGACATAATTATAGGGTGAAGAAATATGTGAAAATTATATTAATTGAAAGGCATTTTCAAAGGCAGTCAGTGCTAATGAGTCCAACAAGAAAAACTATAGCCAGCTATAAAATAGCATGACTCTTAACCCTTTGCTAAGAATGGTAATTAGCAGGAAGGTCAGGCTTAGTATTAATGAGGTAGCATTTTTATTTCATTGAGATTATGTTTAGCAAGGCAAGTGGTTCAGGCTGGGGAGGAACAGTTGCAAAGAACCACCCAGAGCAACATGAAGAGGCAGACATAAAATACTCTTATCAGGAAATATTAATGAACACACTGTTATCTATGGAAACCTATGGCATGAGGATACCTCTGGTGGTTTTAAAGGCGTATGAATGATTAAGGAGGACAAATCCTTGAGCTTGTTATTTGAAGTCATTTGGCCACTCTTAGAATTCCCACCCTACAATCTATTCTCTGCCAGGAGCAGATAAATGCGCAAAGTGGAGTGGAGGTAAAATATGGGGAGTCCTTCCCTTCTCCCAGTGCAACCGGCTTGGCACAGCACCCAAGCAATCTCAGTTGCACAGTACAGTCTGATGGAGGACACCACAGGTTACTGCCCTTGGCCTCACAATGACTGTTCAGCATCTTCATCTGTGCAATGATTTTATATTCATGAGAATGCTACTTTCTGAACTATCTGCATAACACCCTGACTCTTTGACTTAGTCAAAAACCCTTTTATAAAGAAGGGAAATATTATTAAAATGAGCCTAACAGATCATCTCCTCCTACTACATTATTGTTACTTCACCAACTAGATGGCAATGGATTTGAATTTTCTTTCTGGAGTGCTGAGAAAGAGGTTACACACACATCGCTCACCACCTCTGCAAAAGCAACCATGAGGCTTTAGCTGGCTTTGGATATTGATGTTCACACCCCGTGTCACGCTCACAGCCCCTATTCTCATTGCATCATGAAGCGCTGAGCTTGATGTTTCCTACTAAGCATATTTGCGGCTACGTGATGAGATAGGGCAATGGAAAACACAGGCTTCATTCTTCACTCCTCTTCTGTAAGAACTTCTCTCTATTCTTGCATGTGGGCGTAAGGGCATATGTAGAACAGCGTGCATCTGGCATGAGACCCTCCCCAGGTGCACACCAGTGAGAGCAGTGTTTAAAGCCAATGTGTTTTGGGCAGGGATTCTTCTTGCCACACCTTGTCCATCAATTCAGTATCCAGAGAAGCTCTGAATTCTCTTTGTATGTTCTCCTTGTTCTCTACACCATGAAGCACACGCCAGGCCCTGTCCTCATAGACACTGTCGTCCGCTTCAGAATTAACAGGGAAAAGGAAGATGTGTGTCATGGTTTGTGCTGGATCGGCCAATGATGAGATGACAGATGCTCTCCTCCAACTCTCACTCCAAGGAGTGGAGGGAAAGAGAGAAAGAGATTTATGAGTTTAGAAGGAAATAAACTACTTGAATGAAATATAAATAATAAAATAAAAGAATGAAATAGATACAATATATACGAAATCCTATCAAGCTCCCACGATGACGATCACGTCACTGGCAGGCACGGGGGAAGTCCCAGACTGGACTCAGCGATGGACGGGAGCTGGATTCTGGATCTGGATTCAGTAATGCACAGATCAGGATCAAAGGCAGATGAACAGAGTCCTCCTCGGATGCCAACCACTGAAGAAAGAGGCTGACCCTTTGATCTCTCAGCTTTTACACTGAGCATGGGGCAGATGGGATGGAATGCCCTGTTGGTCAGTTTTGGGTCACCTGTCCTCTCTGCTCCTCCCCGCAGGTGCGACCCCTCTACACTTTTCCATTTCCAAACCTCCAATGGGGCAATAACAAAATTAGCTGACCTTGGTTGTTATAGCAATAAGTATAAGCAAGAGCCTCTCCACATGCCATTCCTTGGCATAAATTATAAACATAAATCTTATCACTCTGAGAATGGTTTCTGCACAATATGCTGTTAATTTCAGAGAGTCAGAAGAGGCTTAGCTAAATAGCAAAATTACTGAACACAAAGTTGGTTCTGTTTTAACTCAAACTAGGACAATGTGGTTTGATTAGACCTATCAAAATAAGTTCTGGGATACTGGGTGTTATTTAGCCACGTGGCTCTTTGTCTGTCTTCCTGCTTTAGTACCTTGATTCCCTTCAGTGAGGTCTGTACCTTGGCAGTTGCTCAGGAATCCTGAGTCATTTTTAAATACCAAATATTATTATGAGTATATCAAATATAGCCTCCTACTCTCAAAATTCCACCTAGTCTAAGACAAAACATCTCCTCATAGATCACGAAAAGACATGAGTATCTGTAATATTCAGGAAACAAACATCAGTTCCTAGAGCTCTCAGATCAACCTTTTTCATCTACCCACTAACGACAGATTTTTATCCAACATTTTCAGGTGGTCACAATATTCCAGAAGGCCTTGTGAACAACCGAAAACTTTTCATAAATAATAATGCCACAGGCATGGGTCTGAGCCAAGTACTGACAGACACTTCTCACAATCAGGTCTCTGAGAATCCTCCCCATTTTTTCAATTCGGAGAATTGTACATGTCATTACATAAAGTGATTACTGAAATCTATAAAGCTTGAGAAATTGCTTATCTCCAGCAGTTAACAGACAAGACTGCCTGTTAATGTAGGTTAATGTGCTAATAAACCATTTGTTAACAGCAGTAATTGACCAATTGTGAGAAAATATGCTGTATTTAATGCACGTCAGGAAGACAGAGTGCCCAGAAACCTGCTGGCATTGCTATTCATATTCTTGCTATCTGTGGTAGTGGGTATGGGGAAGTGGCTACTTCTAACGGCAAATTGCTGTCAGAGCCCATTACCCCATGCAACAACAGTGCTGGACTCTGCCATAAGCTAAATAAAAACAGGACCTCAAAGTAAACACAGAAGTTCTCTCTATAACAACCTTTGCTCCCGACAGGTTAAAACTTCATAGATGATCTCCCCTCTCCATGAGATTCACTAGTTTAACAGAAGCGCTTACTTTTCCAAAAAGACCAGCAAGTCCTATATATTAAGCAAGATTAGAAACAAGGCTTTGGGGCTCTGCCCTGTCTTTCATTGAGCCTCTGAAAGGGCTAAAACATAATATGAAGTCCCAAATTATAAGGGGAGGGGGGAAGAGACAGGTATTTATGTTAAAAATTCCCCAATCATTCTCATATCCTCAAGAGATAAAATTTCCTGCCCAGCTTGCCACCAAAAACTAATAAAATGTGCTTCAACAGAATTTCATGATTTTTATCCTTCCTCCCTTTCCCACATTTCTCTTACACTCCTATTTGCAATCGAATGCAGCAGATTAAACAGCATTCAGACTTTCTTTCGTTCCTTTCTTATCACTTTTCTATGCTCCTTTTTGACAGTATAGCTTTTTGGAGGTTGAAGTCTTGGAATGCCACTGAGAAAGAAAAAAGGAAACCACTCCGTTGTTTGCTTCCACTAGCAAAAAGTATGAAAAAGGGACAATAGGGAGGATGACAAAAGAACTGTATGGCACTAATTCAACATCTCTAGTTTTAAAAACTAAAAGGAAGGCATGGATAGGAGAAAGAAGAAAAATGTTTGCAGAAAGTTTTGCAAACATTCTTTGAAGACTCATGTCACCTTCTGATATTACAAAGACAGTAGAGGCTCTGGACACAGTCAAAACCAAGGCAGGGCTCCGAAAAGGTGTAACCAGGTAGCACTCACACAGTAGAAAATCTAGGTAAGGACCATCAGCTTGGAAGTTTTACAGTATTTACATAAGAAAAAATTCATCCTTTCAGATATTCCCAACAAAACAAGGTTGTTGTAATTCCTATTGATGCAGCAGGATTAATTTCTCTATGGCACAGAATGAATTATCCTCATTCCATTCCATATTTTTACTGAAATTTTATTATAAAAATCAATTTGAGCTCTCATTTACCTTCTTGTTTGTAACCATTCTGGAAACATAATTTGTCATTCACAGGCATTCATTGGATTCCAGGAAAGAATACAGGATTTCTTTTAGAGTATGCTTATCAATAATTGTGTAATGCCATAGGGAAATACGGCTCTGAATTGAGACAGTTGAATTCAAGTAAAAATCCTACTCAACATAATTACACTCTAAAAACAAACAAATGAAAGTTTCCCAGTTTAATTCTAAAAAGTACCAGTTTTAAACTGATTCATTTTGGAGACATTGCTAATAAATCTTAATATTTCCCAAGGAATAATGAATGGCTTGTAATTTAATTCTTTTTAAGCTGTTACTAATTCCTATGCTAATTAAATCCAGGCATCGATAGCAATTCCTTCTAAATAAAATCTGAGAAGGTAAATAATGTATTAAAATAAGTAAATACCATCATGTTACCCTGAAACAGGATGAGCCAAGAGCACAGAGAGAGAACTAAGGAATTGAGAACTAGAGGGAAATTCTATATGCCTGTCTCTCTTGTGTAGATTTGTTCAATATTTCATAATGCCGCTGAATTTCGGATGTATTTCACATCAACAAATCTCCTCTTCATGTGTTAAGAGTTGGCAGCTGAGGTGCCTTCTGTGAGCAAAGGGCTTGTGAAGGAGCCTTTCCCTTGGGGCTGAGATGAAATAAAAGCTAAGGAGGTATGAGAGAGGACCACCAGACAGAAGAGCTGCCCCCAGGGACTATGGGGAACAGGCTCTCAGAGCATAGAGACTCTGATGCCATACGCTCCTCTCTCCATGCCCAGACAGACCTTGTTCCAGAAGTTAGTGACAAAACTCCAGCAAGCAGGAAAAGCAGCAGACTCGGTGAGAGCAGAATTTTAGGTGTGTGCATGTCAGGTTTAAAGAGTGTCCATGGGGAAAGTTTAATAGATGGATCACATCATAAGCAAACATGGAGGGAGACACTTTTGAATCCTCCTCTCCTTGCCTTGCAATATATTAATAAATCTTATCTGTATTAGAGTAACCTCTAGACATCTCAATCAAGCTGGAGTTCCACTATATTAAGTATTCATATGGTAAGAAAGAATCCTGGAAGATCTTACAATGTAAAAATACAAGGTAGGAAAACAGCAAGGAAAAACTGTTTAGCATCATATTTTGGAGCTCAGTTAATGCCAGAAGATTCCTAGCAGCACCACTGGTATTTGTTCATCCACCTCCTAGCAGACAAATTAACCATGCTAATTTTGGAAATGGAAAATTAAGCGCAAAAAGGCTGAAGAAATCATCCAAGCTCACATGAGAAGCTGCAGAGGTAGCAGTAAATAAATCCCTCTGTAAGATGACCAGTTCTTTAAGTGTTTGAGAAATGCCTCTCTTTTAGGAAGAGTTCAGCTTCCTAAAGTTCAGCTTCAACGTTTATGAGAGTGTGCCAGTGAGACCAAAATACTGAATCTGAGTATCTGGTCAGATATGCTATGATTAGGCATCCCAATGAGAGATTACGCTGTGTATTCAGATAACAGGACATGCTAAACCATTCTGGCCCTGAGATGAGGCCTCGAACACAACAAAGCAACAACAAAAAAACCTCACCCAAAACCAAAATGTTGCTGTTTTCTTTTTCTTTGTAGCAGAAGAATGTTGAAAAGTCTTGTGAGCGAGCTGACAGCCACAGAAAAGTTTTCCATTTGTTTATGTAACCAAAACCAGACTGTGTATACAGCCATCCAAGCTCTTCTGAACAGGGATGGCGTACAGTCATCTTAATGCTTTGTAGACACAGCTAACCCTCTCCCAGACACAAATAATCCATGCTGAAGAATCATTTCTTACCTGAACTATATCTAATCAATAAGGAAACTAGTTTCAGATCACTCTGAAGTCTGTCTCTGTCCCAGGTCTCATGACAAGAGTTGGGTCTCGCAGAGCTGGNGAAGGAATTATTAGAGATTAGAAAAGAAGATGGGCTTTACTTGAGATTCAGGCTACTGTATGTCCTTCAGGTTGATTTCCCATGATAACTCAACATAGCAACAAGGCCAGAGGCCAGAGACTTCAACAACATTGCTAAGGACCAGCCCTATTTCAAAATGTGAAGAGCAACATCCTTCGGCGAGACCCAATGAAGTACAGCACAGAGAACTGGCCAAGATAATACATTTTATTTGCATGTATAGAAGGGCCTCCAAATAATCACAAAAAAAAAGGCAATGTTATTTCTTAATACTCCACTGAAACTGTTTTTGAGAGACTCAAATAAGGCCAAGACTTCTGGCCAGCATCTACCTATAGGCTGCAGCAACCCATTAATGCCTGTGATCTGGACATCAAAGCTGAGAAAAAGGACAGGGACACCCCAAGCCTTGTTTCCGCTCTCTGAAACAGCAGGATGCATTGTCTCTGATCCATGGCTGCAGCTAACTAGTTCCCAAAGGGGAGTCAGCAGATGATCCTGAAGACCAAACAGCCTAGTCCTGCATTGTCCCATTACTGATTCTATCCATCTCATGTATTTCAGTCATTTAACTCCAGTTATGATTTGGGCTTTAAGTTCTTCTTATGTTTTTACTCATCTTAAAAATTCTAATGCTACTCAGCTCTCTTAAGATCAGTCAGTGTAAGTGCAGAGGCCTCTTTGCGTATTACGGAACAGGTTGCAATGGAAAAGCATAAATTCCAAGAAATTAATGCAATAACACGCTCAGAATAGGTGCAGAGCTTCAGCAGGAAACATCACCTTGCACACATGCTAAAAGCCAGTGATTCTATACTCTTGCAAGGATCCTGTGGGCTTCAAGGTTATATGTCCCTGCCTCTTGGAGAGGCAAAATTTGTGATCACCCGATTTGCTGTCTCCTGCCTTTGCAGAAGCTCCTCTGCTGTCCTCCCAGTGCCACACCGGGCAGACAGAGGGAGCATGATGGAAGCCAGCATCCCCACACAGGGCAACACACATCTCGCTTCCGTGGGAGAGAGCAGCTCCCAGTTCCCAGTGACCTCCAGGACCACAATCCCTGCTCCTAACCCTGGAACAGGTTTCCAAGGTCAGAGTATCTGCTGTACTTTCAGTCTGTAAAAGGCACAGGATCCCACTGAGTTTGCAGGAATATTCTTCTCTGACTACCAGCCTTTCTTGGTACAAAAAAAGCCAAAAATAATGGTGACAGTGCATGAACACATAAAAATTAAAGATAATTGTAACAAAGACAAGAGCAGAGTCTCTGCTCATCGTTCAAGGCATCCCTGCTTTCTGCATACAAAGAAAATACAGATTCTCAAATTAACACACTTGGTGTTTAATGTTAGCGTAGGAGCAGAGTGCTCTTCTTCAGAAATACCTGGTTGATTTTAGCCTGCTTTTTACCTTTTAGCTATATATTTCCTTGGCTTTGCATTTATAAAATAAGTTCCAAGAGCTTCAGCAGTCTTTTGTATTTGAATTGTGGTTTGCTTTGTTCTGAACACCAGGGCATTTCTAGGCATTAATCCTGCCTGTTTATTCTATGCACATGTTTGTTCGTTCAGTTGGCTTGGTATGTAATGAGGTTATCGGCAGTTGGGGCCTTTTTTTATTTAGCATCATTAGGTTTTATGTTTTCTACAGGTTCCACATAGCAAAACATTCACCCAGATATTAAAATGCACAGAACAATATCTACCAACTAATACTGGCTCCAGGAATGACCACGCAGACACCATGAAATAACTCTAATGAAGGGAATGTACTTTTCCAGTGCTGACCTCTCTCACATTTTGTCTTCTAAGAGAAGACAAATGTTTCTGGCCCTTTGCAATGCCACATCCTCTGATAAAGTACAGAACGAATACATACAGGTGCCACGTTCACACACGCTCACAAGCTCACTGAAAAACAGACAACATAAAAATAAATTTTAAAAAAATCACCTTTGTGTCCAAACACCAGGTACTCCCTCATGAAATAAGAATCAGCCCAAGATGACAATAAAAGAAAAAAGCAGTTATTAGAGTGACGACTGGTTGCAAAAGGCAGTCCTGTGACACAGCTTTCCAGTCTGCAAACCTTTGCAGGTAGAATCATAGAATTGTCTAGGTTGGAAGGGACCTTTCAGATCATCTAGTCCAACCATCAACCTAACTCTGACAAAAAACCATCACCAAACCATATCTCTAAGCACAATGTCTACCCATTTTTTAAATACCTCCAGGGATAGTGATTCAACCACTTCCCTGAACAGCCTGTTCCAATACTTAATAACCCTTTCAGTGAAGAAATTTTCCCTAATATCCGGTCTAAACCTCCCTTGGCGCAACTTGAGGCCATTTCCTCTTGTTCTATCACTGTTACTTGGGAGAAGTGACCGACCCCCACCTCGCTACAGCCTCCTTTCAGGTAGCTGTAGAGAGCAGGAAGGTCTCCCCTCAGCCTCCTTTTCTCCAGGCTAAACAACCTCAGCTCCCTCAGCTGCTCCTCATAAGACTTGTGCTCTAGACCCCTCACCAGCTTCATTGCCCTTCTCTGGGCCCGCTCCAGCACCTCAGTGTCTTTTTTGTAGTGAGGGTCCCAAAACTGGACATAGCCCTCGAGGTGGGGTCTCACCAGTGCGGAGTACAGGTACTTAAGACACCTCCCTCAGCAGTTGCAGGGTAAGGATCCAAAGTCACAGCCCCCCCAGATGTGTCAGTTCCTGGGGGTCTGTAGACGTTTAGACCTACTTTGCTTCTGGCATGCTCCTCCACACTCTGGGTGCTGCATCTGCAATAAATCTGTGTATGGAGCCATGCCATGGTGGGGAGGACAAAGCACTATGTAGCAGAAGAGCGTGCGCTTTCCCTAGGGATCGCAAGGAGAGATTATTCACCCACAGCTGCTGGTACGGAGCATTCCAGCTCTCTTCATTTACCATGACCACAGCTACCAGATGCATCCAGCCAGCCCAGAGCAAATCATGTGTCATACGGAATTAAAGATGAGGAAGAAGAGAGGCCATGGGAGCTGTGCAGCAAGCATCTGAGATGCAGATGCAACGGCCAGGAACATGCAGAGTGAACGAAACGTAAAACACGGAGTGTATGAGACTGGATAAGCTGGATCTAAGAGGTGTGGAAAAAGGCTGGCTGAATGGTGTGCTAACCTCTAAAGATGAAGGAAGGGTGTAGGGAGCGTGTTGCAGACAACACATTCCAAGAACATCGCCATGGGAGCAAAAAGACCTCATTAAAAACATTTTTAAAGATTTTAAAGGTACTCAGGAAGAAATTTGAACATTTGTAATAGTTCTTGTAAAAAAAAAAAAATCAAGCGGTCAGCCTTCTTTTAAATTAGGGGGAAGGAGCCGTAACCATGGGTGGCATTGTTCACATTTCTCTGACACTGCGGAACACTCGGGCACGGCGGGGAGCACGCTAGGGTTGCAGCTTTTGGTCCTCTGGATGTGCACTTTATGTAGGCTGCTACGAAGCATTTGTGCTCGAGGCAGGGTTGCTCCCGAGACCTTTATAGACTAAAAGCGTTATTACAGAGCTGTGCTGGACTGGATTCCCTGACCCCGGTGACACACTCCCATTCTATGCATCTGTTTTCTAGTGCAGCATTTATAAAGAACAAATGGGACATTAGGAATGACCACATAGAGGATAATTTTGAAAAAGGCAGAGCAATGTTTGTCATCTTTGGCCATCAGATTAAACATGCTTATGCTAATTTACCTATATATCACCAGCATAACTTCTTTAATATTTCTGATTAGTCTGAGTTTCATAGTCAAGGTCAGGGTTTACACAATGCAGGCATGTAATATGAATCCCGAGGTTTCTTTGAGTGGGTTTTTTGGGATTTTTTTTAATGTCTGAATGTTCTATTTATCATACTCCAGCATCTCATAAATAATTGTATACATTGCGCTGCAAACCCTAAAGAGAAAATTAGCTATTATAAAGAAACTACAAAAAAACTCACATTCAGAAAACCAACCCATCCATACATACTTTTTTCCTCATAAAAATCTCCCAGCCACTTTCTAATTTGTTTTAATTACAAACTTCTATTTGGGGAACAAATGGGTTTGTGCGCTATGCAAGATAAATAAAAATAGCCACACACTGAAATCTCTTTTCCCCACAGACTGACCGAGCTTTTCAAACATTTGCCAGCAGGTTAACAAATGCTTCTCACAAAAGGAATTAAAAGTAATGCTACAAATAGTCATTTGAATCCAGTCTTCTATACCCTAAGCATTTTTGGCATGGACAGTTGTGCTTAAAGTAAATGTTCCTGTGTACTCCCTCTGTTTTGCACTCTCACTCCTGCAACATTTTATTCTCAATACTCTTAATGTGTTCAGCTCTTCCAAAAAAAAAAAACCAAAAACAAACCAAAACCAATGCACTTACACAGAGGGTTTATGCATGAGATTATATTACTTGCTTCTCTTCAGTAATTCTTACGTCATCATCCTTTGAGACGTCACTTGGAAAACTACCCAAATCCGAAGTCTCTGAAAGGTGCTTCTATCAAACTACAACAGGAAACCACGGACAGAAACAAATTCCAGGTCCCTGCTCGGGCAAGGACTAGGGCTGCGCTGGCTCGCAGCTGTCCCTGGCTCTGCTCTGCCCCAGCCTGCCCGGGGCGGCCCACACGACTGCCCACAGGACGCGGGCGGACAACTGTGTGCCATGTGCTGAACTCTGCAGCTGGCTGGGGGCTTTTCTGCTTTTTCCTTCTTAGAAAAATAAATTCAAGTTCCAAACAGAAAGACTTCTTTTAGGCGTAATACAGTAAGGCGCACAACTGTAAAGCAACCTGAAGAAGCTGTTCCATTAACACGACCATCCCATTCTATCTAGCACGGTCTTCACAATTTCCCTGCTACAGAACAGCACGAGTTCTGCTAATGAACTACATTTAACCTTCATGTACTACTTTTATGAGCCAAGCTTATACCACTATGTCAGGCTGTTAAATACAGAGCCTGTAGCTGGAAAAACTGAAGCACTGAAAAGCACTACAACCAATCACAAAGCAGGATCATGTTGGAAAGATGGGAATCTTCCACCTTCCTCATTTTTTCATTCTACCTCCCTACACTGCTATATGTAACACGCTAGAAGAAAACTAACACTAGTATAAGAACAGGAAAAATTTCATCTTATTTCAGACATGGGAAATGGGAAAGCCATATATTAGGCAGAATGGGGAACCTGCATCTGACAAAATCAATTTCAGGTATCGGGCACCACAAATAAAAATGCTCCCATACACCCAATTATTCTATTCAAACTCATTAATTTATTGTCGTAAAGCCACACATAATTAATTCACCTTCCAGGTGTGCTGCCATCTCCAGAAGGTCTAAACAAGGATTCAGAACTGGAGGAAAACAAAGGTTTTTTTCAGTCATATTTTTCTGCCTGTTGGGGGTTTTGGATGCCTTCTACTTTTCACAATTCTTGAGAGAGATTCACAGGTAGAAAAGTCAATTTTCAATGCATGTACAAGTGAAAGGGAAAAAAGACAGAAAATCCTGTGATCACTCACCTCACTGCATCCCCTTTCAAAACGGGATAGATAGATAGTAAAATTATTGAGCTCATTGCTTCACTGTAAGATCACAGGTACCCCTTTCCTTTGAAAAACTGTTTAGTAAGCATTCTTGCTCTTCAAGTTGCTTCTCTATCCTCCTGCTTACAAAATTTTAAATCTACATGAGTAGCACAGACCTAGAAGTATTTTCTTCATTACTGGTTAAATATCCACACTTCATATGAATTTACTATTTGTTATTTCATTTATGTGCAACTTCTTTGTAATTTAGAGACTGCGAAGTCTGCTTTATCAGGTGACACTGTATACAGGGAACTTCCAGCAGGACGGACATCCAGCCTACGCACTCACAGTGACAAAATCCTGCCAGCTGTAACCATGATAGTGTCAGCTCTCCACAGGGGCAGGGGGACTGACCACATGTCGTCCGGAGCTCTCTTCCAGCTCTGCTGTGCCATGATTTCTATGATTGACCAAAAATTTAATTTTAAACCAGGCTGATGAAATGCAACCCACATGCCCAGTGGTGCACAGTCAAGTAGATGTTATCTGCCCACATATACCTTGCAGGTCTTAAGCTGCAGCCTACTGGCTTTGGTGCTGAGTGTGGTGGAAAAGCCAAAATGAGGCATGAATAGATGGATGGTCTCCTACAGTTCGGGTAATATGCATTTATCCAGTCTTTATAGACTTTCTGCTGCAAACATCTATATCGAAGCTAATTGTTTCAGTTTTTTCTATAATCAGTGGAGATAACTTGCTGTTTGATTCACCCAATATATTTCAGATGTGTTTAACAGTAGTATCCTACTGAGAGCCTTTGGGGGCTCTGATGCATGGAGAAGAGGGGAAAACTGAATTATACTGGGAGATCCACAAATATATTGGATAAGGAGACCTAGAGCCATGAACTCCTCCTTCATTGCATGGTACAGCTGCATCTGTCCAAACCTCTCACCCAGTCAAATCAGAGACATACATACCCCAGAGGGCTACAGCATATATTATCAGAGGGACTCTGGGCAGCATTACCGTCCATAAAGAGGATAACTTAGTGCAGATTGCTATTTCTGACAGGCGTTGCTACCCACCCCCCCCACCACCACCACCACCACCCCACACCAATTTTCTCCTTAAAGACAGAGGAGACACTCTGTTTTCAAAACCAACAGAACACGGTTGCAATCACCAAGCCACACACTAGATTCTTAGTGGTAAGAGCAGATTTTCAGACATGACATATGAAAGAGGCATTTATGATCACTCATTACAGAAAAAATGTAGCACCCCAGGAGTACATGTGAATATATTCTCCAGCTCACCCACAGCCAACAGTTCCCATTCTGTTAAAGAATAAAGCCCTTCTAAGACCGTTAGTAAACAACTAACGTCTTTGATCTGTTATTTTGATTCTGGAACAAAGAGCTTCTGAGCAGCATAACAAATTAGTTCACCCGTATTACAGTATGTCAGACATACTGCTGTCTTGAATATTTTTCATCTCCCAGCTCTGTTTAAGGTATGCAGTAGCATCTACATCTTTTCTCAGGAATCACATATAGACCCTGACCTCTCTGCACCATCCAGAACAGATACTGAGAAACTACAAGTTCCAAGGAATTAATGCAATGAGCCCCACATTCTCCATTTCTTTTATTTTTAGACTTAGCTAAGTCCATTATATTTCCTCCAATTCAAACCAATGTATTTTATTTAGTTTTAATCTTTATTTGAACCAGTCTAAACCTCTTCTGTCTTCTCCAAAATGCCCCTGCGTTAGTAGGTGTGACATCTTCACCCATACACCAGAAACCAACCGGTAATGCACTAAACACTGAATCCCTAAAGCACGCAGCTCGGGAGTACTGACATTAACCACTGGCAGAGTCTGCAGGAGCCATCGGTGCCTGGACTCCAGTGACAATGATTTCTAGCAGGAGAAACCTTAGCATCGTAGCTCATTACTTGAATACTTTGTGTGGAGTATTATATTCATTATAGATAGAGGATAACAACCTTCATTAACAGCCACAAGACAAAAAGCCCTTAACTTCTCACTACTCTGAACAGAGCTGTATCCCAATTCAAGAGCCACTTACAAAGCACACATCACCTTGTGGTTTTCTTGTAGGCACTTGCGTTGAATTTAGTCCTCACTTCTGCTTATGGCAAGGATGATGCATTAGACACTTTCACTGTTATAAACTGTCATGGCACAAGAGTAATTAATTTACTGGGGGATAAGAATATTTTGCCTCCCCTCCCCCTTACTACCCATTCCTTTGTCCTATTCTTGCTCCTTGAGCAGACTTAGAGAACCTATGAAGTCTTCAACTGAAGCTTTTGGTTTTTGAAATATGTCCTTCTATTCCAATTAGAAAAATCTCAAAAAAAGGTATCAGCACTTCTTAAGGAAATGAAAAATCAAACTTTTGGAGGGTTGTGCTTCCTTTATGCCAAGCTACATTAAAAAATAGATGATCGAACACAAACTCGTGTTTCCTTGTGCCACTGGGTAGCTCTGTTCTAACCCTGGAGATAGAGAAAAGGTAATCACTGAAATAAAAATGAAAACAAAAATTCAAAAAATTTGGACTTTAATACATTCTACTGCACTTATTGGCAATAAGAAAAGAAACGGCAGATTAGAAGCATGAAAATTTGTTTTCCCCCCTACAGAACATTGTGCTTTAAAATGCACATGCACCAGTTCTTTCCTTTTCTAACCTTGTTCTAACTCTATTTTCTGACAGCGTCCTAAAGAGTTGATTCCTGTACCCTCTACTTGCATTGTGAAACATTTTACTTTGTGATTACTTCCAATCAAAGTCAGAGAAATAATTTGCAAAGTGATCGCTGGCCTGATTACAGGTGACAAAACCCAGTCTGTATCTTGCCAAGATCATTAGGGAGAAAAAGAGTGACTTGGGAAAATCTGTCTTCTTTGTTTTCCTTTTTTCTTTTTTCTGTTTTCTTAAACCTCTGAGAAGCACAGAATCATAAAGGGAAAGAAAGTACATATGTCCGGTCCTCAGTGCAAGCTAGAATGGTGTAGAAGACAGACCAGCATCCTGATGGCAGCTGTCCTCAGGCACTTCTGCTAACCCAGAAACTCCAAAGAGCACGTCTTCCCCCCTCCTGCTCCATTACATGGCTGTGGGTTGGGTAAAGGGTTTGAGTCACTCCTCTCACACACAGAGACACACAAACTCCTCCTGGGACTGTCACAGTCGTGACTGTAACCTGCTAGACTCAATGCAACACAGCCACTCTTTTTCCTGACTTTGTGTCCCTTGCACCAAATGCTCCTCCTCCACCCTTGTGTCACCATCCATGTTACCTTCACATCTGAGGCACTTTCTGCAGGCCATTGCCACATGCTCTTCAGCATTTTTTTGTGTGGCATAAAAAGGCTTCAGTAAAAGAGAAAACTGAAGTTTAAATTCCTAATAAAAGTGTATTTCATTATCAGTAGCAATAACTACTATATTTTCAGCTGCCCAGTAAGTTATAGACTTCCTTACTCATTAAGTTATAAAACAGACCAACTCCTTTGAGTTCAGGCACAGTAAGTCATAAACTATAGAGCTCCTCACCGCTGCCATGCTATGCAACTTGAATTCTGTTCTCTTCATTCAAAGCGGCTTCCTCATTACCTGCTTCTGTCATTTTTTCGCCTCAGCTCTTATCTGCTTTGTTCCTTTCCCATCAATTCCAGCCAGCATTCGTTTTTCTTAACTACCTCCTACTTTTCTAGACACCATATTCAGCGGGCAGGTATGCTGTGATGACAGGGGCTGAAAACATGATGTGTACTGGTATCATCAAAAATACTTGGTTTGGTATCATCAAAAGCATTTGTTGAAGCTTTCCTTTTCTAGCTATGCATGAAAATGCTACCCTGAAATGGGAAAATACGTGCTTCTAATATTTCATCCCTCCCCAGTGGACAAAAAAACCTTGATGGACTGTAAAGAACTGGAGAGGAGGAGAAGGAAAAAGAGGAGCACTGACTTGGGGTTGAGGGGAGAGCAATTCAAGTCTCTACTGGATGGAGCTTCTTCCAGAAGCTGTGCATGAATGACCAAAAAATGTGAGAAGGAATATAACACCACAGGTTACAAACAGCAAAGCTTGATTAGTTGAGAAACTAAATTTTTCTTATTATTATACCTATTTAAATTCTTATATAAACATTAAAGAAAAGGGAGGTAGTAGGGTGGCAGGGGGGAAGTAACAACGGGCTAACAACTAGCAGGAGAGAGCTCTTGAGTGTAATATTCAGTTCCCCTCACCAGCACGTTGAAGGGATATGAAAGGTCTCAATCTATATACTCCAATGCTATCTGTCTACTTTTATAACCCTGCCAAAGTCAAAGAATCATTCCAATTTTTTTAAAAGTACAGCTATTGATTTCTCTCTTTTTCCTGTCCTTGTAGGAGAAATATGACTTATGAAGGGTTTCTCTGGTTGGTTTGGGTTTTGTTATTTTTGAAAGAAGACTTCTCATTCTTTCCTCCCATTCATTCCTCTCTGTATTCCAGACAGACCGGTACTGAAACCAAGAAAGAAGAGACACGGACAGCCCTGGTCTTTCTAAGGTTAACCTCCATAGTAAAGAACACCCTCTGTGGTTTCCTGACTACTGGAAAAAGGGCACACACAAGGCTCTCATGCTCTTTCAGAGACACTGCACACATCTGAATCCCCACATCAAACAAAATTTATTTAGACAGCAGGAATCACATTGTCAGCCTAAGGAAACGGGGATCATTTGGGAATGAAATAAACCCAAACCTCTGTATCACAACAAACAAATGATATCACCTCAGCACCCAAATACAGCTCTTACTTTAATTATTGCTGAGAATTCCTGGTCCCAAGGAGGAAGCTATTCAGCCTTCTCAGGGCTCATCTAAGGGACATTTACAAATATTGATTCCCTTTCTCTGCTTAGTGGAAACATTGTTCACAGACAAAGCAAGGCTGGCTGCTGTGCATAATCAGAATTCATTTTGGTAGGATTTCTCTTTTCCACTTTCCCAGTTTAATTAATATATCCTGATTTCAAACTATTTTTAACAAGTCATTTTTCTTCCATCAAAGGGCAAATCCTTTTTCAAGAATGTCACTCATCTAAATTACCCATCACTTTAAAGGTTTCTGACAAGCCAAGACAGATTCTACCACAGAAATAAAATCTACAGCTGAATTAACTTATTATCTTATAGGGGCCTGCAATAACAGCAGTGCACTGAATCTTGAAGACCACCGAAGGCTGTGGTCCTCAGCTGGAGCTTTAGTTTTTGCAAAAATTATCCATAGTATGCGAGGATACTGGGACCAGAACTTAACTTTTCTTGATCTAGATAAAGCTGGAAGGACTTTATTATCATCAGTGAAATTATTTTGCATTTACAATGGTAAAATTGAAATAAAAACTAGTCAAAGCTAAGAAAACCTTGTTTAAAAAAAAGGGGGGGCGGGGGGATAAATGGGAGAATCTGAGAACACCTAGATGGCGAACTCTGTGTTTTTGTTGAATTGTTCGGAACATTAAATAGCAAGAATGTCTAATTTCTCAAACTCAGGCTCTCCTGTCAGTGCAAAACCACCACCAGCAGCCCAGATTTCTTTCTTGCTTGGCTGATGATTACTGATCTTGACACTTGCTGGTGCTCTGTGTTGTGAATAATTCAAGGATGCTGAGTTGCTCAGTGACAAACTGTGGAGGGTAAAATGAGATCTGACATCTCAGCCTACCTGTCTGTGTTTCAAAGCAGAATTAATAAGCAGGATCTCTCTGTTGAGCCTCAGGATTACTGAGAAGAAGTCTGAATCAAAATGCCCTCACAAACACTCCAAAGTGTTTGTCCCACTCCAGCTGAAAGGAACACAGCAAAGAGGGTCTTTGCCCAACTTGTTCAGGAACTTAAAGTTATTCCCTGGTTGCTGTAAATGAAGCGTTCGACTGAAGTCTAGAACAATACTGTTTGCTTCCCTGGAAAAGAAGGAACTGAAGGTCACAGATGCTTTCTGCTAGATCCAGCTATGCCACTGCAGAAGGGAATGGTTACCATGTCCTGCTCCACCCTTTCCTGGAGGCACAAAGATCTACAGATCTGCCAGCTGAGCACTTCAACACTTCCAAATTTGCTCAGACAAAATCACTTATGTTATCTTGAGCCATGATTTGAGTTGACCTGCATGATTTTACCTGGATTAGCGACCTAGGTAGCCTTTTCAGCACCTACTCTAGAGTGAGGTTAAGCTCCAAAACGGACCCTGCCTCCTTAGGCTAAGAGCACTGGGAGAGGAGGATGCTCGGGTTCCACCTGATGTGGCTGTGGAGAATCAGTTGTGTGTACCAGTGCTGCATCCTGTCCCCATCCTACACTGCACTCTTTCACACGAAGATTAAGAAAGCCCTTGAGTGCGATCTTTACAGAACTTGTTACTGGACTTCAGAAATATCAGCAGAAATACTAGGAACAACAGAGCATAGCTGAGGTCAGTTAGTCCTCAGAAATAGCTGGATCCAGAAAACGATGTCCATGAAGGACATCGCCTTCATAGCAATGGAGCCAAAGGTCAAGTGGCTACAGCCCAACCTGAGAGAATGCTGTCAGGACACAGGCTGAGTTTTTTCTGGGGCAGAGCTGCAAGCCTCAGGACTTTTGTAACAAGAAAGGCTTTTGCAAAGAAAAGATTGGCATGAACTGAACCATAGTCAAAGAAAGTCTGTAAGGCCACTGACTGATAACACTGATCATCCAG
>VXBO01002625.1:262413-357051 GCA_013400135.1 Rhinoptilus africanus | reverse complement strand
ACTGTCCACTCATCTAACCCACTCTTCCTAAGCTTCCCTAGGAGGATGCTGTGGGAGACCGTGTCAAATGCCTTGCTGAAGTCAAGGTAGACCACATCGACCGCTCTCCCCTCATCCATCCATCCAGTCACACCATCATAGAAGGCGATCAGATTAGTGCGATCTTTACAGAACTTGTTACTGGACTTCAGAAATATCAGCAGAAATACTAGGAACAACAGAGCATAGCTGAGGTCAGTTAGTCCTCAGAAATAGCTGGATCCAGAAAACGATGTCCATGAAGGACATCGCCTTCATAGCAATGGAGCCAAAGGTCAAGTGGCTACAGCCCAACCTGAGAGAATGCTGTCAGGACACAGGCTGAGTTTTTTCTGGGGCAGAGCTGCAAGCCTCAGGACTTTTGTAACAAGAAAGGCTTTTGCAAAGAAAAGATTGGCATGAACTGAACCATAGTCAAAGAAAGTCTGTAAGGCCACTGACTGATAACACTGATCATCCAGAAGAGAATCTGACCTGCTGCATTAAGGGGTTTTCCTTATCTCAGTAATATTTATGTTGACTTCACATTTTTGAGGAAAGGGATTTGGGGACTGGAGTCATCAAAACACACTTGAATGAAAAAATGCAAATCCCTGTACTGCCCCGGGTTTTGGCAACATAAAACAATTGTTTCCCCCCATGATTTGCATAACAAAGACACCAAGTCCCTCTTTTCTCTAAGCCCATGGGGAAGGTTTCCAATGTGCTTGGAGCACAGCAGATTGGTCCAGCCAGACTGAGGCAGAGGGAAGAAGTCATTAATACTCTGAAGTTTTCTATAGCACAAGAGAGGGTAGGCAGTGAAGCAGTAAGCACTTAGTTTCTTAAAATCAAAAATAAAAAGGGATGCTAGTAAAAAGCATAAGCTTTGCAAAATAAAAATTAGGTTCTGTAAATCTTAAAGTGCACCTGTGATTAGGAAGCATTAATAATAGCTCACTCTTAAAGACCACTAAAACTTTCCCTGAAGGGCACCAATTTAATTAAAAAATTTCTCTACAGCATTAGAAAAACAGTATCATGTCCAAGACCAAGAAATCTTTATCAAATCAGGTGCTGGCCACTGAGATGACAATTCTCATTTTTGCAGGTACTGACAATTCTCATTTTACTGCCTCAGAGGCAAATGGATCCACACAAAAAACAAAAGCACAGCATCAATAATGAAAAATAAATGAGATGTACAGCCTGCATCCAGTTTTACTGATCTAGCTTTCCACCACATCTATATGGTGTCACCAAAACATGGCAGACATCATGAGCTTTACAGTTACAGGACTAATTTTGTCACTTGATATAAAAAATGTTTTGATGTTAAAAGCACTTTTGCTAAAAATAGTGGTGAAAAAAATGTAATTTTGCCTTTAGTTTATATAATCCTTGCAGTAATTTTCTTTCATTTTTTTCCTAACTTTTTATTCCTTGGTTTGATTATTTGTATGATACCTGAAATGGAGATGCTGCTACCCTCAGCTGTTTTAACACTGGCACTGCCACTGACCCCTGGCCTGAGACAGCTGGCTTTGTACTATGTCTTTGCTCCCATACGCTGGATGCCATACACTGTCTTGTTAACATCTAGGTACTCGGGCGTCCTCCACTGCACAGAAGATAACCTGCTGCTGTAGAAGCACTTCTAAGTGCAAGATGACGTGCTGTCTCCTCATTTTATTTCTTTACGAACCCTGAGTTGGACAAAAGATGTTTTTTAGTGTTGCTAAAGAGTCTAGGGCAGGCTAAGCTGGTTTACTAAGTTCATTAAACTTTACTAGTTAGCTGAATTGCTAGAGAATTGTGGAGGGAGAGTAAAACTTGTTTTGGAAACTTTTGGCAAAAAGCAAGCACAACTGTATCCTAATTTTTTTCTCACACATACACACATGGTCCCCATTTATTTATTTATTGCCATCTATCCCAAAGCTGCAAAAACTACACAAAATGTCCACTATTGTCACGTTGCCATGTAAGGCTGAAAGCTTGAAGCCAATCGTTAGCCTGAGCAAATCTCAAGGGATTTGCCATGGATCAGCACTGCTGGGCAATAGGACTGACTCTCCGCAGGCCTCCTTCTGCCTAGTGAGGGCTCCTAATTTCAAATAGATAAGAAAAAAAGAAAGGAGAAATGGAGATTAGCTGAAAAATGACCTTGTCCAATCCCCCTCTTAACTCTTCAGGTGATACAGTATTAATTTTCCATGCCCAGTAGGGAGCCAGCACACTCTGTCACATAGGTGGAATCTTTTTTCAGGTTGAAAAAATGAATTTGGGCCGTTCTGAGCAGTAAATATTTCATGACAAACAACATATGCAGAAAAGTCCCATACCACAGACTCAGCCAAGCAGATTTTGAATTTTCCATGACAAAATTGAAAACAATGTTTCTTGTTCTATTTTTGCTTCTGACATAGTAAAACTGGTGACCTGAAAGTCAACTTGGTTGTTTTTTCCCACTTCAGTTCTGATCTGTTCTGTGCTCCTGATATACCCATACCTGTCACTAAGACTAAAGGCTGACAATTAGTGAGGAGATCAAGGAGGAGGGATCAAGTATCATTCACGTAGCTGCAGGAATACTGAACTGACAAAGGTCACTTTCAGGACATTTCTTGACCTCAGGGGTTGGTGTTGGCAACATAGACAGTGGGGTGTTGGTTGATGAGAACCTCAACATGAGCCAGCAATGTGCACTCACAGTGCAGAAAGCCAACTGCATCCTGGGCTGCACCAAAAGAAGCGTGGCCAGCAGATCCAGAGAGGTGATTCTGCCCCTCTGCTCTGCTCTTGTGAGACCCCACCACTGCGTCCAGCTCTGGGGTCCCCAACACAAGAAGGGCATGGACTTGTTGGAGCAAGTCCAGAGGAGGGATGCAGAGATGATCAGAGGGTGGAGCACCTCTCCTATGAAGACAGGCTGAGAGAGTTGGGGTTGGTTCACGCTGGAGAAGAGAAGGCTCCAGGGAGACCTTATAGTGGCCTTCCAGTACCTAAAGGGGACCTGTAGGAGTGACAGGGAGTGACTCTTTATGAGGGAGTGGAGCAACAGGACAAGGGGTAACAGTTTCAAACTGAAAGAGGGGAGATTTAGATTAGATATTAGGAAGAAATTCTTTACTGTGAGGGTGGTGAGGCACTGGAACAGGTTGCCCAGGGAAGCTGTGGCTGCCCCTTTCCTCGGAGGGTTCAAGGCCAGGTTGGATGGGGCTTTGAGCAGCCTGGTCTAGTGGGAGGTGTCCCTGCCCATGGCAGGGGGGTTGGAACGAGATGATCTTTAAGGTCCCTTCCAACCCAAACCATTCTCTAGTTCTATGATTCTGTGACACAGATTGTCAAATCAGATTGCAAAAAAAAGACTTTCAGAGGTTTATTTTGGACAGTGGAACACTCAAGCAGCCTTTACAACAGAGGAATGAAACATCACATGTTTACATTTTTAAAATAAATGACAATTTGCTGCTTCCTGCCGTGAGTCAGATCTCACATCAGAAACAAGCCAATGCTACGTAGAGGCAGAGGCGGGCAGGAGCTGCAGCACGTCCTTCTGCAGAAGGGCAAAAAGACAGAGCAAGGTGCTACCTGTCATCAGGCCTGAACACCACTCCACATGCTCACCACTAAAAGCTCTATTAAAGCTCATCTGACACAAGGGATATGTACTTACTTATTGTAAAATAAATTGCCTAAAGGCCTTTTATTCTTCAAGGGACCGTACCTGAAATACGTGGAAGTAACAAATGTTTAGCAACACTGTGCAGTCTTAATTGCTTCTTTCCAGCTCTTTCAAAACCACAGCACTTCAGCCTGGAGGTAAGCTTGCACACACAGCTAGATTTCTAACAACAGGTCATGTTAAAATCCCACAGTGCTCTTGCATTAAGCAGGATAACAGTCAAATTAGTATCATAAATGAAACACTAATATTCTGCATTCAAGGGTAGGTGACGGTAAAGGCAATGGCAGCTGAACTTCTGTCTCTCTCCCCACTACATTTTGTTGCTTTTGCCTAATAAATCAATCTAAAGACATCCTGAAAAATGACATGGTTTCTTGAAACATATCTGAATAGTTCTCACTTGTGACTCTCAGAAATAGCATTAGCACATGTTCTCTTCGTAAGTTCACAGCTTATGATAATATGAAAAATAAAATCATATGAGCATATGAGAGAACCTGAAAAAATGAAGCAAATGCAGAAATATCAACTTCCCATTGGCAGAAAATAAATAATGAAGAAAAAAAGACAAACTTGTAAAAGCCACTGCCTACATACTTCTGATACACCACCTGCTCTGACAATAACTTTTAGATGTCTGTATCTTCTATAGGGTCTTACTCTCCAACCTAACTTCTTCCTTTCTTTGTTTGAACTATGTACTTCCTGAAACACCAAACACTTATCTGTAAAGCAGCGCATGCATACGAATGTAATATTAAATGGTGTCTACACCATTAATTGTGTCTACCCAAAGAACAAGACAGTCTTCAGAGAGGCTTAACCGATCTCATTTTAAATTGAGAAAAACTACACAAAGGGATGAAGAATATACAACAATATGTTTTTGGAGTCTTTTCTGTTGTGTTGTAGCATTGTGTTTTCCATCATGAGGGGTTTTTTCCCTGTAACATCATACCTACATCCCGTCTCACAGACCTCAACTGAAATTGCAAGAAAAGAAATCTCTTGTAACATAAAGACTTCACAGGAAACACAGTTGAACCAAAAAAGCAAACAACTTAGACTTCGGATATTTACCCTGCTATGAACTCGGTTAAAACCTTCTGGTATTTTCTCATTCAAGGCACTACCTTAGAATAGGATTTTCCAATAATCTCCGTTTGCCTTCTGTTCCAGAGAACAGCAAGGGCTATTTTCTTCTGTGTGCTCTTTAATACATGGCTTCTGTACTGAATAGATGAAAAATGTTTGTGAATCTCAAGTGGTCTTACAAATTTGTATTGTAAAGATGCACAGAGAGGAAATAAAGGAAGGCTGAGTGTAGGGAGCCCAAGTACCCTAGCATCCCCTATTAGCCTGAAGAAGGTGCTTCTCAGATCTCTCTACTTGCTCTAACACAGCCATGTCAACAGGAACAATAGGAAACTCCAGTTCTTTGAGGTTGTCCTATCTCACACGAAAGGTTCGCATGCTGATGTCCTCTGAGAAGCTCATCATGAGTGACTGCATTAGCAGAATGATGGCAGACCTGGATTCTGCCAAAATTTTCCATGACAGAGCTGTGTGACATAACACCTTCCCTGCAGACTGAGGAGTGTGGGAAATTATGGTATATTATTAGGTCAACTTTCTAAACTTTATATCTAGGTAATTTTCACATATAAACTACTTTTCTGCCTTCTCCCTCCACATCAGCCTTTTTATAACCTCTTTCAATGCTGATTATCAGTGGTTGTACTTAAAGTGTGGGGAGAACAGAAAAGTAGTCAAGTTGGCAGGCTGTAAATCCTTGTGTGGGTATCGAGTTAGACGACCCTTTTATTATTTACTTCACTTACACATGCTAATGGTCTTAAAAGCACTATACACGCTGATCAATGAACCAAACAAAAGGTTGTCTTTAGCCAGCTGCTGCAGTGCTGCATAATTGCACATAGCAACTGGGTGCAATACCTCCAGAGAGAAGTGACTGACAGCCTGTCCGAATGACAGCACACGGAGATTTTACTTCTCTGACCTACGGCAGTAACATCCAGCCTAACTGCAAATTGTTCTCCTGCTCCTCACATGGCCTTGCCTCACAACATTTACAACTACGGCAAAGGTTGTGTCATCAGTTGTATAGAGCCCCACCAGCACAGCTGTAGTCTTGGTACTCTGCTCTCCCCGACAAAACGTAAATCCTTAGAAAGGTACCAGAGATTCAAGCTGTAAATGCAGCCTCTCAGCAACCTGTTCAAGAGCAGACTAAGCATAAACTTTCCAGACTGGTGTAAGAGACGGCCTGTAAATTCCCTGACGAGGGGCAGAAGGCCCTCCAAGCCTTCAGTGGAATGCCTCAAACACTCGCAAGAAAGTAATTAAGGCAGGCCTGACGTTGGAAGAACTGATAAGGCTCACAGGTGCTGGGAAAGCAGCGGGAGAAATGTCTTGTGAAGACAGGACAGATCTGCCACTCGTATGGTGAGCTTGCTAGTTCTTTGTTCTCAAGGCCATTGTGTGTGATAAGTGACATTTGCTTCATTATCCACAAAATGCATATGAAAGTGCACACCCCTGCACATGCTAATGAAGACTATAGAGATCATGCTAAACATGTATGACCATGGCACTCGTCTCTCCACCCAAATCATGCTACACCTCACCTGGGAGAAGGGAGAAACCTGAGATGAGTTTGTCCCTGGCAAAAGAGGTGGACTGTGCTAATTCAGCAAACATAAAAGGGGAAAATAAGTGCCCTAGAAGAAGAAGAAAGATCATGCCTGGGAAGATTTTTCCCAAGAAAGAAGAATATTATGCCTGGGAAGATTCCCTGAAAAAGGCGCTGGAACCAGGATTGGTGATCTCTTTATCTCTGTCTTTTTGTCTGTCTTTTCCTTTCTCTATCCCTTGGTTTCTCTTTTCTCTTAGAGTTGTGAAGTAACAGAGTTGTTAAATAACGACCTTAAGTACCGCTTGCCATAAGCTGTTGTATACCAGTTGTTAAGTAACACAGTGCATACCTCACTGTTTGCCATGATTTGTTTTATACCTAACCAATTATCATGGACTTGTCAAGACCGGTATTAATCATTTTGTGAAACTAATAAATGTTTGTATATGGACCTTGAGATTTAACTGCGCTGTTGGGGATTTACGAATCTGAAGTCACTCTCTTTCCTGAGAGTGGGACACGACACTGAAAAAACTACTAGTTTTGGCTATCATTCTCTCCTGTAACAACTCTCTCCAGAGCAGACCTAGCCCTGGGAAGTGGCAGCAGCAGGAAGTGGAGGAGTCTTCATTGCCCAGACTAGTACAGCTGATGCCACATCCAGCAGAGGCTAAACAGACCATCAGCTATGCCCAACAGACCCATGTCCTTTGGTCAGCACCTGCTTTGCCTAGTGTTTTGAACTGGCTCCAAGAAGGGGTTTACATTCCAAGAATAAATCCTTGACACAGAGTACATCCAATTTCCCAGAAGTGCTGATACTTCGCTATAGTGTATATGCAGCCTGGAACTGGTGTCAGCCAAGCAGGCAGATGACCTTTCTGCTGATAATTATCTTCAAATAAAATTAAAACCTCAGCCAGCTATAAATTTGCTTAGATTTTTAAAAGTCACTTTCATTGACAGTTCTAGCTGGGGACTAAACACTTCCATCCATCAGTTATGTAAAATATAGCCACTTGCAATGCCATCTCTGCAGTGAGATGGGACCAACTCTGTAGATGACAGAGGAGTTCATACCCTTTGGTTTATTGTGTCTTGTCTCTCGGGTGGCAGTGTCAGCCAGGGGACCAGCAGTGACAACTTCTCCTGCCTTCCAGTAGCTCAAAAAGAACCGAACAACTAGCACTAATGACCTGGACTGCATTTGAACTAGAATCCTACATTCTACAAAGAGTCTTCCCAGCTGCAAGCAGTTCCTTGCCCTACTTAAAGCTAAAAAACAATATTTCCTGTACACAAACTTGAAAGTTTACTTGAGTTGTAGATTGTCCTGATGTTTCTTCACATGTCCACTACAAAAATAGTGCAATGGAAACTTTAATAGATACGGAAACACAGGTTCAAAGCACACTATATGGGTAGAAGTACAGAATTGCAACACTAACTACCTGTAGCAGTCTCCTCCCACTAACAAATACTCTTTCCCCTGTAAATAAAAAGAAGAAAAATAAACAAGCACAGGCATCTTACAGACAGATTTAATCATCTAGAACTCCTCTTGTCAAGCAGCTTTATATGAGAAATTGCTTTGGCTCCTCAGCTGCCTTCAAATCAGATGTGTGAGGGGATTTCAATTCAGAAAGGTGCTGACCAGTCTCACTGCCCTCATAAAAAGTTTTGCCATTTCTTCATTCACAGGAAATGACTGAAAACAAAACGACAAAGAAAGCCAAAGGGAGAACTGAGGAATAGCTCCGATTTTGAAAGTTGGTCCAAGGTCAGAACAGGCATAGCCTAAGCTTTAGGTACATTTCAGTACAAGAAGATGCCAAAGATGCTTTCGCAATTTAATCTCGTGGTTGCTTGGGATGGCGCTGAAAAGAAGAGAGAATACTTAATAAAATAGGTGCTCTTATGGACAATTTGTTCTGGGCTTGGCTAGATAATACGTGAGCGTGTTATTCTGAACAGTGACAATTATGTCTCTTCAATAATAGCACTCTGTGGCTTTTAAAACTTTTGAATGATGAATTACTGGGGTGAACTCCACCGCAGAAAGAACCACTTACTCCACTTGCCGTGCTGCCAGGTGCCCCAGCGAAGCAGCAGGACATCCCGCAGGCAGCGACTGTGCCAGCGCATACCGCGCTGCCAGGCGTTCCCCGGGCTCGGGGCACTCCAGCAATAGCCACCTGTGGGGCAATACTGGCATTCAATGCCAACGGGATTTCTTATAATCCCTCATATGCGTTGAAACAGCACTCATAACATATTTTGCCCTCAGAAGCAACAAGTCTGAGAAAAATCAACTACCATAAAAAAAAACCAAACAAACAAAACACACGGAGAGAGAGATTCCTCTGGCACAATTCAGAGCTACTCTCTTAACATAACAGAGCAGTAGCAGATAAGGATCTGGCCCATCCAATTTCAATTCTTTAATATATGCATTCCTTAAAAATAAATAATTGAACCATCAGCTCCATCTAACTGCCTCATTACTGTTCATTCGCTTCCTGTCAGCACCACAAAAACAGGAGAAGGGTTTTGCATAAGGAGAGAGCTCACAAGGGGAAGGGGAGGGAGTCACAGGTAAAAGGGGGAGCGCAGCCGGCAGGGCAGAGATGAGCACAGGGGGAGCAGAGCAGCCGGCCTGTCAGTACTGAGGTATGGGATCAGACAACAGAAAAGTAAACTATACCTGCGCCAATGAGGCTTGGAAGGTGTTAAGAATGTAGGCAGCTATTTAAGTAGCTTCAGTTAAAGGAGACATTATGTACCAACGAAAGACAAATTTCATGTCCCCTGTGTCCTCTGAGGGTAAAAAAGGCCCCTAACAAGCCAATTCTCAACAGTGGAAGGAGACTATACTAACGCGTACCCTCCAACCCAGTATTATCACACCCAGAGATCTCTGTGCCACTAGCAGCAGAAAGCCGCACAGGCAGTGGGTTGCACTGAAAACAGCACTGAAAGTTACCCACCCGGCAACTAATGAATAGGCCCTTACTTTCCTGCCTTTCTTACACTACAGGCGGTGAGACTGGCTGATCATCTGCATTTCAGAGCAGCTCCTGTGTAGCTAAGGTAGCTAAAACAGCCTAGAGCTGTAACACCTGCCTGCCTGTACCTGGCAGTGGCAGTAATCCCTTACAGTCCCCCCGACCTGCCGGGAGGGAGGCCAGTGTTCTCCGCCTGCTCTTGTCAGAGAGGGACAACCGCCAGCACCAGAGCCAGAGTCAGCCAGAGGTGTCAGGGCGAGAGGACATCAGAGCTCAATGCTCAGCTCCTGCTGAACCCCAGTCCGACCCGCGCCTCTGCTATGTCTTCAGAGGACAGCTAGGGAGTGACAGAACGGGTAAATGACAACACAAACAGGAACCACTCACACGAACCAACTCTTGTCCTCTGCCTTCTAGTAGAAGGGCATTTAACTCTTGTCCTTTGTTCTACATGGGCAGTGCATTCATGTATTTGCATATAGGTGCTGGAGCACCTCTGCTATGAAGACAGGCTGAAAGAGTTGGGGTTGTTCACGCTGGAGAAGAGAAGGCTCCAGGGAGACCTTATAGTGGCCTTCCAGTACCTGAAGGGGCCTGCAAGAGAGATGGGGAGCGACTCTTTACGAGGGAGTGGAGCAACAGGACGAGGGGTAACAGTTTCAATCTGAAAGAGGGGAGATTTAGATTAGATACTAGTGAGAAGTTCTTTATTGTGAGGGTGGTGAGACACTGGCACAGGTTGCTCAGAGAAGCTGTGGCTGCCCCTTTCCTCGAAGTGTTCAAGGCCAGGTTGGATGGGGCTTTGAGCAGCCTGGTCTAGTGGGAGGTGTCCCTGCCCATGGCAGNTCCCCTCATCCAGGTCATTGATGAATATATTGAAGAGCACTGGGCCCAGTACTGACCCCTGGGGAACACCGCTCATCACTGACCTCCAACTAGACTCCACGCCCCTAATCACCACCCTCTGGGCTCTGTCCTTCAACCAGTTCTCTATCCACCTCACTGTCCACTCATCTAACCCACTCTTCCTAAGCTTCCCTAGGAGGATGCTGTGGGAGACCGTGTCAAACGCCTTGCTGAAGTCAAGGTAGACCACATCGACCGCTCTCCCCTCATCCATCCATCCAGTCACGCCATCATAGAAGGCGATCAGATTAGTAAGGCATGATTTCCCCTTGGTGAATCCATGCTGAGTACTTCTGATGGCCTTCTTTTCCTCCATATGCTTTGAGATGACGCCCAGAACGAGCTGTTCCATCATCTTTCCAGGGATGGAGGTGAGGCTGACCCTTCCAACCCAAACCGTTCCGTGATTCTATGATTTTTAATAATGAAAAAATAGCTTTAACATTATTTTGCAGTCCTTATGACTGCATCGCTACTGCACAGTGAATTGCAATCCCTTCCAGCATTAAGCAGCACTTCAATGGCTTTGCCTTAGACCCAACACTAGGGGAAGTGCCATCAGGCTCACTGAATTAAATAAACTCTATATAGCACAAGAGTAACTGAGACCTTCAAACCACCATTCAGCTGCAAACTTTGGTCATCTTGTGTGGATGTGTACAAAGTTTATATATATACATGCAAATCAAACTGTCATAAAAATAGATGTCATAATAAACAGTGGAAATACAATTGATCATACAACTATAGTAAATCTTCGTTTCTCTCCTCCTAAGTGCTGACTGCAACAGTAACTAGTAAATATGAACCACCACTGTGTCAGGTCCTGGTTCAGTAATAGCACTTCTCTGCATCGCGAAAGTTTAAAAAACGGAGTACTTATTCAATTGTGTCTGATTATGAGGCTAATGTAATTGATTCTCTGACTAATAAGCATACTAGTGGGAATTCTCTTGGCCCAGAGAATTCAGTGACTAATGATGCAAAGCCATGTTTTGGCAGAAGCACCAAACAGATGTTTTACATAAAAGTCCATAGTCAAGCCAGCTTTAGAAATCCAAGCTGAGACCCAAATACATCCAGTTGATAACAACTACTCCAGTACCACATGGTACCACATGGTTAATACATACCGTTATCGCACAATGCTATCACATGTAGCTTGTTTCTGTCTACATTGGCAAGAACCAGGTTGTAGTAAGCAATTACCATATTACTAAGGTGAATAAAACCACGGTTTTCTGGGGGTGGGTTTCTGTAAATGATGAAAGCAGATCAGAGTCTGATGCTTACTGCCATTCTGCTCTTCTCAGAACGCTGACAATGTCTTAATTGTCAATACATGCCTGCAAAGGCAAGGACCTCCAAGGGGTTTCATGGTGCAACAGATATGGCAAAAGCTGGGAACCGTTCCTCTTCAGCATGGCTTCATGAGGAGGGTTCTTGGGAAAGATCTATGGCCAGGAAAAAATTGGTAGAAGGGGATGGAAAGTCTCAAACTTAAAACACTGTACTTAACATATAAGCACTTTCATTGTAGCATTTTGGACCCTTATTGTTCCCCACCTTAATCGCCCATTTAAATTGCATTTTCAGCTTTCAGCAGAGCTGTGTGAATAAACATTTATGTGTCTCAGATGGTCCCTCCCCCTTCTCCACAAATAATCATTTCCCCACAATAACACAAGGAACTAGCTTTCTGTTAATTGCTCAGTAAAAGAGAGTGCCTCGGGGCTTTATTAAGAAAGATTTCTGAGAGACTGAGCCATGTGTGACCTAAATTGGCTTCATAAGTGGTTTCTGGAGGGCACAGAGCAGTATTCACAAGCATAATCGCCTTTCACCTTGACGTTAATTATATACTTTACCATTCAAAATAAGTCATGGCCATGAGCTGAAGCATTTGTAAAGTAAACATGTCAGGAAAGCAAGATACTGTAAAATAAAGGAAAATAGTAAATTCAGCACTATTAAAAATTCCTTTTCTTTTTACCCTCAATCTCTAGTGTGGCCTGAGCAGAAAACAGTCATTGGCCTCTAAAAGGAAAGCAGCAAATTTTCACCTCTCTAGGTTGCTTTGTTTAAAAATAAAAATATAATCCACAGCTCTTTTCCTCCGAATATGAATATAAAAGGGTCTTGCTGGTTAATAACAATTTGAAGAGCTATAAAAGCCTCAGGATCTCATAAAATACGTTTGCCCTAAAAAAAAAAAAAGTTTTTCATAACCTATCATTTTATCATTTCTGCATTTCATTTTCTTTTTTTTCCCTCCCTTTTCAAATTCAGGGATATTTATACAAAACCGGGATCTTTATTTCTCAAATGTGCTCTACTCCACCAAAGTCAACATGCCCCATTTTGGAGAGTGGCTTTTTCTGATGGGGTTTGTTATATACTGTGTAAGTGGGCACCACAACAACCCAACAACATTCACCATGATCCAGAAAGCAAAGGCTTTGACCCAAATTGGTGGCATCCTGGATTTACTGATTGCCAGTAACAAATAATGATGAGTTTGGAATGGCAGGTTCCAGAGCTGGCCAATTCTGAAGCACTGGCTCAGCTGAGACAAAAGTACTAGATTTTACAAGCACATTTTTTGGCCATTTAAGAAAGATCATAAAGAAGATGCATATCCAAAAGAATAATATGGGGGGAGTTGCTGGTTTTAAATTGGCATCCGCCAGTCTGTTGCCAGTCCTTTGAAGATACGGTACAAAGAGATAGTTCAGTTTTTTCCTGTTATTTCAAGCTTTGAAACCACCCCACTCACATCCTACTGGGTAGCCTGCCTGAGCTCCTCAGCATCCCACGGGGGCACTGTCTCTGAATCCTGACTGCGCTCTCTTCCCCTAAGTCACCTCCTTCTTCAGGCTCCAAAACTCAGTGTGAACAATTCCCTGTTTCTCATTTGATCAAGATCTCCATTTCACCCTCTTCTCTGTCCACCAGATACCCAAATGCTGACAAGTCCTCAGCTCTCCTCTGTAAGCCTGCAAAAACCAAACTCAAACACAAAAATAAACGTATGCAGCCTCAGAAAAGCAAATTGATGACAGACTTATGGAAGACAAATCCACCGAAAGGTTCACTACCTGGGAGAGTATTTTGGGGAAGTTTATTTTGTCTTTTTGCTGTTTTCTAAACAACTGCTGATGGATCTTGTTAAAACAGACTGTTGACAGAGGTAATCCTTTGATCTGAGCCAGTAGGGTTGTTCTTACGCGCTGTCTGTACAATACTTCCATTCTCTGTTAGCTCTTTTATGTTCCTTTACAGAAGTGAAGACTAAGCTTCTTGCAGAACAATGTTGTTGATACTTGACATACCCTATAAACTAAGTAATATTTCATAAGCCTGCAACATCACCCCGCTTGGTCATGCTGGGTATTAGTTACAAGTATAATAGATCACATTAAATCTAGAAGTAGTATTCTGGAGCAGTTTCTTTAAGATTACAATAATAATGTTTAGATAAAGGATTTCTGACCTCCTTCAGGATATTAACCGCAGAGAGAAAAGAAGGATGATGGCTTTGAGAAAGCACACAGTCAAATAAAAAAAAGTAAGGAATATGATAAAGACTCTTTTAAGTCATTATTTTCATAGATAAAGTTTAATTTTTCCTTTATAGGCTACAGTTTAAGTCTTCAGTCAAAACTCTAGAAAGGCATTCTCAGTTTTCTGTTCTCTGTCCAAACTGGTCCTCATCTAAAACCCTCTGTGAGATTCTCAGAGATTTTGGCACATTTCCTATCTCCTTTGTAGCATTTCACTTTACACATGCTGCTTGAAAACATACTTAGTACTAAAATCTGCTCACGCTGAGAATGCCCATGAACATTTCACAGTGTTTTGAAGGATGATGCAAGAATCTCCATTACACATTATTAGCAGAATTATCATATTCCACTCTGATTTGCTTTCAAACTCCACTGAGTTCTGTTCCCTTTCTTAGAAATATGAGTGAACACCAATACACAGCTGATCATTTTTCTGGCACTTTGGAAAATTATATTATGCCCCATTATTAATATTCTTTCTGAAACGTATCTTTTTGCCAGTATTCCTCTCAATTTTCAAATTATTAAATAACAGCTGAGGAGTCTTATATGCAGCAGGTGATTCAGATGCGTTATCATGTTCAGGTGGCACTATCATACTTTAGGCATTGCTCTGATTGCTCTGGCAGTCAACCTGTTCCAGGTCTTGCCATAAAAACTGCTGGCTTGTAGCAAGTAGTTAACATTTTGGAGATGACTCTAAGCCACTATCCTAATGCGATGTTTAGAGCATATAAATCAACACCCACCACCAATAATAAAGATTCCAGGTATCAGGTTTCTACAACAGTGATGCACTTTATTAAACTGCTCACTGTAACTTGCAAAATAAGCAAAGTCGAGTTGAGATAAATAAGCTTAAAAATGTCATAATGAGGAATTGTAGCTGAAAGGGCTAAATTGCACCTGGTAATGAACCGAGACAAAATGATCAGACAGCATTAATAAGTCACAGGGAGACAGATCTTCACCTCATTGTAGAGTTGTACCACCATTAACTACTGAATATCACAGTCTTAAGGTAAGGTATCTCTTAAGATACCTTATACTGAAACATTTTTAAAGTAACCTTTATTAGGAGAGTATTTTACAGAAATAAATTTATGCACGTAAGCAAGCATAGGTGCAACAAATACATACTGACTGACCTGTAACTGAAAAAGAAGGAAGAAGGTAATAAATCACTTGGAAAATGCTTAAATATCAACATGAGAGGGATCTGCTGCAGGTAAGAAAGTATGTGTGAAAGTAACAAAAGACTAGCTGCAACTGCCTAGGTCCCACAGTGACAAGGGGGTTTTATGCAACAGAAGATGAAGTATTAGTGATTCGTCAGTATTTATTACTATTAGCTGTAGTAAATTATTTAACACATTTCCAGTTAGTTACACTATACTCATTGCACACACAAGTTATGGCTGCAGTAAATTATTTCAGCAGTTATTCTTAAGAGTAACTTTACTCCAAAGAATAAGAAATCATAAGCAAATCAATATTTTCACCACGGTTGGCTGAAGTACAGATAAAACCCCTATAATTACATCCACCAACTTACGCAGTAATTGAATAGCATCTAGATTAATATGAGTACAATGAAAACTACAACATGGAAAGTAGCAATAGAAACCAATCCCAAACTGGTAGAAGAACAGCCTTTTAATTTCTTTCCTTTGTTGTATTCAAGCTAGAGGCTTAAAAAAGAATGTGTAGGTCACAGCATTAATGAAATATACAAGCAACATTCATTATTAATCACAAAGCAGTGTTTAGTTTCAGGGGTTTACTAGCACATCTAATATTCTTCATAAATTATTATATGTCTTTTTCCATTTTGATCCCATTAAATTGACTGGGAGCCATTCCATAGACTGCCTTAGGCTTGAATGGGATGCACAGACTCTCCAATAAAAGAATCCAAGTTAAAGCAGTACAAGTAATGAAAGGGTTTATGCAGCAAATATATGAAATATATAAAAAGCTAAATAAGCTAACGTTAGGTACAGGTATAGTTTAGCATGCCGAGTTTGGCAAAATGAGAGCTATCTCCAACAATGAGGAGCCAGAATTCTCTCTGTTCTTCTTCCCAGTTGACAGAAAGTGCAGCTCTGTGGGATAAGAAAATTTCAGTTCCCACAGGCCATTCAGTCCCCATTCCCCTGCTAAGAACATTAGCTGGTCTGCAAATTAGAATCATAGAATCGTCTAGGTTGGAAGTGACCTTTAGGAATATCCAGTCCAACCATTAACCTAATACTGGCAAAACCACCACTAAACCATGTCCCTAAGCACCACCTCTACCCGCCTTTTAAATACCTCCAGGGATGGTGATTCAACCACTGGGCAGCCTGTTCCAATGTTTGATAACCCTTTCTGCAAATAATTGTTTCCTAATACCCAATCTAAACCTCTCCTGGCGCAACTTGAGGTTGTTTCCTCTTGTCCTATCACTTGTTACTTGGGAAAAGAGACCAACCCCCATCTCACTACAACCTCCTTTCAGGTAGCTGTAGAGAGCGATAAGGTCTGTGTGGATTCCACCCAGCCCCACAGACCTGTGTCTGTCCACGTGCTGTAGCAGGTCACTCACCACTTCCCTTCAGGATATGGGGGCTTCATTCTCCTTCAAGGGCTAGTGATCGTGAGACTTCTCCCAGCTGCTTACACAACACATTATCTGTCTCTTCATCCTGGTTGGGCAGTCTATAACAGACTCTCACCATGATACCTGGCTTGTTGGCCTTCCCCTTGATTCTTACCCACAAACACTCAACCCTGTTGTCACCATCGTTGAGTTCTCAACATCCATAACACTCCCTAACACACCGAGCCACCCCCCTGGCTCTCCTTCCTTGCCTGTCCCTTCTGAAGAGTTTGCAGCCATCCATTGTGGCACTCTGGTCATGCAAGCCATCCCACCACATTTCCATGATGGCAACTAGATCACAGTTTTCCTGCTGTACCATGTCTTCCAGCTCCGCCTGCTTGTTGCCCATGCTGCATGTGTTAGTGTAGATGCACTTCAGTTGGGCTAATGGTCCCACCACTTTTTTTCTGGGAGAAGCCCTAATTCCGACCTGACCATTCCCAGGCACAGCCATAATTTCTAACCCATCAATAACCCTTGCATCTTTGCTGCTGCATGGATCTCCATCCCCTACCTTCACTGAAACAGCATTTCCTAGAACACCATTTCCTGCTACAGGGGTGCATGTCCCGCTAAGGCTACATTGACACTAGATGGTACAATCACCTTGGGGAGATTATCAAAGGCTCCTGGGACAATCACGTACTTGCTGGTATCACTTATTCTTACTCCTCAAGCAAAAGCCTTTTTGTATCACTAACTATACTAGAGCTTTCGATATTATTCAAACACAAAAGACAAAGTACACTGTTCATTTACAGTAATACAGGTACTATTTCTAATGTTACAAAATATTGTAAAAAACAAAATCCAATGACTCCTTTCACATTAACTGCTAAAAGCATGTTGGATGCTTTCACTTGCAGCTACTACCTAACTGATTGGGATTGAGACCAGTTGCCAGGTATTAAGAAACTGCCATTTCCTATCACTGAGTCAGAAATGTTTTCAAAAGTTCTGATGAGCATTTCTGTTCTTCTATCTGCAAGAAGAAAAACCTATATACATCTACTGATAACATCATAGCTCCATCTTTATGAAAGAAAATTCAGTAAGCATACCAGGAATTAGCTGTTCATCAACATTTGTGAGATAACAAGTAAGGACAGGGACAGAATTAAAATAAATAAATGCTGCTGAGAAAAGACTCTTCTTGTCATCCTTTTGACGATTCTATCCTCATTAAACTTTCACTATGTGTTCCGTTCAGTGCAACAGAAAGAGAATAGTACTCCTTTGCAGTTATTTACCAAGACGTCAAATTAATCAAAATTTAAAGAACCTCAGCTCTGATGAAAAGTTTCACATGTCCTACTTGAAACTTCTGTTCAATCATACCTGAAGCCATCTACCTAAAAATGAGGAGTTACTTTTGCCAGGTCTTTAATTTAACAATCCAAGATCATAACTATCCATAAGCACTATTTCACAGCATCTCCATTAAATCAGTCATTGTTTGCAGGTGAGAAAAACTAAGCTAAGCCCAGAAAGGTGAAACAATTTGTCCCACACTTACACAGGAAACTGGTGGCAGACCTTCGGATACAGAAGCCTGGTCTGCTGTTGAACCATGAGGCTACACTCGAGCACAACACTGGGGAAGGCACTGGAGTTGCATTACTTTTGTCACTGTACTTATTTCATGCCTCTCATGTCTTAGATAAAGAGCCATGATAAGCATCACCAGGATAAAAAGTAGAACTCATTCACTTCTCAGAGGGCTTTTCCTCAGGCACACATACCAAATCTCCTGAACGCTGTTTTCAGAAGCTTCCTTGAGGTCTTCCACAGCAGTTTTTTCCCATCAATGATACCATATGCTTGAGGAGCAGCAACGTTTGTGACAACACTTATGTGTGTGGCAAGCAGGTGGTCACAAGCCCTCATGGCATGAAGTTTGAAGCATACCAGGTAACTTCAGTTTGATGGAGTACTTTCCACTAGCAATCATGGCTAGTGACTAGTTTGCAATTATTTATTGAGCATCTTTTAACATCTTTCTTAAGGTTCTGCTACCACAACAGTAGCAGCTTCTTGACTGACTAATATGATCTAAAAGAGTAAGGTATGGCAGAACGCAAAAAGTTTTGGATCAGACTGCAATTTTAAATAGAGTTAATAAGTGCCAACAGCAGTGAGGCTGCCTAATCATTCCTCTAAAATTCATTTTTCAGAATAAAAACTATCAAACTGTAAACTGTTCCGAATAAAGTTTTCCATAACAGGTGCATGCCTCAAGCTGTCTCTTTACAGGTTCACCTATAAGCGTTTAGCTAGTTCTAAGAATAAGGTTAAGAGAAAACCACCTAGACCATCATGCCCTTGACCCTCACCCCCAGAACCACGCAGTCATTCTTGATATGCTCCAGGTCTTCTCTGCCATATCACCAGTGCCCCCCTAGAGGAGCAGCAGGGGAACAGGCCAGGGGCTGGGCAAGCCTTGGCAGTCTCTTAGCAATGTTCCAGATCATAAAGTGGTTTGAAGCCAGAGGTTACCTACCAATGCTAATAGTCATCTATTCATCCCCAAATGCCTTCAGAACTCCTGCCTGAATACCATCCATACATTTTTACTAGTATGTTTTATAAAATCTATAAATACCTTTACAATATTCTGTATATTTATTAAGAGCTATGTAATTTTGAGTATAGATGATCTCCCCTTATATCTGCTCAATGTCACTCCAGCAGTGGAATTCCACTTTATTACGTGTAAAGTAGTTTACCCATGCAACTCATGCCATAGGTGCTGCAGCTAATAAAAGGTTGCCTAGATTCAAAAAGCAATTGGATAGGTCAAGGGAAGAAGAATCTGTCAAAGGCTGTTAAATATAAATACTTCCCTTCAGGCCCAGGAATACCTGGGAGTATACTCCAGGGAAGTATCATTATAGGTTTTACCTGCTGACACAGTGCTTTAACATCCACCATTGACCACCACTGGCCAGTCTTTTGTAATTATGCAATAGAATGAGAAGAACAAAGCCAGGTCAAAGAGAAAGAAAGTTCCCTCTTTTGCATGATAAAATGCCAGACACTCAGAAATACCCATCAGTGAGAGCCAAATCTCAGGATATAAAAGAAACATTTATTTCTTTATTTCCTTTGTGTAGCAAAGAAATATCTCTTTATCAGCCTGCTCCATTAAATCAGCTCTGGTCTGACGTGCACTGCAGCAGATGTAAAGTTACTGTGATGCTGATGGACGAGTGTCCTCTGCGTAGAAGCAACAGTTTTAGTTTGAAGTTTGGTGAGCTCAAAAGACTCTCTAACGAATCAATGAGGTACAGAGACTGAACTTGCAATTCAGTCTCCTGGGGACCCTGAAGATGTGATGTAAATTGTACTGCTATAGGCTCTGCTGCATCGCTGCATAAATGGAAGCAAGGCTGTCAGGCTGAAAACATTCACTGACACAAAATACCCTCGCAGACTCAAGAAAAAATATAAATATGAAGGATGGGAGGAGGGAACAATCCAACACTGAAGATAATTGCTAGGGAGAAAGAATAGAGCTGCTTAGCATTTCAAAAGGGGCCTTTCTTCTTATATATGTTCACAGCGTTCCAAATCCATCAACAAACCCAGAAATCCTCAAACTAGAGTAGCAGCTGGTCTGTTCCAAAGGAGATCACCCTGACAGATTGTAATATATGGAGCTGTATGTCATTGTGGGCTAATCTGAAGCTACAGGGGCGATATGTCAATTCTAACAAAGATAAATACAGCTTCTGCCTCCCAGTGTTTTGTAATGCCAGGCACTGGCCATTGGTTTCCCCAGTATGATGGATTTTATGGTCAGGTGTGGTGACACCTCATGACCTAAATAGCTTTCAGAGAACGGCTGGTATGTTTTGAATGATGATGGATTACACTCCACAACTCTCTGTGAAAAACGATGTCTCAGACTTGCAAGTATTGCAGGGATATGGATAAGCCCCAGCCAGCTCTTGGACTTTCACTTGGTAAAGCCTCCTCACGGTTTTATTGCGAGTGCCTGTCTGCATTTTTTCCACACCTTATAACTCCCTCCCTCGTTTCTCAGTCATCTTACATAAACTGGTAATTATATCCTCCTCTATACATCCCTGCAGGGTTACATATGGAAATGTGAGGAAGACACTGAAGTCAGAAATATTGCTAAATGAACGTGTTAAGCAACATCTGATTTCAGATGGAGATCATGAATTTTAGCCATGATGGCAACTCTGACAAAGATATTAACAGATGGGAATCTACTCTGACATGTGGGTTGATCTAATCCAGACTTAATGAGGCACTAGCTATCCCCTCAGCAGAAAGTATCTAACTGAGGAGATTTATTGGAAATAGGAGATTTATTGGAAAAAAATCCATTCTAAAGATAGCTCCTTAACCCAAGTTTAATCACTTGATAGAAGAAATTTAATCACTTGATTAAACAAAAAAAAATTGGTCTTCTATTTGTCAAGAAAATCCAATTCTGGCATTCTGCAACATTTTACTACATTAGAATTTATGCAACATTTTATCACGTTAAAATCATCTTTAGGAATGTAAAGGTAAGCAAGGAAGAAAACAATAAAATCCACCACCTATGACTGCAAATCCAGCCCTTCCTTTCTTGTGGTAAGTCACTGTGGAGCTATGCCAGTGGTGTCTCTCTCTGTCCTAGGTGTGCAAACACAAGCTGGCACAGAAAGTACCACCATTGTCACCGATTTTGTGCTCCCGCATCCCCAGAGGAAAATCCTGTAAGCAGCACTGTCGGGCAGAGAGAGCACACGGCAGGAAGCTCTGAAGGTGACGGAGCCACCTCTGCTCAGAACCAGACCGAATCCAACAGATTCCTCTGGTTACGCTGCATATGTGCTAAAGCTAAATTTAGCTCTCTATGCTTTACTACTTGTCTACCAAACTAATGGAAAAATTGACTGCAACAGAGCATTGATACTGCATCACAGAGGAGGGCCAAGACTGAATTATCCGGAACAACAGTTCTCAATCTACATCTATAAATAAATCTGAGTTGTGGGCTTTAATAAGGACTGATGATTCAAGCTTTCTTGTACTATAGGCTAATGCACACCAGTAATTTCTGTTTTGACCAGGCAGAGATGCTGTTTTCCCACCTTTACAGTATTTTCCACTCTTTTCTTCACCAAGTATTTAAGTGTTGTGCCTTTCTCTTTGTGTTAGAAATCATCATTTTCAACGGAAGTTGTATCTCTCTCTGAATGTTGGGTATCTTACTTTAAACACCAGGCGGTATGCTGGCAGCAGGGGAGAGAAGGGAAGCACCCACCAGCGCTGCCTAATGGAGCAGACAAACACCAGCCATTGCAGGAGAATAAATGAAACTCCAGAATATTCCTTCCATCTGTTTGCTATACTCTTGCAAAGTCCCTTTTCTGTGTAACAGCCAAAGGGAGTTTAAACATGCTTCAGTACTGAAGGAATGCACTTCCACTAAAGAAGTTACTGTACCACAAGCAATGACCTCTTTCCTGTTTGAAATGCATTAATTAATGCAGTTCTTCAGAAAGCAAGCGACTGCCTGTGGGCACAAGATTAATCTAGGCGAGGGTTACACAAGCTTTTCACGCACTGATTTTTGGAGTGCCCGGCTCCGACCTGCAGCCCCCAAGCTGCTCCAGCTCTTCCTCAGCCCCTCGCGGCAGCTACACCTCACATCTGCACACAGACTTCGCTGTTGGTCTAGTACTGATACCTATTCACACCGCTCAGCTTGTGCCAGACCCTTCTCCCCCGAGGCACGTATGCACCCAAAGTGATTCCTGCAGAGAAAAGATCCATGCTAGCACAGCCATCTAAAGCCCCTTAATAAACGAGCTTGAAATAGAGCTGAAACCCAATCCTACCATTCTGATACAAGCAAAACTGCCACGGAAGACACTGAGAATATTGCCTAAGCAATGATTGCCTGACTAGGTGTTCTGGCTCCTAGTTTCTACTGTTTTCTTGTTTGCAGTATGAGTGTTTCACAGGACTGGCAATAAAGGCAAAAGATTAGGTGCTTTCTGTTGGATTAGTAACCCTGCAGTCTGGAATCTCATCACTCAAATCAGAAAGAAGACAGGGAATGCTGCAAGACAGTTTTTAAGCTCAGCCAGTCACATACCAACCTCTCCCTCTTCCCAGTAATCACAGATACAGTTAATGCTGGGAATATCCAAATTCAGCCACGGTCACGCTTCAACTTCAGGCTAATCAACCATATGCCAATCAAGCAGGCAACGCTCCTGCAACGTAGAAAGTGTCAGATCCATCAACATCAGGGGCATTTACCATGACATACAGACAAAATAAGCCCTAACCCACATCTTCACCCAAGAGGCACTTCCCGTGAGACAGCTCCCATTAGTAATTTACACGCACTGCAGTATCAGACAGACTCATTTCATCTTCATTTGTTTAAACAAATGCAGTGCTACCTACGAGTAAATGGTCTCACCGAGACCTGAAGGTTATGATTACTTGTTCTCCTCTCTCTCCTTAACAACCAAAGCCTTCCTTGAATGCCTGCTCACTCTGCACACATCAAAACTGTGTTTAAAGGATTCCCAAACTAGGTCATGGGAGCATATATATGCCTATGGAATTTTTCACGGGAAAAAAATACAGGAAATCAAGCCAGTAAATCTGTACCAAGGAGCTAAAGATAAGTGGTTCAGTTTTGTTTCTTTCAGAACTTGACATTTAAAAACAATTCCAGAAACTCTTTAGGATTTGTTTCCTTAAAGAATGGAGAGTATTTTACAGCCAAATTCCTCTTTACTACCTCACGAAAACTGCAAGGGAAAAAACCCACAAAGCCATTCACTTTCATTTGTTACAAGCAGAACTCTCACTGCAGGATGTTTAATATATATTGGAATCCTGATGTATCCTCTTCCCTGCACAAAGAATAAGGGCAAAGTTGGAAAGAGTTTTCTCTGACTTAACTGAAAAGAAAGGGAGAAAGGAATAAAAAAGTGAGAAAACACAAGTTCGTTGCTTACCTTTCTTAGACACTTGGGAAAAAAAAAAAGCAAAGCCAGAGTTTCCCACTTGCTCGTATGCAAGATATTATAGGCATTCCAGTGTATCTGGGGAGAGAAGGGGCAGAAGTACAATCCTGCCTGCTTCAAAACGCACGGGTTACCAACCTGAGCCTAAGAGAAATTTCCTCAAGCTATTACCACTGCAACATCCATGAGATTCAGTAAGCACTTCTTATTTTACTGATAATGTTTGTCCTTGCCCAGAACTTAAGTGCATGGCTTTATTAAACTGAAATATGCAGTAAGTGGTTTTCATGCTCTAAGGTTTCCTTAAACAGGCTGATATCATCAGAGCTTTCTAACATTCAGTCTGTTTGTTAACAGCATGGCAACTTCTGTCACTTCAGCAAAAGATTTCTGTTGTACTTTATAAATTCCATCACATTGAAAAGAAGCAGGCAAAAAGCTTGCAAGGATATTTGGAGAGGCTTCTAGTTTGCTGCTGCTCAAATTCTCCAAATGCAACACTCATTCTGATTTCTGGACCACATGCAGGGACAGGGAAAAATAGAAGATGAGCTGAAGAAAGCAAAAATTAGCTTCAGAACTGCAAGCAGATGTCTAATGGGAAATATGTCTTTCTCAAAGGGTAGTGGAACTCCCATGGAAGTTAAAAGTAAATTTACTCGAAGTTCAGCCTCAGGACTAAAGGTATTTAGTATCACTAGTAATTCAGGCCCAATAAGGAAGAAGAAGTACCTATGTCTATTCAATCTCAACATAACTATGAGTTACTGATGTGGCATGAACACTGAAGATCCAATCATGATTCTGGGAGGTTTCGGGTAAATATTGACAACAAACAGGTAAGTACAAATGTCACTATGATCTGCAATGTAATGCAGCTGCTGTGCAGGCCCTCTGCTATTCCCACATCAAAGAATGATATCACAGAAGTAAAAGTTCGGGGAAGGGTGATAAAAACGGTCAAGAGCTTTGAGAAGATCACACAAAGAGGCTTCAGCTGTTTGCCTTAGAAAGGGGCTACAAAGGACGGAACATGATAAAAGCACATCAAATAAAGAACTGTACTAGTAAAGGGAGATGGGGAGTTTCTGTTCTCTGTTGCATAATGCCGTAACAGGGAGACGTGCAATGAAACTGTGAAAGGTGGAAGCTGAAAACTAGCAACAGGAAACCGGTTTTCATATGACATATAGACAGATGGCAGAATTTACTTCCACTGGAGGCTGAAGATGCCAAGAACTTAACAAAACTTTGTAAGGAACTGGGTGTTTACAGGGCATAATCCTATATTCTGAAACCACTGAGATGCATGCACTCATCAGAAGCCATTTCTTCCTCACTACCATTCATGTTATCAGCTCCTAAACCTGCCTATCTAAGAGAGAAACATCACGTTATCCTTGGGTGCTACCACCACGTTATAGCTTGGGTGCTACTCTGTATTCGAGAGCCTAAGACTGCAGGAGCAAGCTCCTACCCTGCTTTACGTAACCACAATAACCAGAAGGCGGCCCTGTAACCAAATTTAACCCAAGCCAAGGTGAAAATAAAATAAATCTACTTGAAAAATACAAATATAGATTTTAAAAATACAAGAGTTACAGTGGAAAAAAGTAAGAGACTTACACTTGTATCTGTCTACCCCTATATAAGCTCCAAAGGTTTCTTTTCACTCTATACTGCCCAGCTGGCCAGCCAAATGGACTCCGATGTACGCATGTGGCTGAGATACTTCCTTTGCAAAGATCTTTTTACCTGAAATTACTGGGCACCTCAGCACTATTAACAACAACTAACAAACCATCCACTTCCTGTAAGGTGAGTGTGTACCTTTATGCCTGACCAAGCAATGTTTAAACCTGAGGATGAAGCTTTTTCAGGCATTCAAGCCCACACTGTGACCCTTCACTTGGATATTTAGTTAGTATTGCTAATACAAACCAGGCTCCTTTGCCATTTTGGAAACTGCTGCATGGATCCTGAGAAAGATGGTTGCCAAAGAACTGTATGATTAAATTCTGTGTTTGCTGTGGCAGAAAAATGTGAGGGTAGATCTGAATGAACATCTGGGGGGCTAAACTGGGTTTCACCAGTGAGAGTTGCTGCTGGGCACTGACGTACCTCTTCATCAAAGCATAAAGTGTCCAAATGTATTTTAATTTGACTGTTAAACTGAGAAAGAAGGGTAAAAAAAAAAAGAAGAGAGAGAAAAGAGGTGAAAAAGGTATGTAGTGAGCACTAACAAGTGATATTCTGCTCTTTCATTCAAGGGCTGTGGTGGGCAGGTGTGGCCTCGGAAGAAAACACTTGACATGGTCCAAGGGTAGGAAAACTTGTTGGAGAGCCAGACTGTCCCAGCCATGTTTACTGTCCACCTCAGATCTGCCCCCGGCTCTGTTTCTCTAAGCTACACATGCCCACGGGGAAAGGATTCCTGGTGCCTGCACCTTACAGCCTCTCCACTGCTCAGACAGGAGATATCTAGAACACGAGAGAGGATAGCAAAATTAAACAGTAAAAGTAATATCTCGCCTGAAAAATTTCCTTCTCACTCAGAGAAACATTTTCAGCTCTCCTACATAGGAAAAACAATTAAAGCAGGCGGATATTTAACTGATAGGGCAGATATTTATCTGCTGTGCCTATGGGGAAAGGAGAGAACATGACCTTAAAGTCTGATGGTGTTTCTCTTTGCTAGTATTTCCTGACCTCCTATTAATTATAGCTCAAATTAATTTTGCTTCCAAATTCCCTTCATAAACCACCTCCCTCTATCTCCTTCCCCTCAATTGCCTTTCAAACCTGGTAAACATGAGCATCTCGGGCACAAAATACTTCAGCAGAGAGCATGACTCCATCAAAGCTTAATAACTTCACTCCCAGCCACAATAATGGAAGGGGAGCTTCTTGGGCTGTATCCATCAATTTTTATTAAACATTTCCTCAAAGCTGTCAGGCCACTGATTCCCCCATCTAGTGAAAGAAAAGCTCTGATGTGGGGCAGTGCTGAAAGGCTCTGGGAAAAGAAGACGAGAGCCAACAATGTGACCACAATCACCAAAACTTCAATCTCACCAAGGCTATTAGAGGATACACCGCTGGTTGCTCTGAGTCACACAGAAAGACAACCACTCCGCAGACTTCAATACACCTTGAGAGAATTAGATTTTTCTAAGCTGTGGATTGCATTTTTCTTCTCCTTTTTCCTTCTTTTTTTTTTCCTTCCCAGCTTACTCCATGCCTCATTCAATCAATTTTGCCTCCTGTGTGTGGCAGGCACGGGACACCACGCTAAGCATAGCAGAGGTCTGGCACCCAACAGACTTTGGTATTATTTCAACAAGGTTCTGGTGTCCACCACAGGAACAGTTTCAGTATTTGATGAGGATGATAGCAAAGCTGACAGCTAGAAATCAGAGTCGGGCTAAAGGAGAGCAATAGGAAGAAGAGATTACCTCACACGTGCTTGCAACAGGGTACAGTAATATCCCCTGGGCCACCTGGGGACTTCAAGATACAAAAGAGGATGAAATGGACCTAGACTCTGATCTGATCTGAGCTTCCCATGGCCCTCAGGAGAACCCAAGAGCAGAAATGGGTTAAGTGACCTGCTTTTCTAAGTCAAAGAACATCTGCTACAGCCTTGCCTTTCAGGAACACAGAGCACTCACTGGAACAGACCCAAATGGAGCCATGGTATTTCCTGTGGTAATGGTGACAGACTTGAAAAGCCTAAAACGAGACGCCTTGCAGTTAAAGAAAGCACACTAAAAGCCAGAGCAGGGTCTTCCACCTGACCTACTAAGTGACAGCCTTCTTAATCTATTCTTTGTGTGGATTATCCAGGATATCAACTGTCCATGTCATAGATGTAGAGACAGTTCAGGTCCAGCTGGATAATAAATTAAGGCACAGCACCAAAAATGTGTCCAGACTGGTTTTAGTATTATCTTGGTTCCAGTAATGGCACAGCTACTGAAGGACAGCCCAGAGCCACAACTAATAAACCTGGCACCGTGCTAGCTCTGGGATTCACAATACACAGATGGCCCAATGCTTCCCCATGTAGTCAGCCAAAGACCAGCTGCACCTCCTTGCTTTAACCTGACTTGACTCCAGAAAGACACTTCACCCATTCTCCACTCCCAAATCCCAGCAATTGTGTACTTCACCCTGAGCTGTCATGTACCAGCATTGGTACATGACAGCAGTGGGTTCCAAGCCCTATTTATGATGGGAAGCATCAAATTCCACACTGCATACTATTAAACAGATGCTATTTAGGTTTCTCTGTTTTCTTGGATAGCCCAGCTACTATACTAAGTAATGAAAAGCTTTAAAAATGTGTAACAGTATAACAGAAGTGACACTACTTCTGTGGCTTTCAAGATCTTATCTGCTAAATGTGAATGATTATTTTTCACCTCAAACACTACTGCGATAGCAATCAATTGATTAATGGGCTAAATTCATAAGTGAATTCAGCTCCCACTGACTTAAAGTAGAGTCAAGGTAGGTCCCATTCAAAGCTCATAAAATCCATGATATAAATTGCTTAATCTCATATTTTAATATATAGATCCTGTTCAGAAAGTAGAGAGATTAGAAGAAGTTTGTGATCTGTGTACTGAAGTGATAGATTTGTTTAGCTGAAGGAATTGCAGAGTAAATTACCCTTTCCCCAGTAACATCAGAAACATGGAAGATACTTCATGACTCTATTCTTCTTTCCTCTCCAAATACTTGACTATATTGTAAATTCTATCTGTGAAGGAATAAATACATCTGTGGAACAATGCTTTAAAGAGAGTACTCGATTACAAGATGAGATTCTGGCTCTACTACCAGTCATGACACAAGATCTGACAAGACCACCATTGGATGTGACAGGCTTAGCAGAAGATGCTTTGGATGTTTTGAAAACACATCCTATCTGGTAAGACTGTCAGACCAGGACTCGTACCCAAACCCAAACCTTGCACAAAGTAAGTAGTGGTTGATTCAGAAATTTGCTCCTGCCTATTCACACATCACATAATTCAGAAAGCATTAATTAGAAGAACTTGTGTAGGAGGGAACTCTACTTCAAGCTCTGCCATACAATAGTTGTGTGTGCCTTGACAGCTACTGCTTTCTTCATGCCTTGGTTTGTTCCCCTGCAAAATAGGGCAATATTTTTTAAACTGTGGAACACTGAGACATTAAGACAGAGAAGTAGAAGAATACAGACCAAATCTCCAGATGACATGAAGCAAAATTATTCTTTCAGTTGTTACCACTTTACCAAAATTGTGAATGAAAAAATGTGTAACTGGAAGCCCTATTAATATCCCATGATCCACAGGGTATCAAAGGATATAAAAAGGCTCAGACCCTTGCAATTGCAATGAATCACGTGGAATGCACAAATGTGGAAAACTGCAGTCTAGAACAGAGAATTGACTTGCTTAGGACTACACTAAGCAGGACAATCGCTTCTTTTTTCACATCCATTTGCCTTAGGCCCTGCACTCTGTAGTATCACGAACTTTCTTGGGCATGCAGCCATTCAATTCAAGGACTGTATAGAAGATCGCCAATTCTTTGCAAACACTTCTGATATGCCTGTTTCTCTAAGTATTCTCCTCAGTTACGTCTTCATTTTGTGCTGTTCACATGCAGTCATAAAGATATATTCTGCTCTTTAGCCTCTCAGGTCCTCAGGATTCAATGTTAGTCACCCTAAACTTCAAAAGAAAAGGTGTGAAATTCAAGCTTGAGGGTCATAAGCTCCAGAAAATAGGAAATAGCTCATGTTTCAACTGGACAAAAAATGGATCTTAAGTATCTTGCTACCTCCCTTTTCTGAGAATCTTTAGAAGGAAGCTTTCAACTTTTTTCCTCGTTAGTTCTCCAATTTTCTGATTGTGTTTGTCTCCCCTGACCTTCTTCCAGGATATCTGGCATAAGGGAGGCCAGTTTTTTGCAAGTGAGATGCCTACCAGTCCCAGTCCTTCAGCTGGGTCCTAGTGAGGACTCAGACTCTTCACTAGCTGGAACAAGCGTCCCATGCCCCCACCTCCATGATATCAGCCACAGACGGACCTTAACTAGTATGTATTGCATACCGCATGAATAAGTGAGCACCTGCACATGTTTGAACAGAAAATGCTACCCACTCACTCAGCAAATACATTTCAGATCTGATGTCAACGAGTGCTGTGGGTTTGTTCTTGTGGTTACCTCACCCTAAATTCCACCACAGCAGAACTTTGCTTCTCTATAGCCATCTTATTACTGCTAATTCAGCCACAGCGGCATGGGCTGAGCTGCGCCTGGGATTTGCCCCATGACCCAGCCACTCAGCACAGCACAGGGTCAACCGATTACTGTTTCACAGTCTGAGCAAATTTATCCTTTTCTAGCTGCAAGTGAGTTAAGTCTCAACCTTCCCACAAGGAGTCGAGTGAGAAGGAATGGCTCTGTGTCCAGCATTCCTCACCTGAGGGCAGACTGATTTTGGTCACAGTTGTTAGTTCCATGATCTTGCAGATGAAGGAAGCGTTAATGAAAAGACACTCAACCGCATCTTAGGCTCCCAGCTGTTTTGTGATGCGGGTGACGAAACAGGCTTGGTAAAAATATCTCATCAGAAATATGATCCAACCAAATATAGCTCTAGTTCCTTTATGTGATTTCAAGAGAGCGTACATGGAGATGAGACATCTTGGCACACAAGCTCAAGGGCTGTGCTATTATTTCCTTCCTTTAATAAAGCCTTCTTGCAGCCATGTGCTAAATAGAACAGCACTTAAAAAAACAAGAAACACATTTTTGGCCCTGAACCTAATAGGCTCAAATAACTGTACTTGCAGTACTCTGTTAATGTTTTGTGGTATGTTTTCATAAATCTTACAATCTTCTTCCACGAAGGAAGTTTCCTTCACTGAGCACTTGAGTGCAGCCACTTCTTTAAAGAACACATTAGCTGCTAAGCAGCACGAGGCAACAGCACGGAGCTGGTCAAAGCAGGAGGTGCATGAGACTGCCTCATCCCTTTGAGCAAAAAGGGGTTTTTGCTTCAGAGACAGAAGACTTGATGTAAGTCAGAAGACTCAATGTACCAGCTTTTAGACAAAGTGTTTGAATTAGGGAATCCTCTAATCTCTAGTAGCAATTTCTGGAACAGTTTGTCTCTAGGGGCTCTGTATTCTTGTTCTCACATGCACCGTTACTGAGGCCACTGAAGTGGGCAGTGAGAACCTTTCAGATGTTTTCATTGTGTTCCAATTCTGTCTAAAAACTGAGAAAGAATATAGGATAACTAAGAGTTACTTAGATCTTCCATTTTTTAATGGGGTTCTCTTATTCTCCAGGGAAATACGCAGGATAAGATAATATTAGCTATATTCTGCCTCAAGGTCTCTACTCCATTCTAATGCAAGACCTTGCTGTATTTTATATGCACAGCAATAAGGATGCTACGGAGCAAAATAACTGCTTCTCTCCCAAAGACAAATGTCAAGTTCCCCACCCCGAGCAGGATGCCATCTCCTTCTGCCCCCAATGTGTTTCTGCTACCCCTCAAAACACCTGCTTTGTAACACACAGAAAATGCAGAGCTGCCAAGCAGGAAGAAGTAGGAGTCAGGGAGCATGGAAAGTCTTCAGGCTCTCCCTCTCACCCCATTACCATTCATCCTCCTGGTCCCAATATTCGCACAGTCGAGGTCTCTTCCTAGCAGTGCCAGGGTCAGGTGCTTCACTAAAGCAAGGTGCAGGCAGCATAGCTGTTGTCATTTATTGCAGGGACTAAGCAGTACATACTCGCATGTCGCTTATAGCCACTTACAGAGGACAGTGCCTCCAGCTGCTTAGTTACCACCTCTGAGCCAGTAGAGCCCAAAGATACGGACAATGCCAGAAGACTGAGTTTCCTTGCTTGCTTACCACCGTGGTTTTACCACCACTCACACTGTTGCCCCAAGCAACTGACAGTTTACTCACACTTAACACTGGCTCTGCTTAGGGATATTATATTCTATCTAGTCTGCTAAAACCAAGTTGTATTCCAGGTAAATAAGAGTAAGACTCCAATGGACAAGCGAGAGCTGTTCCAAACAAAGTTTCTTTAAGGTCAACTAAAAGGATATAACTCGTATGAAAATCCAAGAAAAATATTAGTTTAACTAATCCTCTAGCAATCTAATGAAAAAATAAGAAACGCTTCTTACAATTCAAATGAGCCATTTCCTATTGGGGATCATCAGTAATGCAAGAAATGCCTAGAAATAAACATCTGCCACTTTCTTCTAATGTCAAGTTCACATCCTTTGAGTGCAGTGAGCTATCAGCTGGGAGGAGAACGATGTTGATGGTGATTTTTTTTCTTCCTGGGCCTTGTATCCATTCCAGGTTACTGTTGCAGGTTTATACTCCACTTTGTAAATAGGCTACATTTTTTCCTCTTCTAATGGTTCTCAGGGTTAGTTGAGCTACAATTCCTTCCCTATACAAGCTATGATACAATAACACATGGCGTGGCATATTTTGTGAAAGAACCACACAACTGCACAAAGTGAAATAAAACCTACAGTAAATCAGGTATAGCTAAAAACAAGCTCAGAACAAGAAGATAGGCAAAAGACATCTTACCATTGGAAAATTCTGATATTAGAGTTGGGACAGGCCAGGCAGCAGTCATCTGATTCTAGATCTACTTATAGGCAGAAAAGTTTAAGTAATTTTATACAAACAGCTAAAGTTAAGATACAATAGATTTAAAGACCATATAAACCCAGACAAGGCCTGACAAGTTTTACGGCCTGGTACGGCTGATCATTATTAGAAAACTTGAGGTCAGTTACCAGCACTCGGCAAAACCAAGTTGTCTTGGGGACAGGACATACAGAGCCATGGACAGAAAACAGACAAAGCCAGGAAGGCACCATTTCAAAACACTATAAAAACACAAGCTTTCCGTCCCAGCCTGGATTCCAGCTAGTCTGCATGGATCAGTCCAAAAGGACAAAGCAAGAACACAGAGAGCAGCCTGGAAACCAGACCGGGCACAGGGAAAGCCAAGGTGAGGTTTGCAATAAAACCACAAAGCTGAGTAGGAGCTGGAACAACTGCTCAGGAACCAAGAACTATCACGGAAAAGCCAGAATCGGGCAGGGAAGTGGCCTGAGCCGTGTACAGCTCTCATGGAGCTTTTGTGCAGATACCTGCTTCCCGCCACCTTAGTACTCGCCATTATTGGGCTTGAGGAGTTCAACAACTTACCCCCTGCTTGACTGGAAATGCAGTTTCTCTCTCCATCCATCCACTCCAAATCAAGGAAACAAGAGTCAGACATTACAACGGGACAGGTCTCCTATAAACAAAAGGGCTTTTGCATGACCCCTGACACATTCTTATTTTTCTGGATATTGTTGGAAGCATAAGCTTTCAATTTAAAAGATAAGGAAGGCACAGCAGTGAGCTATGTAGTATGTAGTCGTAAATATAACCAAAGTAGGTAACTTGCCTCCAAACTGAAAGAAGCAGCCAGGGCAGTATCTCTTACGTATAAATCCCATAATACATTTGACGTGGCAGCTCAAGCACAGAAAGTCAAGACAGAAACAACTCTATCTTATAGTTCATCAGCAGTAACTTTCATTTCATTTGCTTTCACCCTTCCTTATAACTTTGTAATGGCAGAAATAAAGCAAGAAACCTCTCAAGGCAAAGCAAGAAAGAAACAATGCATGAGAGCCCTTCTTTCTCCTAATTGGCAGACATACGCATTGTCTGGTCTCATCTCACCGCTAGGGAAGGGCCACAAGTCAGATCCTTCACGGTAACATCAGAAGACCTAGTTGTGTTCCTGACAAGTGAGAAACACCAAACTAAGGATAAAAGATGGGTTGCTGGTCTCCACAGGACGACAGTACTGACAATGAAGAAAATATAATCCCAGCAACCATTAATTTTACTTCACCCTTTCAACTTGCACTGACACATAGAGACAGAGAGAAGAACATGATGCAAACACACAAAGGAAATTATCAGAGGAAAAATCTGCTGTAGGTAGACTTTATCCTAGAAAAGCCCATGCATTAATCAGTAATTATTTAACACTCCTAGTAAAGCTAGTAGAGATTCCTACATCTTACTTTATGATAAATGACTGTGTGAATTGTAACCAGAACTATCTGTAGTCCTTGTAGACCCACAAGAAGGAAAAGGGGAAGGGAAAGGGGCTCCAGCACTTTCTAGGTGTTTTTTGCTTCCTCCGTACTTACATTTTTCAAGACAAGACAGCTCTACTTGTTAGGCATAGAATGGCTTTGCCTCAAGGTTACAAGGTCTTCAAAAACTTAGTAATGAAGCCGACAACATCTAGAGAAGGACATGTCTGGCAACAAGAAAGCATTGTGAAATTCAGACAAAGCCGTACAGTATTTAATGCATCTGCTCCATAGAAATGATTGATTTAGATGGTGTTTGAAAGAGAAAAGTATTTCCATTCAAAAAAGTATGTCCATTTCCTTGGAGGAGCAGTTACTAGTCTAAAGGTTAAAATAAAATATTGTCTACTTGCTTTTGTAAAGCTCTAATTATTTAAAGTGAGAGTTAAAAAAACCCTGTGCCACTCAAATATGTGGCTTTTTCTCATTCCGTAGATATTTAAGAATACAAATAGGTAGACATTCACCTCTCATGACCACTTCCACAAGCACTAAAGCAAGTTTCTTGTCCTGATACTGCAAATGCTGCAGGAAGATGTTTATTTAATGTAGGACCAAAGGTTTTCTAAAGCTTTATGCTTTTTCACTTCCCAAGACATTCACAAGCCTACGATGCACATACCAGCTGGAAGAATGAATCCCTAAATTCAAAGTAATCATTCAGGACTGAGTGGTCATTACTGTGTAAGAAGCTCAAACAATTCTGCATACAGAGAAGACAAGCTTTATTCCTACTCAGATTTCAGAAGGAACTCCGGAATTGCTGGTAGGAGACAAGTTATGAGGTGCAAATGCCCACCATCTACCTCTTTTGTGACAAAATTTGATTCCCTTAGCCCTATTTCATTGCCTTCTCCTATTAGGTAAGCATAGTACTGCTTGTACCATATACACATACCCACAGATTAAAATGCACCAGTTTTAAATTACATTCCTTCCCCACTGCAGATGTAAGAAAATTAACTCGTTCATGTGACCAGAGTAGGAGTCAGGCTAAATAGAAGGAAGAAAGAAGTGCTCATCAAAATTACTGCTGAAATGCATAGAAATTCAAGCTGGGGATACAGCTCTGACAGCAAGAGAAGCCGCGCGCCCTGCGCCGCTGTGAAGCGTTGCTGGCAGCAGGGACAGCAGCTCTGGCAGCGCTCCCACGCCAGGAACGCCCGCAGGTATCTGGTGTATCCCTGGTGCCTGCTCAGGTGCTCGTTCGCATCCAGGCAGCCAGTCCTTGAAATTAAATGCAAAGTCAAGAGACTAACTTCTAAGTGCTTTCCTGCATAATGAGGATATGATTGGACTTGTTTATTGCTCCAGCAGTTAAGAAATACCTCTGGTAATACCCATTTCCCAGAATTCCCAATCCCATTCCCCTCCCCAGCTGAAAAAACTTTTATGTTCTCTACTGTTTAACCATCATCCTGATCAACGAAGTTTTCTCACTGTGGATAGGAGTTACTACTATTTTAATAAAGGCTGAAGGAAAGTAGGTAAGCTTAGCAACAAGATTTCGCAAAGCGAGATGTGAGCACTGCTTCCCAGGTAGGGTGCTGGCTGTGCACGAACAGCCATACCACCAGCCGAGGGGGGATGCGGGTTGACGGGATTGTGGGTTGGTGGGCGACAAGAAAGACGTGTAGTTCAATAAGGGGAAGTGCAGTGTCCTAGGAAAGCAACAACCTCCCATGCACCAGTACCTGCTGGGATCCACCCAAATAAGGTTTTGCTACTAAAAATAAGTAGATCTTATCAAATGATGTGAGCATAAAAAGTGTTTGCTTTTTGGTTCTTTATATTGTGAAACAGCTCCCCTCCCCCATTCCCTAAGTATTAGGGGAAGGACGATACTATTGCCTTTTGTTGTTGAGGATGTGTGTAATTTCCTTTTCGATGAGTTTTTTAATTATTGGCACAAGCTGACAGCACATATTTGTTGAGCTTCTTGGCATTCTGATCTTGTCTCTGGCACTAATGCAGACTTAGAGCTTGTGGAAAGTGTTTTACTACTCTTTAAATTTCATCCTCCTTCTCCTGTCCACCCTCAAATCTCAGCAGCTCTCACAAAAACTGGCTGCGATACCAGTTCTCTTGCTGATACACGGTGAACTCTCCATCTTATTTTTCCCCAGCAACATATTTGCTGATTATTCCTTGGCACTGCTTATAACCAGATGTTAATAGATACTGGGAGAACCCAAAAGCCAATGATTTAAAACAGGCATAGAGAGAGGACATGGGAAAGGTGCCTTTTACAGCTGTTTGCTAGCTACTGATTTTGACCCAACATCATCTTGTTTCCTCCTCTTCTCCCTCTCGTGCCTGGCGCAAGGAGCAAGCTGCTGCTTAACAGGCAATTTTCTGCTTAGAGAGCTTTGGGTGAGGAAATATAAAGCAATGGGATCACCAATACATGCCAGCGTTAGTTACAGAAAGACTCCCAACCTTAAATTTTAGAACACACTACACATGCACAGACTCACTCCCCTTTCCCTGCTATGGTTAAAAAAAATGGACCATCACTAATCTATTTCGGAAATGGATCCTCAATGAAACCTCCCTCCAGTCTTCCCCAGGCAAGTCCCTGCTGCCAGCACCTAGAATATACTGAAGGCCAGCACTCAAGCTGACCCCTCTCAGGAAAGCAACAGTCCAGATACTTTGGGGCTTCTAAATACCCTAAGCCCGATTCAAATCTGTTGGTATTAAAAGTCATGTAACTTCTGCTACCTCAAGTTTGACCAAGCTGCTGTTCTCATCCCTTCTCACTAGTAATAAAGGCTTTTTCAGCATAATAGGCAGCTAAGTTCAGGTTTTTGTATACATGGCATAAAAGCATGTATCTTACTGTCCTATGGTTGTATTGGGTCTACAGGACTAACAGGAGAACCACTGAACTATTAATTATATCATTGTTTTATTACAAGAAAGAGATGGTATCCTAATATTTTTAGGAAGCTGCTATTGAGACATAATTCTACTTATGTCAAGATTTTAACTGGGAAAATAAATATCAAAAGCTATGAAAAGTATGAGCAAAACATTCTGTTCTGATGATGCACTACTATAATCTTCAACATTTATAAGTGATAGTACAAAACTGGACTCTAAGGTATAATTAATTTCACTGTCTGTTGAATAAAAAGGTGCAACTTTCATGACACCTTTTCAACAGTAGCTGGAGATTAAGATGGGAAGTTATCTAGTAGAGCTTTGATATTTGGCAACATGTATTTGGCATGCTGTACGTTTCCATGCAGGATTGTTTTATGTGGTTATTAACTAATACAGATGATCAATTGCTCATAGAATCATAGAATCATAGAATCATAGGGTTGGAAGGGACCTCGAAAGATCATCTAGCCCAACCCCGCCTGCTCATAAATATAGTAGAGCCATTTCTTGACACTGTATCACCAGCTGGCTGCAGGTTTGCCTATGTTTAAGCTTTTTAGGACAGTGACAATGCAAGTAGCACAGCCCTTTCCTCCTGGGTTTCAAGCATGCAGAAGGCTGTTTGTGTTTTGGCAGGTACAGTTCATTTCCTACTGTAAAGGTTTCTGTGCCTCCTTAATATTATGCAGGAGCAAACTGGTTTGTTGATCACCTTGCAAAGAAGTGAGAGCTCCTTCTAAAAAACACTGGAGAAGGTTTAAACTCCCACCAAGCTGGGAATGGAGGACCACCTGTTAAACAGCACAGCAGAAAGGTTTGCCAGTCCTCCCACAAGGGGAAATTCCCCTTTCATTTGCAGCATTTCTGCTACTCTGGAAAACTGAGCTTTGAAGTGAAAGCTGGAATACAACATAAAAAATTGGAGGTTTGATTTTTAAAGGGAGAAATGATGCTCTGCTCACGCCATCACACAGCGCTCACATCCAGCACGCTCCACTCGCTACATCACATCCACACACTGTGACTCAGCAGAGAGGACAGGAAGAGGTCCCTTCCATAAAAGCGCTGGCCCCTAGGGGCAGGCAGATCACAGCAGCTGGGAAGGGATTCCAGCACCACCCTCCAACCCTTGGACCGCACTGCACAGGTGGCAAAAAGTTTAGTTTAAAAGAGGCAGTTGAAAGAGAGAAATCAGACCTAAAGTCAAATCCCCCGTGAAAACACACCACTGGGGTGCGTCGCCATGGACTGGGTGATTTCAGCCTCTGAACCAGGCAGGACTGGGCTGCAGCCGCTATCACTGCCGTCCACACTCGACAGACTGGCTGCTGTGCCCCACGGCACATGGCTCGCATCAGACTGCGGTGCACGTACACCGCTGTAGCTGTGTGTAAATTACATGCTATTTATGTCACCTCTGAATTTGGCTCATGCTGCTTTTCCCCTTTAACACAAATTGGCTTCTACATACGGCAATTAAAACTAACCTGGCAAGTGGGAAAACACCTGTATAAACCTCTCATTAGCCTGGCATCCCACGCTACTCATACCACATTTTAAGAATCTAGCATTGCCTGAGGTGGATGATTTTTGTGATGTTCTACAGCCAATGAACTTCCATCAGATGAGCTGCTGCTTTCCCTAATCCCAAAGTTTTAACATTATCAAATCCTGATTAGCTTTGTGGATCAACCAGGCTCCAGGCCTAACAGCCAAGACGTATTTTACCTAAAGCTCTATTCACAGTTGACGGGGAAATACCTGTTATAATTTATAGTCTCTGGCAGATCTGCTTCAGATAGCTCCTTGGAAGTAATTATCTGCTGTGCTTCGTGGATGCCATATATAATATATTCCAAACCCCTACATTGCATAGAATTTACTGATTTCTTAAGTTTTTTTATTCAAACTCAAGACTCTGATCACATTCATGAAGAGGATCACCGGCCTGGAACCAGTTTCCAAAGAACTGCAGCTGGTTTATGATGCAAAGGTAGCGCCTTCACTCTGCTTTGCTGAAAGAATAAAATAATTTGGATTTGGAACATGTTTTGCTTTGGCAATTTCAGCCTGTTTAATCCTGAAACTAACAAAATTCACATCAACTAACAGATATTTGCCTGAGATTTTAAGAGACCCTAAGCTTCACTAATCCTACTACCAAGGAAAATTCCTAACAATGAAAGAGAACCTTTGCCTAGGATGCAGTTATAAGGACTGAGAAATACAACCTTATACAACCCCAGCTCTATTCTGCTAGAGGTCAGTAATATTTTGAATAAGGCAGAAGACTGCATACATACAGAAAAGGACAGAGACATTATTTGGGTTAAGCCCAAGACTGAAGCCATAAGAACTGGATTTTGTTCTCAGATCTGCCAATAATCCATCAGTGACCTTGAAGAACACGCTAATACCTTTAAAAACAGAACAAACAAAATACCCAGTCATTAACAAGCTTGTTGAATTCATTAAAATCAGTAAACTGCTGTGGAGTTCAGAAATTTTAGGCTTTTTCCAGCAATAACCTTAACAGTGGTAGTAAAATTAAGCCTGTTTACTCCAGAAATCTGCTCCCTAATAGTGGTGGAGACAACTACAGCTAAATGAACATAAGACGTAGTAGTAGAATAAACGTAGTGATTTTTGATATTTTTTTTAAGTTATTGTCCTGGATAAAGAAAGACAAAATAAAGAGATGTAGAAGAGATTTGAAGAAAGGCACAAGATACCACAAATAGGACATTAATGTTTTAAACTCTTCAGGTTTGCAAAAAGACTTGCAAGCCTCATGAGGAAGTCTGACGAATACCTCAGGAGATCAGGTTATGCTTTTACAACCACTTTGTCTATAAATCAGGTAGATATTTTAATGGTTATTCATACTTATATTGCTGTATGACAAAACTTCATGCTGCTTGCTCTTTCAAGCCTTGAGAACACTTTCTGCCTGACCTTCCCAGACCAGCAGTGATCTCCGTATTGGGTCTGAGGAGGGAAGCAAGTGATCATGTAAGATAATCAAGTAGGGAAAAAGCTCATTAGTTCCAGGTCCACTCTGTTTTTGTTTGTCTCACGTGTGATACCTTCTAAGAGATCCATACAAATTTCAGAAATCAATCTCCTGTGTGATCCTAATATACTTGGCTCTTCAAGAACTGAAGCCATTCTAAATAGTCCTTGTTAGAAAACAAAGGGAAGGGTGGGGGGAAAAATTGCAGTGCAGTGTTTCATTTTTTAGTAGCCAAAATGATGCATGAGCCACAAGCGAGTGCATTATTAATCTCACTACAGTGAGAAGAAAAATAATCATAAAGAACAAATTTATTCATTATTTGTGGGTTGACAGTTTCTTCATTCTACTGAGATGAAACACCACGTGAAATTAGTAACACTAGAAATTCAAATACTGGTGTACATACTTTAGTATGTGCAACAGAAACAAGCACAGATTCCTCAGGACAAATCTCTCGGTGCCAGTGCCCCTATTAATCTTGAAATGTTCAAGTATGCAGCCGGGCAAAGGTCAGCTACTCCAGTGCGTACAGGTCTGAGAAAAGTCTAATGTTTTCATGTCAACCTTTGTCCTTTTGTTTTGCCACTTTACCTGCTTTTCTTTATTAATTCCTTTGTTTATTTTTCAACAAAAGCCGCAAGTTATGAATTCCTGGGGAAAGACGGACATTTGAAATGCTGTATTTCTTGTCCTAGTTGTGAAGAAGACCCCAGCGTGGTTACACTAGATGTCTGGAAACAAGAAGACAGATCAAAACCTCGAATCTTTTGCCATTTTTTGATCTTTGTATTCATTCCATTGAAGACAATTTGCATCCTCACCTTAAATTCCTGAAGTGGCTAGTAATGGCTTTGAGTTTGACTTGGTCCTAAAATGTAAAGCAAGTTCCATCAAGTTTTACATAATAGAAAAAATAAACTTCTGTAACCTACTCTAATTTCACTTGCATCATTTAATCCAAATTCGGTTCTGGGAAGTGATAACAGTATCAGTTGTAAAGTTTGGATTCAGATCCTTTTTTGCCCCTAATGCTCAGACCCAGGTTTCCAGTGCAGCTTGCTACAGAAATAAGAGTTATCCACAAAACAGCTCAAAATCCTGAAGTTTTTTAGCCAGGTGCTTTTCAAAACCTATCTGCTTAGGAATACATACCTCACACTTATGAATCCTCAGGAGACTTTACTGAGTGTCAGCACACCTTCTCCCTTCAAACAGTTGAAAATTCTCCTTTGTACCATCCTGTCCATAAGGATTTTTTTTTTAAATTCTATTTCTATTTACAGCTTCATCAACTCCAACTGATAATGTTTTGAAGGCAGGCCTATCTGAGAGTGAAGGATAGTGGGAAATGCTAGGCAAAGTAAAGGAAAAGGGCAGCATGACCACAATTCCCAACAAATCCTGGCCAAAAATCCTGAGGAGAAGGATGCAATAGTGTGGTGGGTGGACCCTAGCCAGCAGACAAACACCCATCCTGCCTTTGCTCACTCCACTCTCTTGTGGGACGGGGAGTTGGAAAAAAAAAAAAACCACAAAAAAATCAAAGGAAGGCAAAGAGCTCATGGATATAGATACTGAAAGTTTAATAAGAAAACCAAAAGCTGTGTGTGCAAGCAAAGCGAAAAAGCAGTATTCACCTCTTGCCATTGGCAGGCAGGCAGGTGCTCAGCCGCCCCCCGGGAAGCACTCCTAACACCTAACAGTTGCTTGGGAAGAAAAATGCCATAACCACAAACATTGCCCCTTCTTCCTCTGTTCCCTGAGATTTATTGCTGAGCCCAACGTCATATGGTATGGAATATCCCTTTGGTCAATTCAGGTCACTGGCCCAACTGTGTCCCCTCCCAACCTCTTGCCCACTGCTAGCCTACTCACAAGGGGACACCTTGACACTGTGCAAGTGGTGTTCAGCAGTAGCCAAAAAACCAGTGCTACAAACATTGTTTCAGCCACAAACACAAAGCACAGCACCGTATGAGCTGCTATGAAGAAAGCTGACTTCATAACTTCATCCCAGCCGGACCTAGTATAAACACACATATGACGGAAATGTTCAAACCCTAGGGGACTTCACCCCAAAGACTTACTTTCCTTTGCTTTTAGGACTGCACCTCATACATTTAACTGCACCCTTCCATGGTTGTAGGGCACATAAGGAAAAATGCAGAACTTTATTTTCAAATACTTCTCTGCAGAGGAAGTACTACAGAACATGGGTAGGATGATTTCATTAAATGAAAAGGAAGAAGTAAAAGCAGGACAACCTTTCATTCTTGCAGATTATTCTTAGACTTTAACACTTCCATTTCTTGAGAATTCTCACTCTAATGTCACTTCTCACCCAACCTACCTCCTTACGATCACAAGAGCTCAATCAAGTTAAGGTTGTTTCTCCCATGCTCTGCACCATCTTTTTCCTTTAATTTTCAGCCTTAGCTGAAAATGCCCCCCAACAGTGGTTCTGCTGCCAGTCTTATGCCTGACTGCTTTAATTAAAAGGCCAGAAGGGATGATCTAAGAGTCTCATCATCTGGCTTGACATAATTAGACTCCTGGACTCAGTGTCAAACGCTCACAGGGCTGCCTCAACCTTTCATCCTTCTAAAGCAGCTGTAGGCAGTACTATACAACATGCTTTGCAGCAAGAACCATTTCTGAAAAAAGCTTTAGAAAAAAGGTTTTGTCTTCTTTCTTGAGACTTAAAAGATCCCCCTAGCATTTTTTTCACAGAGTCCAGACTTGTGTTTATAACCTCAGCCAAAGCTGTCCTAACATCTATGCCAGAAGTAGCCTTATTTTAGTAATGCCAAGTGTATGAAGTTGAAAATTGCCTAGTGATCCTCTGGAACAGAACACAGTATGTAAATAGCTTCACTATTTATATCCTGTATAGGGCCAGTTTAAAACTAAAATGAGAAAATTAAAGGGGAAAAAGAGGTCATTGCACTCTTAGATATTCTCCAGCACTTGTCAGCATCAATTAAGCACAAAAGATCAAAGCATCAGAAACAGAACAAGATCGTTTTCAAGGTGTCTCAGATTCCACTACACTGAGTTGACAACTGGGTATGCACCACTGAGGTTTGCCAAACAGAGCCAGAAGTGATCCACTTGTGGACCACCAGTGGTCACTGATACGTCTCTAATCTCCTAATTACTACATTCTGACTTAATTGTTAAAAATTCTTGCCTGATGTATCAAGGTGTTACAAACACACAAACAAGCAGCTAAAATGTTAGTTTCTGGAAGACCAAGTTAAATAGGACATACACATTACTGAAATCTCACAGCTGGGGTCTTGCAGGTAGAACCTACAAAGATGCAGCCAGCTGAAACAAGGCACATAGTATTTTAAGTAAGCAGTTACCGTAAAGGATGTATTTTCACCTCTGCTGAGGTGCAAGTGTTAAAACCAAGCTTTTCTGCTCTCCCTGTTTCCGAAAGTGGTGCTGTACTGCCATCAAGTGGGGAACACACAAAGGAAGAAGGATGCAGATTCTCATAAAGATGTATGAACTGAGGCACTACAATGAGCAAGAGTAACGGAATTCTGAATTCACAGTTCCAGTAGCCACATCTTACAAGCCAATTCCAAAGTAACATGCAGATACCTGGATACCTGCCGTATCATTTCTACACAACAAAGAAACAAGATGACGTGGTTTAACCTCAGCTGGCAGCTAGGACCAGGCAGCGGCTCGCTCACTGCCCCCAGTTCGGATGGGGGAGAGAATCAGAAGAGTAAAAGTGAGGAAACTTGTGGGTTGAGATACAGACACTTTAATAAGTAAAGCAAAAGCCGCACACACAAGCAAAGCAAAACCAAGAAATTAATTCACCACTTCCCATCAGAAAGTAGGTGTTCAGCCATCTTCAGGAAAGCAGGACTCCATCGCATGTAACGGTTACTTGGGAAGACAAACACTATCATTCCAAACATCCTCCTCCTTCCTTCTTCTTCCTCAGCTTTATATACTGAGCATGATGTCACAGGGCATGGAATATCCCTTTGGTCAGTTGGGGTCAGCTGTCCCGGCTGTGTCCCCTCCCAACTTCTTGTGCACCCCCAGCCTGCTCACTGATGGGACAGCGTGAGGAGCAGAAAAGGCCTTCAGAGCTTAGCAGAAACTAAAAACACCAATGCTCTGTTACAAGATCCCAAACATAAAGAAAGGCCTTCAGAGCTTAGCAGAAACTAAAAACACCAATGCTCTGTTACAAGATCCCAAACATAAAGCACAGCACTATCCCAGGTGCAAGTAAAAAAGTTAACTCTATCCCAGCTGAAACGACGACACAAGAGCAGGAGGCTTGGACTGAGTATCAGTGAGAGGTACACCACAGGCGCCAACAGCCTGTGACCAGACCACAAAATTAAGACATGTGGATAGCTACTGACATAATAATCTGAATTATCTGAAGGGCCATACGCACAGAAACACTTTCCAGGGGAAAGAGGAGTTTAAGTTCACTGAGTTACCAGCTGGGAATTATTCTAAAAAAATTGTTCAGAAGTGCACAGTGCTCAAAAGGCACACGTATCTCTATGGATGTATCCCTCCCTCCATTATTTGGGTTGGTTTTCCAGTCAAATGCACTTAACTGAAGGGCAAACTCTGGCCAGTTTTACTCAACAAATTAGTTTCTTGCTTTTGTGCCACTGGCTTTAATTGACTTGGGAATACAGTGCCCATTCTAACTTAGAACCTGTAAAAGGGTCTAATTTACCCCATCTTCCCTTTGTGAAGCCCAAAGCCAGTAGGGTCCAGAGAGGAATGTCTGTCCCTCTTTTAAGTGGGTGACAGGTGCCACAACTGGAAGTGCTGCTGCATATTTTTCTCTGCAATGTCCTGCCCCGAGACAGAGGGTGCAAGAAGCTCTGCGTGGCTGGCTCTGAAGAGGCAGCAGAAGGGTTATTCCAGGGTAGACAAAGACATCCTCTAACTTCAGAGAGAGCCAACTTCCAAAGAGGACAAAAAAAGTTTTCTGAGGTTTTGAGAGTTTTTTAACATAAAATGTATTCCCTTGGTTGCCTTTAGCCAATGAATTTCAGGCAGGGACTTCAGATAAATGGCATGGAAATATAACTGATCTATCCATTAAAAAAGCATGTCACCACCAAATGATATTATTTATGTTTTATGAGCCTAAATGTGTTTTGTATGTTGCTGAGTGTGCTTCCATTAACTCTCAGGCACAAAGGAACACGTTCGCTTTCAGCAGCAGGTTGTAGGCGGCAGGCGAAACCAGAAACTGGGAGAAATGCAGCTGGGGGCTGCCATTCTCAGCAACAGGCACTAACTGGCTGGATAGCAAAGCCTTGCCTCTTACAGTCCGTGTTGAAGACCAAGGTTCATTCTTCACACATACCTCCTAGGAAGACACAGTAGAGTTTAAGAGGTCAATGCTTTCAGAATGAATAATTTGTTATTGTAAAAAGGCCATAATTCAGTTTATACATATGGACTTGTCAATCCAAACCAAGGCATTCTTCCTCTCTGGGACATGTGAAAGTTGAGATCCAGGTATCTCTGGATCTACTCCCATGGCAATAACCACACATACGTGGTCCTCAGAGTAGGTTATGGGCAGTGCTTGATCACAGACTACAAACAGGAAGGGACTGATTCACTCTCCTTGACCCCATTTTGGGTACAAGAACACACTGTATTACTGTGAGGTCTTCTCCTGAACCATTTTTCTATGATTCTAGGAAACTAACAAGTGACAGAGCAGTTTGCTATTTGGAGGACAAAGTGATGACCTATTCTGGCTAAGTACTTAAGATGATACAGAGAAAACTATACAGAAAATCCAGGATATGCCACAAATTTTGAATAACATCCTTCAACAGACCATCAAGCACTTCAAACAGTGGGGCCCACCTAACTTGGCTAATTCTCTATTAAATTGATCAGAGAACTGATATGTCAGGATTTGTCCTATCATTATTTGTCCCATAAATTGTATCAATTTATAATCCAGTTGCAAGTTTGGTACTAGCTGCCTCAGAGATCAACTGTTTTTTCTTTTTTTCTTTTTAAACATGTGATTCTGCAGCAGCTGAAATCCACAGACTCTCCCAGAAGAGTATCTTTTCATTTAACAGGAGAGGTGGCTGACAGGCAAAAATTCACACTGTAGTAGGCAAGGGAAATGGGGAATTTTCAGAAAATTGCAATTACCTCCTCAGGAACACCATACAAGCTATCTGCTTGAACAGGTAACAAGGCATAAGCTGAGGAAAAGGCCAGTAAGAACTGTCTGGGCAAGAGGGCGGTGCAGGGACACACCAGCAATGAGGAGATAACAGTGCTGTCACTGTCGGCATCTTTTGCTGTTTGCCTGGGACTTTGATTAGAAACAGCTAAAATACCTACACTTAGGACAGTGAGAAGGTAACTGACTAGAGCCAAATATCTCATCAACAGACAGATTCTTCAGGAAGAACCATAAATGCAGCTGAAGCAAAAATGGAAGCAGATGCACCACTGGGACAGAAAAGACCAAAATATGATGAAGCTGTACTTCAGAATCTAGAGGGAGGGAGACAGACTGAATGAGTTGACTCAAGTCAAACATATCTCTAACTGTGTGAGACTGCTGGTCCAAAAAAGAAGAAAAAAATAAATCAGTAAATTTACTTTCTTGGTGATGTTATTTTCTCCATAATGGCTTATATAAAATAGTCCCAAAGAGCACAGAGAGGATGGTAGGCAGATGGATGAATGGGTAACTTCACCCTGCAGTTCCACTGTGTGGAGTGTGACGGATGTTTAAGTGTTCCCAGCCACTCTGCCAGAAAAAAGTGAGGAAGAGTCTTGCTCCTCAACTGCAAATGCTCAGGAGATTTGGGAAGAGAGGATGCCATTACTCAGTGGGAATGAAACAGTGACAGAGTATTTGCAACAAATACTGCCTACGCATTCTGTCCTCTAAAAACAGCAGTGACAGTCCATTGCCTGGGAACTTCAGTGCTTGGCCAAAGAACATATTGTATTACCACCCAGACTTGTACCAAATCAGACTGATGCTGAATTTCTCAGCAAGCTCCTATACTTAAGAAGTTAAATCCAAGTAACCTTAAACTTTATGTTTAGGGGGAGACAATCCAAAATCCAGATCTGGATCTAAAGCATGGACAAATACTCCTGGAAATATCACCTGTTCTTCCAACTATCTCCAACTGAGAATTCATTTACTTACCAGTGAATCCCTGCAGTGCAAGCTGCTTCTGTCCCTGCAGCACAGTGAATGAATGGATGGATGGATGAACCTTCAGGTTCTCTGGCTCTAAGTGCCCCCTGCCCCTAAGCTATCTGCAGTTTCCGATGTCTGTGATCCTTTGAGCTGCCATTCCACCACAGCTCTCTGGCCAGACTTCATACTCGGAAATCCTTCAGCCAGGGACCAAAGGCAACAGCAAGGTAAAGTCTTCTGATCCTCACTTTTAATACAAGAAGGTATGCTAGTGATAAAAAGCACTGAGAAACCATCTGTAATTCCACTGAGAAATTACCTGGGTGCTTACAACCAAGCTGAAACAATTTCCAGCTATTTTGTGCTACTCATTTAACTTCAAATATTTCAACCTTAAGGCTTGTTATAAAGAGAAAGTACTAGACGCAGAGAGCCACTAAGTAAAGTTTCTTCCAGTTCTCCACCCACCAGATGGTTATTATTCTTAATAATGCATATAGAGGCAGAAAGCACTTATCTTCCCACTACCTGATACAGCATGCAGCCTTTTGGACTTTCCCTTGTAACCTGTCCCCTGTCACAAATCTACCACTTTTCTACACAGTAGTTTCTTCCTCCACCCCCCTGGGCATCTAGAGTGCTTTAAAAATGGAACAAAATTAATTTCCAGGGAGACTGCTGTGGTTGGATTTTAGTCTTGTGTTCTAGCTCACAAATCCAGAGCTGTTTTAGGAGTCTATTAAACATTTTTCTACAAAAATTAAGCAGCGTCAAATGAAAGGAAGATATAAATTACAGATACTGTATTTCATTCTTACTCTTTGCTACACAGACTTCATTTGGGATCAGGGCCTTGTTGCACAAGGCACATAAGATGAGTATGTATTCAACAATACAGAGGAACATTATGAGCAAACCTCACAATATAAAAAGCCTCACCAGTTGGTGTCAAACGTCTGTGTTATTGGCCAGTGGCTGCACAGTTCAGTTCTCATATTATGAGACTGTTGCAAAAGAACATCAGAGTTGTACCGTATCTCCACAAGTGACCGTGCCACAAGACTACAACCAACGTTGTCACACAACACTGTGACATCTTACGGGGACACTCCTGAATCACTGTTGCTTGATAACAGTACCTTTCTGTTGTAAAGGCGTATCATCTCTGGGCTCCAGCACATGGGACATCCACGTTAACACCCAACATGTAGTCAGATACTGCAGGGTATGGTGAGAGATGCCAAAAGCAAGCAGGTTTCATATCGTATGATTTTGGGTTCCAAATTAGGTTAATCACCTCATACCACCCAGAGACAGCAGCACAAGCATTCATAAGAAAATTTATAGCTACAGCTTAAATTACATTGTTCTTAGCTGTCTCCTGAAAGAATCCATTTCTAACACTAGGGAACCTAGGGAAACTAGTCTGAGATAAATGTCACATTTAGATGTCCAGTGTTTGACACAGACTGCAAGGATTTAAATAATCGGCTCCAAGACTATAACGCATATGGCACAGGAGAGGACACACCGAACTGAAAGAAATAGAAGCAGTGAGCAAATCCTTGGCAGATATAAGTTAACATAAATCCACTTACTTTGGTGGAGCTTTGCTAGTTTCAACCTGCCAAAGAACCACAGCAAAACTAGTTTGCGGCCACATTCACTTCCTGTTACAAACAGGCAGCCAGTCTCCCAGTAAGGGTATATTCAAAAAGTTATTAAAAACTGTAACACATAAATGCAAAAGAAATCCAAGGATAAGTTGGTGCTACAGCTGCTGCTGTAAAGTTTCCTTCATTTTGACAGCCTCCTTTCACAAGCCAAATGCTAACAAAGCAAAGTGATTTCTCACAAAATGCATTTATAACGGTGTAGACACACACCTCACTGCCCTCACTGAATGCCCAACTGCATTATCACCTTTTTAGTCCTGTTGCTAAAAGGAACTGCATCATGTTTACATGCCCAAAAAAGCGTATCAAACCAAGTTTTTTAAACCAAATAGAATAATTTCTTTGCAGTATTCTTGAAATACACTGTCCTCCTTTTTCCTTTGAGCTGTAATTGAGAATTATCAATATCTCCCATAAGGCTACATGAAAAAGATGAACAGCAAGCAAACCAAGCCAAGTGCTTCCCCAGCTCTGCCAAGAACTAAAGACACAGCTCCATCAGCAGGAGGGCTTGCTTTAGTAACAAAATCTGTCTCAGCCTGCACCTAAAAAGGTTTTCTAAGGCTGCAGATTAAAGTTTAAAGGGCACTAGAAAAGTCTCAAGACAGAGAGAGCTCCTGTAGGAAAAATGTTATATAGAATTTCCAGAAAGAAAAAGGTAATTATTACTTTTAGTAACAACAGTAATAGTAGCAATAGTCCCTATTTTTAATAATTCCCTTTCCCTAGAGATCTCAGTGTGGTTTAAAAGTTATATAAGCACCAGTGTGTGGTTCGCTTAATGTTGAAATTCAGCCATCTCTGAGCACAACTGCAAAAGACAGTATTAAATTACATTTCAGTATGACAAAAAATGCTATATTAATTTGAAATCACAAGGGAAGTTTCACAAGACATTTGGAAAAAACACCTGGGCTACAAAATACTCCCTGGAAAAGTGCCATGGAATATTTAACAAACTGAAATGGCCAATATTTCTTGCATGTCAAATGGAAAAAGAAGGTGGCACTTCATCCCCTTCCCCTTGCCAGCACCAGATCGAGTTGAAATGGGGAGGCAGTTCATCTGTAACTAAAAGGGAAAAGCCCAAGTACTGCATGGGCGTAGGAGCTGTTTGAAGGTATGCCAAACACACAGGCACTCCTTGCCCTGGAACCGGAGCCATCGGCAGAAGGATGGTGCAGTCCGTTAATTCTGTTCTGCATTGCATACAGGCAAGCATGGGCTGACAGACCCCAAATAAAATAAATGGGATAAGCACATCAGAAACATACTTTAACTCATTTTATATTCTGGCCAAAACAAAGGGCATCAGTCCCAGAGCTGATAACCTAGTATCACCCCACCATGATTAACACATGCTTCATTTACTTTGATATAAAATAGGTAAAGATGGCAAGACAGAATTGTCTTTTAATTTTAACCTGCTTTGGTGGCTCAGCAGCCTCTGATTACATGAGGCTTTCAAGTCATCTGAACACATTAGTATGCAACTATTCAATAACACTACAGTGATTAAGTGTCTGAAGTTATCTTAACCAGTCCAGTGAACGTCTAATGCAAAGTGAGCTAAATTAACGGTGGAGGCACAATGGCTTTGATTATGGCAAGAGCATTGCAGACATTTCTTTTAACAGTAATCTCCTGTCAAATTGATGCCCAAAGATATTATAGAACATTTTAACACTGAAAAGTGGCCACATTGTTGTCATTCACAGAAGACTTGCCACCAAAAGGAATGGACCACAGAGACTTAAACTGCCCATTAATGCTCATAAAGAGTCATCTTAGAAGGTGAAGCCCTGCCAGTGCACTGGATGGAAATTTTTATCCCCCTGCTGCAGAAAAGACAGCAAATAGCACATTTTATTAAGTTCAGAAACTTATCAAGGAACAAAAGGCACAACTTCAGTAGCTTGAGAAGTTCACAGCGAACATGAGGAAAAGCCTCTTCACCAGGAGGGTAGTGTAGCATTGGAAAAGGTAATCCAGAAAGATGGTGGAATCTCCAAGCTGCATCTAGATAAAACCACAGCTGACCTGGTCTATCGGCACCAACAATCCTACTCCCAATGGGACGCTGTGTGACATTAAGCTCAGAGGCCCCTCCCAACCCACTTTTCTAAGATTCTGTGAAAAAAATAACTGCAATGGGAAACGGTTGCAACAGCTCCTGATATAGCAGTATGGCCATATGCCTGGACAACTCTCAGGTACAGACCCACAGAAGATCTTGTGCAGATGCTTTCAGCAGCAGCTGTTTCCTCCAGAGAACGATTATGGCATTGACTTCCACCTATCAGAAAATATTTTAGATGAAAAATTGAGGCATACCAGCCATCTCCTCTTTTAGTCTTTTCCCTGAGAAGCACTGTTTTGCCTATCAGACATGCCTTTGCTGAAACATGAAGATGTTCCACATGTTCAAATTAGAGGGAAAGTCTGGCACACTTCAATTCCCTCCAGAACAGTTGGCATCAGGATGTAGCTGGTTACAAAGGCACAAGGAATCTTGGTAGACAAGGGGAGTTCAGCAGAAGAAAAGTGCTTTCTTCTTTTTCTATGACAGTCTTCATGGTTTAACTTTGAAAAAAAAATCTCTGCTTCAAAAGCCTTTAATGCATATGAATGCGATTTTTAGCTTGTCTTTTAACTTCACAGTTACCAAGGCTTGTTAGAAAGGAAGCAAGTGATAGGAATAGCTACTGGAGGGTAAATGAAATCTACAAACTGATAAACCTTTCTTCAAGGAGTGCACGGTTGCACCCTTGCAACTCTGGATCACCCCACTGAGCCAGAACATCTTCTTTCACATCTTTGAAAAATTGTGTGCGTGCACACACAAGTGTGCATATGCCCGCAAACGCACTTCCATCTCAAGCTTTCTTGTAGTCAGTGACATGATTTGTTCTGCTGACTAAGCATAATTTAAATTGGCTGTTGAAGTTCCCAAGACGCAAATAAATATCTATTTTCACTTTTCTTTTCTTTTCTTTTTTTTGGTTGAAAGTCGTGGCCACCAGACCTTAGGAGAGCTACAGGCAGTATCCACAGGGTTGCCTTGGACTGCAAAACTTTTGCTCAATCTTTTAGACCTCACATTCTCCTCATTTCAGTAAGTACAAGAAAGAATTGAGGAGAAACACAGCTATTGCTGTGACTAGAGCAGAAAGTCTTTGCATCACGCTAGCTCTCAGATACGGAGTGCTACTGTAGAAACAGCATTCAGAAATCCATAAATTTCCAAAAGATATGTTCTGTAGTCCAAGAATGGAGAGGGTTTAAACAGCAAGCCCTGAATTCTTATGATCTGCTGCAGAAAAGGATTTCCCTTGGCCCATGTCCACCAAATTAGAAGGAAAGTTACTGAAATGACCAATAGAACACATGTGTCAATCAAAGCGAGGTATTGCTCCCACATGAAGCATTTTATTCTTCCCCATAATGAAAAGTGCTAGGTGTAACTCATAAGTAAGGTGTTACTAACAGGCATGAAATATGTGCGTGCTAAGACTGGGGCATCTGTTTAGAGTGGTTCATTCTCTAACATCTTCTCTTTTCTTCTTAGCCACTTTGCCATCCAGTTTGATGAGGGGGGGTTTTGGGGGTTTTTTTCCTCATAGCTCACTAATACCTCCCTTCTTGTTACTTCCGTTTCATCTTCCTCCCTCCAAAACACGGGTTCATGTTTTGCCTCGCATTCTTCCTTTGAGATATTTAGGATGTTGCCACTAGACAAAGTCTTGACCTCAAACTCAACCAAACCAGCATGCTCACCCAGGTCTTCGCAGGTTTTACCACCTGCAGGGTTCATTTAGTATGATTTCTTTCTGTTTTAACATAACTTTCTAGGAATTATATTTAAGTGTGCTCTTTACCAAGATAATGTTAAAATGTTAAAACTTCAGAAATGAGGGCAAGTCCACCATATTCTCTAGTAAAACTATCTTCACCCAAATATTGCACCTTTTTTAGAGTAAATTTGCCTATTTCATTGTGCTATTGCAAAAATGACTGAAAATTCCCTCTACTAGGGCATCTTGTTTTCATCTAGTTATCTGTATATATAAAGTCACCTTTCATAGTGAGAGAGAGAGGTGGAATACATCAATGTATTCAAATTCATTTCCAGCTAAGGACCATTTTTATGCCCTTCTCTGAAGTTTCTCCAATGTTGCCATGTCTGTCTTGGCATAGACAGCCCAAAGCTGGACATACACAGGAATGTAGTAATCCTACCAGCGCTGCATGCAGAGGCAAGACTATTTCTGCATATTTACCTGCTATTCCCCTTTTCAGGGTCCCAGTGCTCACAGCAGAAACTTTTTGCACATCACTTTAGTAAAAACCAGTATCAAGATGGTTACTTACTTTAATAATTCCTGCTCTAAGTTATTTCTTTTCAGAAATATCTTGGGAAGTTTGTTTAGGTATAGCCAGGATTCTCTACTCCTACACATACTATGTTGTATTTATCTGCAGAAAAAAAACAACTGTGATGATTTAGATCATTCAAATTACTCTGTAAGAACACAATAGTATAATCACAACATTATTTGCTAGTAAATAATTTAAATAACATTTCAGTACACTGCTAAAATGATGAATATTATAAAAGCAAACAGATTCCTGAGGGACCTTGTCAGAAACAGACACCCTGCTTTCTTCTCAACAGCAACTTTCTTAGATCTGCCATGAAGCCAGATTTTAATCCATCTAATATATAACCTCTTGGAGCCAACTTTCATCGGTTCCCCCCGCAATCAAGATGTTAGAGTGATAAGACAAATGCCTTTCAGAAATTCAAGTACACTATATTCATTCTGCTCTCTTTATCAGCCAGATCTGTGATCTTGTCAAGTGATGACAGTTTTGTTTGACAGGACATATTTCCATAAAACCATTTTGACTGACAATAATATGATCTTCGTCTCTAACCTTTTGTTGATGGTGTCCAAACTGTTCTGCTCTGTTGCCAAGACATGCAAAAGCAGCTATTCTCTTGGGTGTTGGATAGTCCCTTACAAAACTGTTAAGTACTGGTATTACGATGGCACTCCTGCTCTGTCACAGAGCTTCCCCGTTCTCCAGCTCTCTTTAATACTGAATTGATGGCTCAGAGAATTCAAATGCTGGATTTAGTTATTTATTTATTAGGATTTCAGAACTGCTGGTCATAAAATACCTACTTTTAGCTGGTGCTCCCCACATTCCACTTTGACTAGAATGAATAAATTTCTACTATCCATAATCTCATCAGAGGGTTAAAAACAGAGCAGAAACAGCCTCTCGATATTTCTATCTGTTCTGCATCACTATTTATAATTCTACTTTCAGTTTAGCAACAGATAACTCAATTGACCCAATTCACATCAATCAGCTGGAGGGGTATTGTTCCTAATATACCTTAAAAATGCTGTCTTACTCCTTTTAATCCTAATAGCTTTTTATAGCTTTTATAAAAGTATTCACTTTCCCCCCCGACATGGCTTGCTTTAACACAGGGAAAAAGTATAAATTAAGTTAAACAAAAAGGTACTCATGTCAGCTTTATCGTGAAAGTACAGGGGAAAAAAGATACAATAAGATTGTCTAAGCAACAATGTGGATGGAAGAAATCACATTTCATTGAAAAAAAATCAAATGAAACTACTGGTGAAATTTAGAGAACTTCTACTTCAATGTTTTTCACTTGACTCACGCTTTGAATGTTGGGAACTACTTTTTATTATTTTTGTACAATATAGGCAAATACATAAACCTAGAAGTTGCTCAATTGTTTTACAATGTAAAAATAGAACTGCCGCCTGTGAGAAATACAGCCAAGAGAAACCACTTCTAAGAGAATCAGAAAATACTTCATCCTAGATACCTACATCCCTGACACACAGTCTCCATCTCCTGGTTTTGAGGTGGCACACAGGGAGCTAAGAGACAGAACTCTGCAAACCTAACCCCATCCAGCACAAATGGAAGCCAAAGGTTTCTGAGCTGTAGTTCGTTAAAAAGGACATCAGTGACCGGCAGAGCTGGACAGGCACAGAGGTGTTCAGACTCTCTCTCTTGATTAGATCCTTGCCTAAGGGTTGGTGAATTTCTGCTACAGCGTTTTATGCGGCAGAAGTTTGTTCCTCTCCGTTTCTCCAAGGAGTGGGAGGAGATGGAGGAGGGGCACCCATACCTCTCCCAATATGTTCGGTGCTGTTGTGCTTAGCTGTGCATATGCCGGGGACATGAAGCATATGGCCCGGGGGCTGGCAGTGTCCCGCTTAGCAGATGTCTTCAATACATTCTGCCATAAAAAGTCTTTTTGGGGGCTGGTTAACTGGTTTTTATCAGACAATTCCATGTCTCTGGTTGATAGAGAGTTATTCACCTCAACTGAAATCCCACTAAGCACCTTTATAGAACTTGTGCAGCTTTTCATGTGCAGGAACTAGAGAATAAGACTTTAGTACTTTCTCAAATTAAGAGTGCACCTCGCAGATAGATTGACTGCAGACTGACTACTAGGTGCCACAAGAAGTCATAAATCTCCCTAAAGTAGTTATGCTGCTTTGTTTTTTGCACCAAGGAGTCCGAGACAAGAAAAAACACTCAAACTTCAAAGGCAAGAGCTCTTCCCTGCGTGGCATTACTCCAAGCAGCCAGCGATGAACACACCAGGTAATATATTTGTGCAAACCTGGCATGCGAAGAGGTAAAGAGGAAGGCCCACACATCTTACAGAAAAGTGAGAGAGCAAGTAAAGTACTAATGGTAAATAATAATCTTGCAAGCTATCTGGAAATCCACTGCAAATTAATCTTGCAGCTTGGCATTGTAAGGACTCATTGAGTTATTCAAATGGCAAACAATATATAATCCTGTTTACAAACTCCTTTACCTGAATTGTTTTCTGGCCTGTTAATTCCCACTTTATATTTGTGCATTTGATAATCCCTTCCCCATAGTGTTTCCAGTGTTCCAGGGCACATTCATCAAGATAAAGGACAAAATAATCCTGCTAGAAATTATTCCTTTTTGCCTTTGTAGAGGACAGATCAGACAGTGAAGTAATGGCTGGATGGGATAAGAAAACGCCGTTGCACAGTATCAATGCTCTATACCAAACCACACGACAAAAACAAGAAAGTCAAAGCATCAAAGGTGATCAGTCTCTAGTTGGTGAGCCCAAAGGTAGAACACACAATAAAACCCTTGATTTCTATTTTTTTAGTTTATTTCTTGTTATAAAGGCTGGACGCTTTCACCAAGTATCACAATCCAGTTTAGTTCTATCTTGAGCTCAACATCTATATCAGGCTAAAACTTTTACATTCTCACTTGCAAATTAGAAGGGAAAAACTAGCACACTTTTTGAACCCTCATGAAAATACTTTACAGAATAAGACCCAAGAGAAGACAGAAGAATTGCCCTTCAAATGCCTCAAATTTGGAAACTAATATTTCACTTTGAGTATTTTCTTCCCCTCAATCAGTGGTAGAGCATTCCCAATCCCTAGCTGGTGATGTGAACATGCCAGGCTTCTCCCAGGTAGTGTGTCTGATATTCATGGAACATCTCACACAGGAGATCTCATTTATTGATTTCCTTCTCAATGTGGTCAAACACCCTGACTAAAAAGGAAATTAGACTGCCTCAATGAAGTCTACTCTTCAGTGAGCAAGGTCTGCTCCCCTTGCCTTAAAAGAACAACGGGAAGTCTTTTATAATTATCTCAACAAAATAAACAGTATCTTTTCAATCAAATTAAAGAAAATCTAGATTATTTCTCCCCTCCCCTTTCTATGAACCCTTATGCCAGGTTCAGCATTAATTCCTTGTGTCTGAATTACAGAATAATCCATGCCGTAAGAATAATAATAAGCCTCGTTCTCCAGCGCTTTCACTGCGTGGTTGTAAATACCCCAGTGGACAAAGTTTCTCCTCCCTTCTTTGAGAGGGTCTTCCCTCATCTAATACACTTCACCACCCATTTGGGATTCAGCAACCCACAGATCACAAATTCTGAACAGATCAAGGGAAAAGTGTGTAATTCTCCAGACAAATTACACTCCACAGTAAACTTAATGAATTTTCCTCTATTTTCCTATGAGAAGTTAACCACTTAATTTCTAAGACTTTCGCTACTGTGCTACCACTTAGATGCAACACAAAATATAAAAGTATAATAAGCATATATGAAAAGATTCAAATTAACAGAACTATTGTCTTCAATTGCTGCTTAATCCTTAGAAATATTTTCCATTGGCCCTGATTCAGCAGACCACTTACAAGTACGTTCTTCCCCAACTATATGCCAAAGTCCCACAGAAATAAATCATGCTTTATGTTTTCCATTCAAGTCAATCCATAGACAAGATTATTACGCTAAGGAACATATTGACCTACTTCAATCTCATATAAGCCAAATCTGCCCAAACCACTCAGATATCTGCTGATGACTAGACTGAGGAGATTACTGGAGTAATTGATGCAGGTTTTTACGTATTCGTAATCACCTGTTGAAATTCAGGTGTGTAAGTGTCCATAGCTATCCACATAAATCCTTACTCCCTCCAGCCCATGAGAACTATGGGTCTGTTGGGTCTATGACCACAACCTTTGAACAGCCCTTGTCTTCTGACTGTTCAGCTGTTCATCTTTGCAAAACCATGATAAGCCCATGGTTTGGCAATGGCAGTGCAGACTGACATCTTCAGGAGACCTCAGCAACGTCACACTTCTATTTTCAGAAATTAGGAGTTACTTTAAACGTTCCTACCCACAGTCTCCTGATTAGCCTGTGAAATTTCCTTATCAGACAAAAAAAACAAGAACAAAACAAACTTCTGCCATGACTGGGATTACTAAAGAAAAAAAAAAAAGTTGGTAGAAAAAGTACTTTTGTTGATGCAACTCTTCAAAGAAAGGCTGCAACTGATATTTTTCAATTACACTAAAAAAATTGTATGATCACTGTGGTGTGGGGGTAGCTTGACTCAAACTAAGAGAAGGAAAGGGGAAGAGAATGTCAAGTACTGCCCATCCATATATTTTCCAAGGAGAGAAAGCATGCTGGTGGCAAACTTAACGGCATGTGAGTGGAAGTGAGGCAGTGGCACCACGCCAGACTGGTTTGTTTTATTTGAGAAAGCCCTGAACGCTGATATATGAGATCACTTACTAGAGGAGCTGGGAGAACAATTCACAATAAACAATTTAGTCTCCAAATGTAGCTCTTTCGTTATTCAAACTGTCCACAAAGACCATGCCATTTTTATAGATGTTTGCTATTTGTAATCATCCAGACAAGTATTTCCTTCTAGTCCACATCAGTTCAAGTGCTGGCTTAAGTATTCGGAGTTCACAATGACAGCACTGTAACTGCTCAGGCAAGTCAGCCGGTGGGGCTTCTACAGCTTCTGTTCAGCTGCATAATCTAAACTCCTTTGCACAAGGAGTTTACAAACTTATGAAAGTTCTGTTTTGGCATCTACAGGCCTGGGGTTATTTCTCTCAAAACCTTTCTTAGCATGCTCTTCTGTGCTTTTCTGTACATTCTTAGCATGCTCTCTCTGTCCACTTCACAACTGATGTGAAGAAAATGTCACCACAGGATTTTACTGTAAGGTTAGTCAACAATTTTTTACTCATTTCTCCAGCTTTCATTTAAAGCACACTGGGAGAAAAGGAATTCAGTAGACAGTCTGAAAGACAAGACACATAGAATTAGTCCTTTTCGTCACATCTGCTTTGTCACTTTCCTCTACTCTTTGAAATTCAATTTCTGGTTTGCTGAGATGGCATCTCATAAAAACTTCACCAGAATACACATAAAACATTTCTTCTCTAAATCTGAGATTTATCTTTTCAGAAGACAGGTGTAAGTGCAAGAGAATTGCCTAGGCACTTTTCTAAATGTAACTTGATTTAAGACCTCATACAGCTCTCAGGATTATGGCATGGTGACATCATGTATGAGGCAGGTAATTTGATGTACGTTCACTGTAGTTCGCATGCATACTCTGTTTATTCATATTAAGCTGCAGCTGTTGAAGTACTTACGTTTCAAAAAATAAAACTATTGGGGGTTACGCCCCATGATTTTAGGAAACGGATGTAAAAGAAATGGAGAAAAATTAAGATTTTTTTTTTTCCCAGTTCCCAGTCATGTGAGGTCAGGTTCATCAATTCTAAATGAACCTAATGGGTCATGAAAGAACTTGGCATGTTCCTCTGCAACCTCAAAGGCTCACACTGAATCAACACAATTGCCTTTTCCGGAAGCAGGCTGCTAAATTTCTGGAAGCAAGTTTACAACGTAAGCTTGTTTGTTTCCCAAAGGCACACTTGCCTAACTAGGGAGAGGAGAATCATGTGAAATGACAGAAAACTGAGAGAAACTGAAAATAAATTTGTTAAGGCTCTTGTTCCAAGCTTGCAGATCAGCTAGTACCTAGTATTTTTCACTCCAGTGGTTACTGAAAAGAGTAGGCAGTTACGTGCTTTCAAAGTGTTGAACAAAATAACTCTTCTTGGCTTTAATACTGCTATTTGTGGTTAACTACCAGATGCACTAGGAGCTCAGCAAAGACTAGCTTAATCTGTCAGGAAGTAGTAGAAACTTACCCGCATTAGGGTACATGCTGCTGCACCAGAATAACCCCCCAACCAGAGCTGGCCACTCTGGTAGCTCTGTACTAGACATACCTTGGCCCCCATTAATTCCAGTAAGCGAGTTCACACTACTGCTGTTGGCACGGCTTAAGGTACTTTTCTGTCAGACCGAGAAGACAAGGAAAAGCAATGCATAGGTGATACAAAGGGCTTAGACATTCTTTTTAATAAGATGAATGTTGCAATGGAAAGAACTACAAAGAGACCCTTGAAAACTGCTCCGTCTGACATTCTTGTGCTTCTAGGTTTCTCATCTCACAACAGAAAAAAATAAATAACTACCACTTTCTGCATCCTATTCTGTGGAAAAATGGGGATGACGATTGCTTATTTTGGCAGGGAGAGGGGGACCAGTGTCTCATATGGCAGGTGTAGGAAAAATGCAGGAAGGGAGATGCAGGGGATTGCAGAAATACAAACTGTTCACGCAATTATGTTTTGCAGCCATGTCACAAACCACTCTTATGTGACAACATGTTGACAATTAATGTGTCCTCCTTAACTCTCAGTTCATGTTAAAAGGATCTATTACGTACTATTATATTTTATATTACAAAAAAATAACACATCTATCATATGATATGATCTGATGGAAAGGCTGCTACTAGAGAATGACTCAAATAAACCACACAAAGCTGACCTGAAAATAATAATGGAAAGCTTCTAAATCATAGACTCGTCTAGGTTGGAAGGGACCTTTAACATCATCAAGTCCAACCATTAACCTAACACTGCCAAAAACAGCACTAAACCACGTTCCTCAGCATCACATCTACCTGTCTTTTAAATACTTTCAGTGAATCAGTGGTGATTCAACAACTTCCCTGGGCAGCCTGTTCCGTGTTCTCATCTGGACTGGAGAAGTAGCACAAAACCTAGATTCCATTTAGCCATATTTCTAGATATATTTCTTTTTATGAAATCTGACCCAGTAAAGCATTCACCGCACTTTGGTTCTACCTACCAGTGATGCCATGCATTTCCAGAAGACTATTCACATGGCATAAGAATTCACAGAGTTCAAAGTTTGCTTCAGAAGGTCAAAATAATTGAGTTCTTGCAGGATGAAACCCCCTGAATTAATCCTGTATTAATGATACCAGCTATCTGAATGAGAAGGCTATCAATTTCCATTAAATGTTCAGTCCTCCTCTACCCCGCTACCAGTTAGAAAGGTGTTTTTCATATTAAAATTTTATTGTCTGTTTAGAGAAGTTAAGAAAATTGTTGTTGGTTAAGGAAAACAACAAAACTGTGGTTGTAGATAATTACAGTTGCACTGACCTAAGACTCATTTTGCATAGGCCTTTAAACCAAATTATACCAAATGACTAAATTATCCTGAGCTGGATTCAAACCAGTAACCTCTAATTAAAAGGTACTATATCCCATTACTAAACCTCTAAGACACATGCTTTCATTGGCACAATGCAAATTGTTACACTGCTTTCTAACTTGATGCTTTCTGTCCTGGAAAAATCTGTCTCACTAATTACATCTCAAACTAAGATTTTTAGCAGCCCTAACAGAAATGAGCAAAGTTTGTTACTTGTAATTCACATAAACAATATTCTATTTTGCAAAATCAGATGTCTGTTATTTCTTTTTTTCTTAGACAAAAGTACAAGTAAACACAGCATAAGGGAAAAAAAATGTTTGACAGCAGCATCTACTTTTCTAAAGCTATAAAGAGGTTTTTAATGCATAATAGGTTTTATAATAATTATATTTCCGTGAGATTACTCAAGGATCACAAGTCTCTTTCAAATGTATTAATCTCAACCTAATTAATATTTCTATTTTACAGATGGGGAGATTGACATAACTGACATTTTCAAATTAGGCGTCCTATAGTCAGGTGACTCTATTCACACTGAGACTGGAGGTACTCAGGATCCTTCAGTGTCAAAACAATTTTTTAGGAACCTATCCATTGTCTAGGTTAAGAACTACAGGACCCCACTTTTGGAAATTGTGGTCTATATGACTAGTCCGTGGATCTCACAGGAACCTGGTGTGGCCAAATACGTTACTCTAACTATTATCATTTCTAATCATGGATTAAATATCTGTTGGGGTTTTATATAGACATTTATATATTTATATACATCCACAAGAGAAAAATGGAACAAGCAGGTAATTTTGTCTTTTCCTGTGAATTATATAAACTAGGTAGGAGCACTAGGTTTATGACACTCTAATTGTGTACCACTTAACACAATGCTCCTGCTACACAGGCAGGTCACTTTAAGCTACATGTAAGTAGTAATGGCAGTCTCTACTCATCAGGAAGACTTTAGGAAGAAATGGGTACCTGTTCAGTAGTTTGACCAGTGTCAAACTACTCCTTGGTCTGCAAGTCAGAAAGAAGGATAGAGGGTTCTGATTTAATGAGGTTACCTATTAACTCATAATACTGGGCCTTGGAGTACAGCTGTTACACATACAGGTTAGCTAATCAGACCAGAGAACAAAAGCCACTCTCAGTTCGAGCATGAAGTCAAGGCTCAGCTCATTAACTTCATAATAACTAAAAAACAAATCATGCACCTGAGTTGTTTCTCCACAAATTTTGGGAGAATTTGAGTTTAAAGCAGGGAATCAGCAGACTACACTATTTTTCAGGCACAAACTCTGAGCATGGTAGAGAAAGCAAACTCAAGTGGCACTAGTCCATTAGATCCAGAAAAGCACAGGACATGCCTGCAATGCAGCAGCTGCAGCCATTTAAATACACAGCCCTAAATATCTAGGGCTGTTTCCAATCCTATATCTCTTTTTAAAAAATGTATTATTGTAATACTCATGCACAAGACAGTCTAATCCTCCTCTTGAGACATTTACTATAAAGAGAATATATCAATCAGTAACTCTATCTTATTGTTCCACAGAATAGTCTAGAAAACACATACAAAATAAGTGTTATCGTGAGATTACAGTTTATTCATTCTCTTTAAAGCCACAATACCTTTTCCTAACCTCCTCTTTCTCCTTAGAGAGAGAATAAAAAAAGAATAAAATATCCACATATGTAACTGTCCATAGCTATCTGCATGATGTACATTATATACATAACTTATACAGGAAGTCTCTACATAATTGCAATCTTTTGTTGTCTTATTTTCTCCCTTTCTGTTTATTCAATTGAGAACCAAACATTTTCACATGCTGAAGTAGTAAAGAATTACATAGTTACACAAGTTAATTGTATGTTTCATTGCTCATTCATCCACTTTCTGGGGCAAGAAACTCTGAAGGAATCCTTCCTCACAAAAGGGGGAACTGACTACCTAAATTATATAGGCCTTTCTTCCCCTCCTCAATCTTTCCTCTAAAACATCCATCAGCAAAATCTCAGTAATCCAAAATTCCACTCCAAGTATGACACGCGAGCTGAAATCAGGCACTGCTCCGACAGGTGGTGCTAAGTGAAGAATCTGTTCTTGCAGCATCTGACCTGAACACGTTTACCAGAGCTGTATGGAAAAAAATAGCCAACAAGTGTTCATACAGTTCACTTAATTTGAAGCTCCATACTATGGTTTCCATGTGCAAAAGAGCAGCACGAACAGGCCTTTCAGTGTAGATAGCTTCTTTTAAAGAAAAAAAAAAAACTAGCAAATTTTCCTCAGCAGGTACAGTATAGGTTAAATGCTGATCCATTTCTGCCCTCACAATATGCTGGTTCACTTCAGCAGTCAAAGAACAACTAGGAAGAAACAGATAAAACTTGAGATAAAAGTGAACACTGATCATTGCAAAACTGAAATTGGATGAACTTGTAACATCAAGCTTCAGTTATATCTCCAGCAAGTCGGAAAGATCAGTTTTAAATTAGACAGCAAGCCTTAGCAACAGTTAGTCTGGAATGTGTTATATAAAAATTACACATTCATCTGCTTTTCAGTCCCAAGTCAGAAAAGCTGCTTTTTCAAAATAAAATTCTTTTTGAGACCCAAGTCACTCAGAATTCAAAAGTGAAAACAAAGTTACCAAAGGAAGTCGGCCCCATCTGTATTAAAAAAAAACAGAGCAAAAGTAAAGAAAAAGTGTTGAACCACAAAAGCATAAACCGTTCCCCATGCTTTGATATAAATACTTCCCAGTCACAGAAGTGAGATAAAGGCACTGCAAAATTGTTTAGAGATTAAAATATCTAAGTCTCTGAATCATTATGAACAGCTATTATTCCGCAATTTGGTGAAGCAGATTATGCACAATGATGCTACACGTTATTCGCTATACTGAAGCTAATTTTGCCCTGCGTTTCCTTTCTTTTTGGTGTTTACCTAGAGATTTAAATAGCTTTATTATCAAAATATCTGACTATTGCCTCACAAGTAGGTTCTTGTTCAGTAAAGAAGGGATACATTACTAATGCCATTTCACAGTTGAGCAATGGAAGTCTTGGGAGATTAAGGCAAGACTTCTCAAAAAGTGGACACTGAAACAGAAAAGCTTTTCCTGTTGTTTTTTAGGATACTAAGTATCAGACAAAAACCAGCCTCATGATAGAAGTGAGCTGATGGCCAGTGCCACTGCCCTGAGGCAACGCTGTCAGGTCAGAAGAGACCGATACACCCAACATTTAAAACTCACAATCACACCAGAGGAAAAAAAAAACCCTGAAGTGCAGCTTGTACTCCTTCCCACTGTGAGAATCACCTGTCTATCCGCTGCGTGAAGTGACGGATGCTTGCCCTGCTCAACCCTGTAGGTAAACTCAAATTGCTGCAGCGAGAGATGAATAATCCATCTTAAATCATCTCTGACTGGCGATATATTAACCTGAGCGTCACAACTCTAAAGCTATTTGTGACACCTATGTGTCCTTCAACAAGGCCCAAAATTTTATGGGGTGGCACACACCAAGAAGCAAAATTAGTTTCAATTTATTTTCCCGCTGTCTCTTACAGACATAGCATCTAACTCTGTTTCTGAAAAACAGAAATGAGTCACTTATAAGCCAAAAGCTGTCTAACCACACTAGAACCACCTCACTAAAGGCCATGCCTATGAAGCTGACCACAGTGTTATAACGGTACAGTGATGTGTCTTCCAGATCTCAGTTGGCTTTGATTTGCCTCCTTAGAACTCGCTGAATATACAAAATGAGCCTAATTCACTGGCGCAATTCTCTGTCTCAGTGAAAAGTAACGTGACTGTTACAGAAATTACAGCCCATTAAAATGGACCAGCAACATGTACACTCATGTGCTTAGTAGGGGATACAGTTAGGATTCGGCAGTAGGCAAAAGCCTAAAAGTCACTTAGCCCTGATATTATGAATTCATGAACATCAAATTCAGTACAAACTCAACCACAGTTCACTCCCACGCTGCACAGAAGACGCTCCCACTTTGCAGCTTACACTTGTAACCACAGTTAAACCGCAAACGGGAACAGCTAAACCATTAGAGAAAAGCCTTTTCAACAAAGCAAATATATTTAAAATTAAACAGGTCTGATACTCCTCCATTATTGTCTCACTAGACATCTGATCACCACTTCATCACAGGACACCAGTCCAGCTTCCCTCCAGGTCTCAGATGTTTGATCAGAGAAATGCCTTTTTAATGGCTTTTAGTAAACTGAACATTAATTTTCACAGCCAAAACAAAGATTAAAAAGCACGCTATTCTGCCTAACTTTACTCCCCTGCTCCCTACCACATGCTTTTACCACCAGAATCTTGTCTGAATACCCCAAGCAGACCAGCTTGTGAGTGCATCAGGGACCCGACACGAGAGAGAAAATTGACAATGAAGCTGATGGCAGGAGAAATTCTGCATGAATCCATGTGACGATATAATTTGTTGGCAAGGTAAGACCGGTTGCAGGCTTTGCTGGAAGCCATTAAATACAGATGCACATCTAGCCAGCAACCAGTGACCTTCACCTTGCCATCTTCAAAGTCCAGTGGCCTATTCTGCCCCACGGGCACAGAATTAGTCATACCACCTCACTGGTGGCAGCTATAGAATCAAGGCATAACAACAGCCTAATCCTGCAATGCAGAAGTTCTCCTCAAAACTCTTCCAAATATCCCTTGGCAAAACTTGTGCTGCTATTCTCCTCCTGAGGAGCAGAGCCCAACTCATACACTTTGGTCCCAACATCCTACTAGTCCCACTTTTCACGCTCCAAGTTAATTCTCTGAGGATGCACTTCAAACAATCTTGGGTGGGCTGACATCCATCCTGAATATTGATCTCTTAATCTGTCAAGTCTCAGGTTCTTTTAGATACAAGTTATTTCTACATATGTATTTCTAAATATATACAGATGATTAGTTTTTACCATTTCCTGTTCCCAAATAACCTCAGAAAAAAAATGACTCCCCCAAGCACGTTCCTTATTTGCATTTGTTGCATCATATTTCTAAATAAATTACACCCTGCACGAGTGCTAAGATTGTTTATTTGTGATTGATGGCTTAAACCTTGTGATTGTTTTTTGGTTTTCCAGCTGAATGACTCAAATTTTCTAAGCAAAGTGATATGAATAGTAAATAACCATACTCATGAGCTAACTCTAAAAAAGCCCCAGAAATAACAGTGTTGCCGCAGTGTAAACACAAACTAGATACCCAAGAGTCCACAGAAAGCTAGGGAACGGTCAATATAGCAAAATACGACATTCTTAGAGATGCATTCTCCTTTGTCTGGCTTTGTGTTTCCCCCCAGAATTACAGCTCTGGGGACGTCTCCCAGTTAATACCCAACCCTACTCCCATCATGAACATCATGCGTGCATCTTTGCCTGCTCACCTCACCACTGACCAGAGCTCGCACTGTGGTCCTGGGCCCACAGGCAGCACAGAAAGTTTCAAGAAAAGAACTCATGAGCTGGAAAGGAAAACATCATATCCAGGTCCCACTTACCCCTGAGCCCATCTGCATGCTGTACTCGTTATCTTGTCCTATTTTACCTTGAAGGCTTACAGTCCCTTTGAGCTTTTCTTACTTTAAAGTGATTCAGGTTACACTAGAAATTGCCATTAATATAACTGAAACCACTACATCCATAAGTGCAAGTAAAGTGCAACATATATGGAATTTTAGGTTGTAGACAGCATTAGTTCTAATTTCCTTCTGCATCTGCACTGCCAGTCATTAGACAGCTCTCAGGAAATTATGTCAAAGACACTCTAATATACCTAAATTCACATGTAAGTGCAGCAGGACAGAAAGGTAACAGACTATCTTTTGCGATTTCCAATTATAGACCCTTAACTGTCAGACTATGTTTCTTCTAAATAAAACTATTTTCCTCATTTTGTCCAGCTTCCGAAATCTAGGGGCCAGAATAGAACTCTATTGATTTTACACAGCACTACTTCAATAATTAAAATGCTTTTTTAAAATAGAAACACCAGACTTGTACACAGACTGGCCTGATGTCACTACATCTCTGGAGCAGGCTGGCATTTGTTATGCTGTAACACACTGCAAACTCATTTGTGTTTGCTGTTCGTTGTCATCCAAAGACAGGACATTAAGCACACAGCCAACTGGGTACCATTATTTTCAGAGCAAGCACACCAACTGTCCTTGCCGAAAGGTTTCCACACCAAGCAGAGAGCTGAAGCTCTTAGCACAATTCAGAGACATAAGAAATCTATACAAGCAAGCAACTCATGCCCCTGGGACCGTAACATTACAGCTCTGGTAAGCATGTAATACTCAGGTTTCATTAAATCCTACAGGAAATCTCACTGAAGATAACTGGAGCTCTTCCCTTGAGAAAACGAGCAGCAAAAAAAGCAAGTGATAGCAGTAACTCAATAGCAGAGGCAAACCCAGACCCAATACAAAAAGTAGCATGATTCCAGGACCTTAACCAAAAAAGAGTATTTTTCTCTATGCCACTGTAAGAGCGCATAGAATGTAAGAGCGTCTGGTTCTTTAAGCTATCTGTTTAAGGACTATTCAGTGTAATAGAAATAACAAGCAACAAGGAAGGCAATAAAGCAAACAGACACACAAAGATTAATGAACAGGTAATAAGGTAGATAAAGACCAGAACTCTTCAGTCACTGACTGACAGGCTGTTAAACAGAACTACTCAGGCATAGCTGGGGGCAGGGGAGGGAAATAGGAAGCCAAGATTTCTGTGAGTATGATGGGATATTCGAGGGGGTTTGCGGGAATGTACCAAAAGCATGGAATAATAGAAAGAACTTGTAAGGTTATGTAAAAATTATGGGATCTTTATGGGAAGTGACAAGGCAAGGAAACTGAGGGATAAGGATGGACAGCAGAGGATAAGGATGGATAGCAGAAGAAAAAACACAGAATCATATAATGTGTTGGGTTGGAAGGGACCTCTAAAGGTCATCTAGTCCAACCCCCCTGCAGTCAGCAGGGACATCTCCAACTAGATCAGGTTGCTCAGAGCCTCATCAAGCCTGGCCTTGAATGTCTCCAGGGATGGGGCCTCCACTACCTCTCTGGGCAACCTGTTCCAGTGTCTCACCACCCTCATTGTAAAGAACGTCTTCCTAATGTCTAATCTAAACCCACCCTGCTCAAGGTTAAAACCATTGCCCCTCGTCCTGTCGCTACATGTCTTTGCAAACAGCCCCTCCCCGGCTTTCTTGTAGGCCCCCCTCAGGTACTGGAAGGCTGCTATAAGGTCTCCTTGGAGCCTTCTCTTCTCCAGGCTGAACAACCCCAACTCTCTCAGCCTGTCTTCACAGGAGAGGTGCTCCAGACCCCTGATCATCTTCATGGCCCTCCTCTGGACCCACTCCAACAGGTCCATGTCCTTCTTGTGGTGAGGGTTCCAGAGCTGGACACAGTGCTCCAGGTGGGGTCTCACAAGAGCAGAGCAGAAGGAGAATCACCTCTCTGGATCTGCTGGCCACGCTTCTTTTGATGCAGCCCAGGATGCGATCGGCTTTCTGGGCTGCAAGCGCACGTTGTCAGCTCATGGGCTCACGTCCAGCTTTTCATCCACAAGTACCCCCAAGTCCTTTTCTGCAGGGCTGCTCTCTATCACATCATCCTCCAGACTGTATTGATAAAGAAGGTTGTCCCAACCCAAGTGTAAGACCTTGCACTTGGCCTTGTTGAACTTCATAAGATTTGCTCGGGCCTTTCTCTCTAGCTCATCCAGGTCCCTCTGGATGACATCCCGTCCGTCTGGGACATCAACTGCACCAATCAACTTAGTGTCATCAGCAAACTTGCTGAGGGTGCGCTTGATCCCACTGTCTGTGTCACTGATGAAGATGTTGAACAGCACCGGTCCTGGTACGGACCCCTGAGGGACACCACTTGTGACCCCTTTCCATCTAGACATTGAGCCATTGACCACCACCCTCTGAATCCAATCATCCATCCAGTTCCTTATCCACCAAACAGTCCACCCATCAAATTCGTATCCCTCCAACTTACAGAGAAGGATGTTGTGGGGGACTGTGTCAAAGGCCTTGCAGAAGTTCAGATAGATGATATCTGTAGCTCTTCCCTTGCCCGCTGATGCAGTCATTCCATTGTAGAAAGCCTCCAGGTTGGTCAGGCAGGACTTGCCCCTGGTGAAGCCATGCTGGCTGTCTCGAATCACCTCCCTGTGCTCCACGTGCCTTAGCATAGCTTCTAAAAAATACAAAAATTAGTCTAAAACTATACATTTTATACTCTACTAGAAAAAAAAAAAAAAAAAGGAAAGATGTGTCTTTTTTTGTTAGAAAAATCTGTCAGAAAGCCAGGGTATTTTGGGACAGAAATCTTCCCTGAGAGGTGGCTGAAGCTTGTTCCTTTTTTTTTTTAAAAGCAAGCTTTAAGAACTTTATGAAAATACTCTGCAAGCATAATTCTTGGGAAAATGCTCGTCAAAATCCACCGACCTTCATACCTCTCCCACTTCTGCAGTTTTACAGTAAGAAAAAAAAATAAAGGTCATAGAAGAAAGTTTCCACAATCAAAGTAAAAAGCAGTGTTGCTACCAAGGAAAAAGTTGTGTGATCAAACTATAGAGACAGAAGACAAGCAAGATAGTATGAGAAATACTCATAAAGGTATCATGCCTATCACTAAACTACTCAAAACTTAACTTACATACTTCTGTTCTCCTACCTGGAGAATGACTAATATTACATCATGCCATTGATGCAGCAGGCAGTATTTAAACAGGCACAATTCAAAAACCTCTTGAAAATTCAGATTAGATAACACTTTGATAAACTAAACTTAAGCATACCTAAAACACAAAGAATACAGTTTGAGCCCTTACTATTTGCTGGTCACTTGGACTGGTGCATAAAAGACCACACCATTTTGGTATAGAATAGAGACGGAAGACAGCAAAAATACCTAAGTTTCCATGCAAAGCATCATAGAAGAAAACGCAAAACTGATTAAGAAAAGTAATAGGAATTTTATGGCTGCTGCACACATAAATGGAAAGGCAGCAATAAATTTACCACACTCTTGGAGTACAGCATAGACTAAATTAATTGGAACTAACTCAGTCTGCATTATTATCTGTTTTTTTTTTTTTTAGGTGATTAATTATTTCAGAAAAAAAAAATCTCCTTCCCTCATTACATTTTTCCTCATATTCCCTTAATCACATACACAGAGCTTTAGAAGTAGAACAAACTTGGCTAGAAGCGACCTCCAGAGATCCCCTAGTCCAAGCCCTGCTTGCAGGAGGGCTGATGAGGGATTTGATTCCTCAAGTCCTGAACACCTGAAGAAGGGCTTTGGGCAGCCCGCCCCAGCACCTGATACCCCTTGGTCAGAGGAAGGTGAGCATTGCCCGTGGGGCTTCCCCCGGCCCCAGCACCACTGAGCTGCTCCACTCAGGGCAGCACCACTCACAAGCAGGCTTGTGGTTCTCTTTAGAGCAGAAGTTAAACTCTGGCCTGATTCAAACACAGGGAAGCTCTGGTGAAGCCCCCTCAGGCCTGTCCTGGAACAATAGCACTCCCATACCATAGTGCAGCTTGGTTTTGCCTAAGTGGATGGACACTGTTATTATAGCTGTACTGTAGCTAGAAAAAAAAATGACTAGTACTCAGCATTATCCTAATTAGAATCAAAAGCACTTACTAGATCTGTGCAAGGCACTCGCATGCTACTCAGAAGCCTCCTAGCTGAAGCTGCAGAGGTGCCCCCCTGCCTGCAGAGCCCGGCCCGGCAGTAGGAAACCCCTCAGCCAGCCTGGGGTGGGACTGCATCTCCCACTGTCCTCTCCCACAGGGGAAAAAGCACGGCCATTGGCGGCTACTCCTGCCCTGCAGAGGCCACAGCCGTGGAGCTGTAGGGATGAGGTGGCTGGACGCTATTTAGGCGGTGCTGTGTCACAGCACGGTCCTGCGATGCAGTGACATTTACTACCAAGTGTGTTTCACTCCACTGCGGGTTGGGACGCTGGCTCCCCTTCCTCATCTCTTGTGGCTTTTGAACTGACCTACAGAAAGATGCGATTCTTACACGAATCAAAGAGCTGCGTGGCACAGTCCCTTCCTGGAGCTGACACCCTTCTGAAGGGAGCGTTCACCTCGTCACGCTCCGTGGGTTCCTCACGCTCCAGCCAGGCAGGGTTACACCGGCTTCGCGTGGACCGCTGCCCCCCGAACAGCGCACCAAGGGAGTCTCTTCAGCCACCTGGTCTGGAGCGGGGCTCCCTGCTGCTTTTTAAAGCCGTAAACCCTACAGCTTTCCACCGGGAGAAAAAAAAAGGTGGATACAGAAAACTACTGACAGAGTATTTAAACGTTGTAACAGAAGAAAAATAAGGCTGAGCAAATTAAGCTAAGCCTTTAACCTCCCTTTGCAGGGACCCCACAAGAGATATTAGAGCTACGCCGCGGGGCCCCGCCCCGTCCCGCCCGCCGGCCACTGGCGCCGCCATGGCCGCCGCGAGGCACCCTGGGCCTTGTAGGAAGGGTCGCGACAGCCAATCGGCGCCGCGCGTTCCTGAGGGCTCCCTGGCGGGGGCGCTAGGCCCGCTGAGGCACGTGCTTCCCGTCCTGTGATGTCATTGGCCGAGAGGAGGGCGTGCCCGACGGCGCCGTGCGTGCGCGGCGGCCAGCGGTCGGTAGCTGGCCGGCGGCGCGGCCGGCGGATTGGTCGGCGCCGGGGGAGTGGGCGGGGCGAGGCAGCCGGACCCGGAGCCCCCTCAGCGGCGGCGGCGGCCCCTCAGGCTCCCGGCGGGATGGGGCGGCGGGCGCGCCTGGGGCTGAGCCTCGCGCTGGGGCTGTGCCTGGCGGCGCTCTGGGCCGGAGCTCTGGCCGCGGCCGGTGAGTACCGGGGCTCCGCGTCGCGCTGGGCCCGAGCCCGGCGGCGGCCTTGCCTCCCGCCGTGGCCTGCTGGGGGAGGGGAGGGGATCCGGCGTCCTCCGCTGGGGCTGTGGGGTGCGTGGGGGCACCGCCGTCCCCGCCGGGGGGCTGAGGCGGCAGAGGGGAAGGGCGCTGTGCTGCTGTCAGCTGCGTGGCCGGGGGCGGCGGGCCCGTCGCTCCCCCCGTGCTGCTGGCTGTGCCTCACCGGGGGCGGTTCGGTGGGCCTGACGAGGGTGAGCACATTGCTTAGTCCGGCTCCGGCCTCTAAACAGCTCGGTAGGAGCCTACTCGGTAATGCTGCCTGTGCTCAAAACCGAAATGACACGGTTTTTTCCTTCCCAGTACGCGTTTTCTTGCTGAGGAGCTGATAATGCTGACGTTAGCATTATCAGAACAGTTTTCACGTGCAAATGTAGAGAGAGCGTTTCTGGGGCCTGCGTTATGTCACTGTAATACATTTTTTTTTGCTGCTTCTTTTGTTGTTATGCAGTTTGGGCTTTGTGTGCTTCTCATATGTTGTCATTACTTCCTTTCCTGGGGTTTCTGCCTCCCACACCCTTCTTTGCACCATGGGCGGGTGGGGGAAATGTGCAATACGTTTATTCATAGTGTTTCCAAAGCTAGAAAGCGCTCCTTTAGTAGACAGCCTTATCCAGTGCTACTGAGGGTGTGCTTTTAGGCTGACAATGGTATTTTGGAAAGTAATGTTTTCTCTAGAGGTAAGTTCTGTGGTTTGGGGTTCATTTTCATGTGTGTGGTAGAAAGTTGAAATTTAAGGTTATGTTACTGGAGTTCAGATAAGATGTCAAGCACAGTTATAGGAACTTTGTAGGTAATGTTATAAGCCAACAGAGCACTTCTCAAGGTGTAGATAAGATACGTACAAGTTCTGTGCAGTCAGAGAAAGGTACCTAGACTTTGAATGATGTATTCTCACTGTTAGTGTATATAAAGAAAAAAGCTAAGGTGAGATGAGACTGTTCATATCAGATGAACCATCCATTATGTACATGGAAGTTAGATGACAAAATTAAGGGCTGTTCAAGCGTGCATCTGTAGCTGCGCCAGCATGCAAGTCTTCTGTCTTGACTGCTTTTCCGCTATTATAAAGTTGTGTTTGTGAATATGAAGTTCCAATAGCTTATTTCAGCCTTTAAAAAACACATATTTAGAGTCAATTGAACTAACAAAATGAGTAGGCCCAAGGGAGCACACGGTACAGTACCTGAAGGATTAAGAACTATTGCCAAAGTTAAATTGCTACTGTGAGGTAAAACTATTCATTAATATCCAGAATTGATTAGGAGAGGGTGTTCGGAGTCCAGCTTTTGGCAGCAGATTATAACAGGAAGACCTTTCTTCCTCCCATTTTTTTTTCAAAAATCATTCTGAAAGAAAATAAAACATCATCACTTCATTGATGTTTTGATTTCCTACAGTAAGCGTACCACTTTCTCTAGGAGAGTCTGGTACAAGCCTAGAGTCTGCGTGTTAAAAGCTTCCTTGAATACTTGTTCGTTCCTAATGTCTGGTCTGGAAACAGTCGTCTGGGATGTAAGTACATTGAAGGCAGAAGTTTTAAGAAGGATGAGTAACAATGATTCGAGTGCTACGTTTCCTGAGTTCAGAAGATGGTCTTGATGAGAATGCTTTTTAGTAGTGACAGTAGTGATAGCTACAACTTTAAACTGTAACTCTGTAGTCATAAACTTTGCGTAAATCAATTTATTGAAAACTTGAGCTGAATGCAATAAAACTCAGGCCTAAAGAAATGGGTGCTATTTTTTTAAAGATACAGTATTAATACAGATTATGAAGAAGTTGAACATTGGGGGCTGGGGAAAGAATATTAAGGAGTCCATGGGGAATTGGCAAAATCAGCTAAAAAAATTGGAAACTCTCTGTGTTCCAGCCAAAGCTGGCTATCTTCTGCATATTACAGCAGTGATGGCCTTCTGCTTCTTCTGTTATCATTCATTAAGAATGTTGAAAAAAATATTTTTTTCCAGTTGCCAATATTATTTGATTCCTGTGTTTTTTTCCCTGTGTTTGCAGACTAAGAGGTAGAAATTCTGTCATTCTGCCTGAAGTGAGGAATTGATTCTTCCTCTGACTATCCTGCATCTTCCATAGCTGACTTTGGTGATAGGCAGAGGTTTTCATACTGTCTCATTAAGGGGTAGGACAAATGAGCACAGTCATACACTTGAAGGAGACTTCTGTATCTGTTCTCCCAAAGCCAAAAATGGCTTTCCATGACCCTTCTGATTTTACTTACCGAATTGAAAAACATCCCCTAGAATTCTTGCCTGGTAGGGAATCTCAATTCTTACAGAGGGACTGCTGGGGAGTAAGTTTTGTGAAAAGTTAGCCAGCAATTTCAAGGAGACTGGAAAAAAGATTTGTATGCAGGGTGAGGGTTGACCTATATCTTAATCTTGTAGTTGCACTAAAATGAATACACTGCACAGATAGTAGCTGGGAACAATTTACTTGCTGCAAGGGATACTTCAAACCAGTCTCACTGAATAGATGCGCTTATGGATTTTGCTTAACTCACTGCAGGTTTTAGAGGTTCATGTAATAGGAGTAGCATCTATGCTATTGAGTCTGTTTCTGTGCTGAATTTAACAGTTGAAAAATGGATGAGGTAATTTTCTTAAGATTTCTTTTTTTCCTGGATGAATAGGATAAACAGGCTTTGCACTCTTTCAAAGTCTAGTCAATTGCACAAAAAGGATATTGAAAAAAATAGGTAAAAATACCACAGAAAATCTCTGATGGATGCTCTAAAGCAGTCATCAGACCATTTTTTGTCCATGCACCCCTCTCAATAAAAACATTTTTGAGCATGCATCTTCAATGTTTAATTTAAAAAAAAAAAGTATTTACTACTGTACTAGCATATTATGTACATCATAAAACGTACACAAAAACAGAAATTAAAAAAGAATGCGATAGAGGTGAAATAAACACTGTATTAAGTTATATTTATTAATGGTACAAAAAGTATTTTCTTCCTGCATGCCCAGTGGGTTAGCTAGTGCACCCCCCGGGGTCTACACACCCCACTTTTGAGATCGCTGCTCTAGAGCATGCAGACTCTTACTTGTTGCTTTGTTGTGATGGTGTTTGAAGCTTGAAGAGCTTGGCAAAGAATGGAAGGAAACTGGCTCTGGTCATCAGTTAGGGCATTCCTCAGAGCTTTGGGAGATTGCCAGCTGCTTGCACTTAACTGAGTTTTTGTCTGTTTCCTGAAGGTTAGTGGCCATTCTAATGTTGAAACTAATAGTATTTCTTGTCTGGTATTAGCAGTCCTTTAGCCTTATAGGCTGCCAGTTGATTTGTTCTTCTAATACAGCAAAACTCTGGAACTGTTGGGCTCCCTCCAGCTAATGATATTCTTCTTGCTGAATCACATGGTATAGCTCTTCTTGTTTCTGCCCCTCTCTCCATAGTGCTCACTTGAAAAAAGTAGTTCTCACAAAATGGTGGGATCTTTATCCAGCATATGGTGGGAACTTTTTATCTGGCATAGGCTACAGGACGACTTTTGCTATATTTAAATAGACTGATTGTACACTGGTATTTCTAATTGAGGAGAAATGAATACATTTTAAAGCTGATTTTAATTATATATGAACTGGTGGATGGTTGAAACAAGCGTTTAGCTGTATGAAGTGCTCTAGAGTCCTAGCTGGGCATGAGAGCACCCAGCAGTGTCTACAGCTCAGCACTGTTGGACAGTGAAGCATTCTGTACAACGCTGTCAGCTGCCTGTTTCAGCCGCAAGTATTTTTGCCTACTTCTTCCTTTTAATATATCATTGCATCTCCCTAATTTGTTTAACAGAAGGTAGAGTTAATATCCAATTGGCCTTTTCAGAGGGGGTTTATAGAAGTAGGCAGCCTTGGTAACAGATCCAAATGTAATAAAAAAAAAAAGTCAGTTACTTTTTAAAATTTAACTGTGGAAAACAAACTAAACTATCAGCTTTAATCTCTGAAGCAGGTGCACAAACATAACATCTGTGACTTTGCCGAGAAGTTGAGCCTTGAATAATAAGCAGTTCTTAGGTCAAACTGTGACCTTCCATAGATCTTTCATTAACACTTTCAGAATAGTTTTCTTAACTGTTTCTTAGAAGTAGGCGCGCTTCTATGAGTAGCCAGTGCATATTAGTCAGCAGTTCTATGAAATAACAAGGCTTTAAGTTACCCTTCCTCTAGTCATGTTATTGATCGTCACGGCAGCCTCATCTGCCTATCTTAGAAGGAAGTCCCAGAGCTATGAACAGTCAAACTAATATTTTGTTGTTGCTTTAGTGCTGTTTTGGAACCACTGTTTTGAAAACAATTATTCAAGTACAGCTTCTTAAGTCTTAAGTACAGCTGTTTCCTTCAGAGAGAATTTAAATGATGCAACAGAAACAGAATGGGTTTATTTACTTTCAAAGAAGAGCAACAAACATTTAATGAGCTTGGCCTATGTTGCTAGGATGTCTCTTGCCTTTCAGTTTGGTAAACCTTTTGCTTTGCACATGAAGTTACAATAAAATTATCCTTTGATATGTGTGCATAGATAGTATGCCCTATTTATATTTGACCTTGTGTGGTCTTTTGTTGTAAAGTCAACCTTCCACAAGTTGAAGTCAGTTAGTAAAGCCTTTTCCAAAAAGATAGAATGGTCTAGTGCTTTCAGCCACATAGGCTGATTTTGAAGAGACAAAAACCCCCACCCTAGCTGGTATAGCTGTTAAAAATAACATGATGTTTGTTACTGCAGTAACAAGTACTGTGTCAGTGCTTTGTATGTATTCATAGCAGCACACAAGCTAATGGGCATGTTAACCCTGTCTTATTTTCCCCCCATTCCAGAAGCATGTCTGAATCTCTTGGCAAGCTCTGGAGTTTGAAGATGTAGGGGTGGCATTTGGTTTTAGATTAAAATTATTTAGGATAGTACAATGTAATTTGTGGGAAACAAGGTAGCTTCAAATTTGTTTCATAGTTTCAAAATAGAAAGGAGGAGCAAGTATCCTAAATGCATAGGTACTTTTACTGTATTTAAAAAACAACGGTTAGATGCTGATCTGAAGTGTTAAAGTTCAGTGGTAGAACTTCTTATGACTTATCACAACCAGCTGTATCTAATAGATTTCTCAAGCTGATAAGCACTGTGGTCTCTGATGAAAATGCAGCTAATCTTGTTTTTCCTTATGCCTTTTTTGTTGTTTGTTGGTTTGGTTTTTTTTTTCCCAAATTATGCTGTCTTGATTGCTACTTGCAGGTTCTGTTTCATCTAGACTCTCCTTTTCTTTCTCCACTAGTTTTTCCTGAAGGGCTCATTTTTGGTCCTGTAGGATACAGCTGCTTACCCACACTGACTGTTATAGATCATTTTTAATCCTCTGTCTGCTGGCAGTCAAACTTCTTGAGCTTTCCATCCTCTTCAGTACGCTCAACAGACTGTTACCTATTTGTCTCAGTTGCACTGTCAAACTTCTTGTCACCTTAGTTTTGCAGCTTCACTTACATGTTTTATCATTTTTTTCTTTATTTTCATTATGCTGTTACAGCTTAAAGTTGATCCTCATCTTTTTACTTACTTGTTCTAGTCAAAGGTTATACTTCAAATAACAATGTGGAAATAACTTTCTGGAATGTGGCTTCCAAGATTAGCTCTTTCATTGCAAATAGCTGCAGTTGCTCTGTTATAATAATAGTCTTCAAAACATGAACTGATAAAGTGTCATGTTTGTAGTTTGTCAGTTCAGAGATGAGTTATCTCTGGTAAGACACTTCACTTCCATGAGGATGGAAAGTATGCAAGGTTTGTTTGCTGTCAAACGCTTATAGAAAGTCAGCAAAATTCTGTAAGCTTTTGGAGAGTTTTGTTGGCATTCGGTATTTGTGCGGGTAGTCTTTACCAGCTAACTGTAACGTACTGAGCGGTGTATCTCACGTACAGGGCACTAACTTCTATCAGTTTACGTACCTCTTGTAGTCGTAGTGCTGATTTCCAGCCTGACAACGCCTTACCACTGCGATAGGGCATTACACACCCCAGAGTCTCAGAAGGGGGGAATTTCTAAATATAGTGGGAGTTGGTAGCAGCTTTTCTTAGTCATCTGGTTATGTTTTGAGCTTTCATTTTAAGTGAGTTGTGTACCAGAGAGAGGGAGGCCTATAACATCTTCTTTCTAACATGTGGGGAGTTTGTTTACCTAAATGAGGTGGAATCAGATACTGGGAACAGTCACGTTTCAGTTGTGATAATTTTAGAGGCTTTCAGTTGGCATGATAGTGCAAACCAAGTTGTTTGAAGCACGGTGAGTAGCCCATTTAAGTTACAGGAACAAAGAAAATAAGAGATGCGATTCTGTAAAACAGTGGTAGAACTGTCATTAAAAAAAAGCTTTTCTGATTATCTTCTCCCTCCTTTTCACCTCTATTCCTATAAGCTTCTGCCTAGTAACCTTTCTTCTTTACTGTTTTTTCTCTTTCCAATCTTTCTAATCAAATATCGTATCATAGCCCATTCAGGTAAGAAAGGTAACAATTAGACAGGGCTTGCAGGTTTTGAAGAGTACCCTGAAAACAAAGTCCTGAAGAGAGACCTCTTTATAAAGGTCTGAATATACTGGTCAGGCAAAATCGATTGGCATTCTATAAAGAACAGTATTTAAGTGGAGTGGTAGTAATGTAACTTTCTGGTTGCTACTGAGGCTGTTTATACTAAAGCTGATTTTAGTGACTAAAAACCTTAGGTCCATAGGCCCTTTTCACTTGATGTGTAACTTTTTAAAGTAGTTTAGTTGGACTGGAACAATTCAGACTGTGTAGTAATATGGAGGATTGATTTTAGATTAAAAAAAAAAAATTCCACACTTTTTTCCCAGTATTGGTCACACAGTTGTGTTGGCATAATTTAAGGAAGAAGTGGATCATCTGTGAAACAGCTGATTCTTCCTGACAACGCTAACAAGGTCTTTCTGAAATGCATTAATCAACTTAGTACACTAGAGTATTTCAGAACCATGGTACAATATTGTAGTTTAACTTACTTTTATTTTTGAGAAAATTACTCATGGAAGAGCTTTTCACTGACTTATAACATCTCTTCTAGATGAAGAGGGAAATCAAGATGAATCACTGGAGTCAAAGGTGAGGAAATAAGTTTCTGGTCATTCTGTTTTTCTCGTAGAGTGAGAGCAAAGGACTGAAATACAGAACTATTATTTGATTCCTGTTTTAAACTGTTCTATAGCTCTTGCTGTCTCATTAATTCCTTCTGTGCATCAGAAGAATTAATGTTGTGTTATATCTTTGAAAAAGATTTTTTTTTTTTTCAAAGAACCGAAAGGGATAAAGTCAATGAGAGCTGACAGAGGTAGCTCAACTTACTTTTGATACTACTGTTTAAGCTTAGTATGTTAATTAATCCTGTCTTTAAAAAGTAATGTTGTTTTTGCCAGATGCTGCTCTCCAGTTTCTAATCTTCTAAATTATATGGCTGCTTTCCTTCAGACTTTATCAGCAGAGGACCAAGTAAAGGACCATTCCACAGGAACTCGAGTGGTAGCAGGTCAGATCTTCCTTGAATCAGGGAAATCAGACTCGCCATCAGAAGATGAAGAGAACTTTCACAGTCAAGAGGAGGAAAAAGAGAATTCGCTGGAAGAGTTAAACTCTGTAGAAATGTCAAATCTATTAAATAAGGATTTGGAAGAAGCAGAAATACAGAGTCCAGGTAACTGCTCACAGACTTTTGAACAACTGGCAAGAAAGATGTATCTGAGTAACTTTGGCACTTGGATGAACACAAATAGTAATTGTGAACATATGAAATAATTAGTGTCTTAACCTGTCTGGAGTGAAATGGTAACTGCTGCTTTTTCCATTAGAAAGTAATTCCAAAAAGTTTTCAAATATATTGTGAATGACACTTGAGTGGTTGTTTCTAGATTCATTTGAAAGGGCTTTTTGTAATTATTCTTGTTTCCATCTTCTTGGAAAGCTTGAACTATCAAATGGAGAAAGCCCTGTTTTTTTCAAATAGGACTCAAGTGCACATAATATGCTGTGTGTACATGTACCAGCCTTAGAAGGAGAAATTGCATCAGTGTTTCCGCCGGCTGGCTGTTGGCCTGGGGAGTCAGTTGATAGAGAAGGAACAAATTGTGATGCAAAGCAGGCTTCCTAGGACAGCATTGGGAGCCTTAGGGCAGCATTGAAATTGCATGTAAACTTCAGTAAGTTTTTAAATATAGGTAAAACCTTATGTGCTTAAATTCCCAGGAAATATTAGTATTTGTTTTTACTACTAATAAAAATATACATTTAATACAATTTTTTGACTTGCAGTTAGTAGTGGATGATGAGATGGCACCCTAGCCTGTGCAGCAAAGAGTTTTCACTTGTCCGTAAAAAGTACATCTTCAACTTTACTGAAAAAATATAGCTACAGGGTAATATTAGTATTTGTCTATCGTCTGAACTCCAATTCAAATGTCTAAAGAAAGCAGGAGTTATGAAATGAGCTCTGTTGTATGCTAACTTCAGTGTTTTCTAATAAGCCTTCCTTATTAATGCAGAACTAGTATGCAGTTTGTAAAAACTCAATAATAGGTTTAAGTATTGCCATTGATAGGTGTTGTGTTATACAGAAAAAAGGTATATAAAAGCCACTAAATAGCTTGTTGACACAAACCTGTGAGCTAAGCACTATATTTAGTTAGTGCAGTCTGTTTCAAAAGTAAACTTCAAGATACTTTTAATCTCACATTAGAAAGGTGTAGCCAGATGGCTTGCTCCCTGGCAACTGAGGTTTTTAACTACATCTGGCAAAGTACTGCAAGTGACTTTCAAAAATTATAAATTTAAGTCTTGTGCAGTTTTTGGAACCTGTTATGAACTAAGCAATGTGGATGGAAGGATTACTGGGTTCATCTAAGAAGCAGTTCTGAAGGAAAAGTATTTGTATTCTCTCAGGGAAAAAAAAAAATCTGATGAAGGACAGCTTTACTGGCAGGGTAAACTTTTTAACTTAGCAGGGCAGGAATCTACTTCAGGTACAGATGTTACATCTCTTGAATGAGCTACTGGTGACAGGACTGCATTAAGGGAGATTAAAACTTTTCTAAATACAGTTTGGCTCCTGCGTATAGTCATGCAATTGCATGGAAAAAATAATATTCTTCAAGTTTCCATGTGTATTTTTCAGGATATTGAGCAGGAAAAAAAAATTCATCTTCAGTAATTTAGGATTAATACTGCTAAGGCTTTTAACCTTCTAAGAAAGAAGTTGTCCTGCTCTCTTCTGATTAGTGAAGAGGTCTTGTACGTAAAGAAAATGGTATTTTTTTAGTTATCTTTTGTGTTGTATGTTTTTGTGACAATCAAATTCCGTACTAAAAGTTTTTGCTAAATGCTGCCCACAAGTTTATGCAGAGATTCCTGCAGCATTTGTTTTCCTATATGGAGGAATCTTACGGTAATGTAACCAATAATTACAAGTTATCTGTATTTGGGTTTCCTGCAGTATAAAGTATGAGATGAGATATTAAGTAAATAAGAACAAAATGCAATGATAAAAGGGCATATGCTTTACGTGTTTTACTATGTCTGAATAAATTGCTCCTTGCACACTCAGTTTGACAAAAAGTAATTTATGCTCCAAGTAAATTGCTTGCCTTGGGTTGTATTTATCCCTCTTTAAGTACATGATAAAATAACTGTGGTGAGCATTTTATCCTGTGATCGCATTGCTGTGTTGCTTTAGGGGTTAGTATTTGTTACTGTCCCTAGATAGATAGGAGGAAAACAGCATTATGGTTGAATTTGGAATGAAAAAAGGCAAGGGGCAGGACTGGGGCAGAGTAATTTCGTAACTTTAGTGTACAGCTAAGTCTCCTGTAGAGTGCTACGTAAGTGGTTCATGTCCAGTTGCTTTCAGTACAGGGGACGAGGTACTCAACACAAGTAAAACTTCAGGTTCTCAAATAGTGTTAATATCCTGGACCTGGAGTTTGTTCAAATGACAGTGATAAGAGGTCCCATCCGTTGTAGTTATATGTACTGTCAGCCTGAGTTTGTGCATTAATCTGTGGTTAACAGATTCTAAAATTATTCCAGGCTAATTGCATCTGGACACATTATTTCTGAATGCAATGTCTGAAAATAACATTTTTGCATGTGTGTTATGGGATAATTAACTTGGAGTGGTGTGGTGGAATGTCTGCCAAGGAATCAAATTATAAAGAGCAATTTGAACAGGTTAACTGATCCTAGAGACTTCCTTATGCTTCAAAAAATCAATATGAAATTTTTAAATTAGTATGGTCTCTAGGCCTTACAATTGTAGATCCTAGAAAAAAGAACTAGCTTTCTCTATAACCACAAGAATTACAAACCTAACTTGACAAAGCACCATATAATTGACATTCTCAGTTGCATGACTTTGCAGGTCTTCAAATGAAGCTGAATCCAACTGCTGGATTTAGCTTAGTGAAAGAGAAAAACCTTTATGAAATGCTAATTGAAGTAATTTCATTTTCAAAAAACGAAGATAATTCTTAGTCTTTGTAGAGGATTGATTTTATTTAAAAATATTGCAATATTGGAGTTTGAAGTTTTAGTACATGAGAAATGGTAAATCATACTGTTCAAAGTAACTTTGAATGCAACTTAAATATATTGGTGAAGTAAAATAAAGTTTTCAGTATAAGCATTTGCAACAATACGAAATGACTGGTCTCATAGGGATTCTATTTAAGACTTTTCTTAAAGTTGTATATTCTAAGCATACTCCCTGATGATATTCAAGTACTTTCAGTATCACATTTGGTGATGTGTATAGCTCTGTCATGAATACATCTCTAACCCTGGGGTTGAAATGCATACATGCACCGGAATGCACTTCAAGGGTAGTCTTTTGCATGAGGAAGGGAGTGCAGAGAAGAGAAAGTGAAAGGAAGGGCTGTTTATTTTGGGAGGCAAAAATGTAACAGATTTGCCTTCTCCAATCTAAACAAAAATATTTTCTTTTGCTTAGAACTAAACAATATAAGAAACCACATACCTTCTATTTCATTTCCTAATTAAGAATAATGCTTTTTCAAGTGCCATTTAGAAAAATAGTTGCTTTTTCAGGCTTTTGTAAATCACAAATTTTACTGAAAACTTGATTAAATGCAGTACACAGAAATTAAAACCAACACAGGAGTGCTTTCCTATATGTAGTAGATGACTTTAATTTGTGGAATAAAGGAAAGCCATCTAATTCCTGGGTGTGTATTTTCAGTATTGACAGCTATTGGAGGCACTGCAGATGGCGAACCTTGCCAGTTCCCCTTTTTATTTATGGAGAAGGAGTATGCAGAGTGCACTGCAGACGGGAGGGAAGATGGCAGGCTTTGGTGTGCCACAACCTACGATTACAAGAAAGATCAAAAGTGGGGTTTCTGTGAAAGTAAGTAACCTCATGTCTTTTTGTCTGAGGCATGCTTTCTTAAGCTAGTGTGTCAGTCCTCTTAATGCCTTTTATTTCAGGGCCTAGAAGCCTCTGTCTTATGTTAATGGCCACTTTATACTGTGATATACAAGTAATTAGAAAGGCAAAGTTCTTGCGATTGGAAAGATTATAATGGAAATGCCACTTCCCGAAGCTCTTTGGGAAATCTTGTAGTGGAGGTATCTATGAAATTCTTAGTTTCTGAGGCTGTAGGAGTATAGGGGTTGCACAAAGGCAACTTTTCTCTGGGAAATGTCCTTCCTTGCACCGGTTGCTTTGGAGCAATGAAGATAATGTTTTAACTGCAAATTCATACATGAGAGACGTCACACTAGAAGAAACTGTCTACCAAGATATCCAGCAGCAACTTTAGATAGCTTTTTGTAATCACTTGGGTTGTTTCTTGGTCTTTGATAACAATGGAGCTCTTAACGTACTCTTTTCCTGGTTTCAGCTGAAGAGCAGTCTAATAAGAGAAGGCAGATGCAAGAAGCTGAGGATGTTTATCAGACTGGAATGAAAATCCTTAATGAAAGCAGTAAAAAGGCTCAGAAGAAAGAGTAAGTCTACCTCCTCCACCCCCACAAAAGAAGGATGACTTGGCTGATCACTCTGGCTTAACTGAAAAATAACTTAAATGAGTTGCCCTGGGACTTTGCACTTTATTGGACTTAGCATCGACTATGCAGTGATAGTACTGAAAATAAGTAGGAATTTCAGGGTATTTAGAAAAATAAATGTATGCCAGCTTTCCTCTGAATCCACTAAAAATTGTGTAAGATTAATTTCTGAAGAGTGGATGTCATCAAAATATTGGCTTAATACAAGAAGGTACTGCAGTTCTGTAACTACAATTTATAAGTGGCAACTGCACAGAAAAAACCTGAGAACGTGATATAAGATAATTGTCCTTTTTCAAATGTTTCTTAAAGTCTGGTTCTCTTCCTGCTTCAAAGATTAAGTGGGAAAAATCAGCATATCTTGTCCTGCTCTGTTTTTGTTTCTGCTTTCTGAGATTTTCAGTCACCATAAAAATAGTATTAAACATAATCTCAACAAATTGTTAAAACTCTAATAATTAACCTTGTATGAGAGAAAAGGGTAACGCTCGTAGACAAAACCAAAAAAAAAAGAATGAAATGAGTGTCCTGTTCATTCTGGTCTGTTTACTTTCTATTCTGAATATATCCGATTACTGATGAAATTAAGAATAGCTACGCTCATTTAGAACTCACTGGTACTCATAGAATGTTGACAACGCCATCAGTAAGTGGTGACTTCAGTCTGCTGGTTATTGTGTGAGCACTACTACCATGTTAAACTTGTTTGTGGAAATAAGGGAGCGTATTTCTGCTTTATGCAGCATAGCTAGAGATTGACCATCCATCACACCTTGGCAAAGACAAAGGGAGACAGTATCTGTTAGACTCTGACTAGTATTCTTTTGTATAAAATAGTGTAGAAATTGTAAAAGAGTATTAGATCTTAGTTCTCTTGAACACCTTACACTTTCTTAGAACACAAAATTGTGTGAGGAATCGCATGTTCCTCAGCCTGTCCTGAAGAAAACAAGTCTGAAAACAGAAAGGAGGAGAGGTAATGAAAAATCTTGGAATGCTATCAGAGGTCCATGAGAATTCAAGCTGAGGCATGCTTGACAGGACTGTGTTACGGTATTTAAAGTTACGGTTCTCTTAAATTGCTGTGAAACCAGCTGCTGTGAAATTACTTTGGAGGACTACTCTAAGTTCTGAGGCTGAAATAGAAAGGGGAGTTTGCAGAGAACTTTCTCATTGTTGGCATGACTGTTTCATCACAAAATTGATTGTGTGCGCAGTTGTCTTGGATCCAGTGCTTAGTGTTTTCATTGAAATGATTTTATACTCAACAAATCAAAAAGAGTCCATAGTCTTTTTCAGGCTTCTTTTTTCTATCAGAATCTGTGAAGCATCTTGTGGTCCCAGTACAGGACTTTAAATTGTTGCTACAAAATGTGAGCATTGGACCTTAATGTGTATCTTACAGGGGAGGAAATGCACGCTGCTTTGCATATGGAGTAGAGTGAACATTAAAATCTAGTTTGTCTGTTAGCTAAATCACATGAGTTGTTGCATAGATTGATGATTTGGAGCTGGAACAAATTACTGTGGATAGATGCATTTGTAGAAAATGGAGGCTAAAACAGAGGAACAGTTCCTCGGAATCTTCAGTTTTATAAATGGAATCTGCTTCTTTGCCTCAAGGTGACTAAGAAATTGTTTTCTTTTAAGAGCATATCAATATCTCCTGAAAGCAGCTGACATGAATCATACCAAAGCAATGGAGAAAGTGTCTTATGCTTTGTTGTTTGGAGATTACCTGAAGCAGAACATCCAATCATCAAAAGAACTATTTGAAAAACTAACAGAAGAAGGTTCTCCTAAAGGACAAGTGGTAAGTATGTCCTTCGATTCTACAGAAGTTTTAATAGGTTTATGAATTGTTTTATAGATTGTACTTATTCTAGGGTGGTTTTATAGATTGTTCTTGCACCCAGAATAGAATGAGAACAGTAAGTGGTATCTGTTGCCTGGTTAAAAAAGACAGCAGGGTGCTGCTTTTCTAAATTGTTTGAAAACTTGGTGTAAAACATCTAGTTCAGGCTCTGATTCAGGGAATGTGTTTTACAATGCTTGACTAAGCAGTTCCTAATCCTGACTGCTCATTGCCTTTACCTTTTTGAATTTCACTAGTCCCTTGCTTTGGTTCAGACATTATCCCCCAAATGCTTCTGCTTTATCTGGCTTCTCCACGCTGCTAGCATTGCGGAGGGTACAGGAACACATGGCACCTGCACCCTTCAGGTAAACTCATGGAAATAGGTGTTCTCTTTGAGTTTAAAAAAATAGCATTAAATTACCAGTAGTATAGTAGGATGGTGATGTTTTAATTTCTTATCTGGTGTATGACTGACTAGATGGGATGTACAAGTCAAAAAACAGGTAGATACAGGTGACTCCATCCAACAAATCTCTGAAACTCTGTTACTTTTTTCTTGTGGTTTGTGTGGGAAGTTGTGGCTTTTCATCTGCAATTTTATCTTTGTGATAGGTAGTTACACACACAAGTTCATAATATAGGAAGTTATAAACTCCTGGGATCTTGAAAGCTGTTCAGTGGAATGGGTGTTTGTCCATGTGCCTTTGCCCATTATAGAATTGTTCATATGTAATTGTTAATACATAATGCAATAAAATGGTGGTGTTATCAATTTTAATGTCTCAATATGTGCATATACTTATTTTTAGTTCTCTCTTCTTTTGGAAGTGTCAGCTGTTAGGAGTTACCCAGTTTCTATTAGCTGTTTGGCTACCAAGCCTTCTGCTGTTCCGTTAATGCTGGAGTGCTGATCTACCATAGAAAGCAGGAACATGTTTTCTCTAGAGACTTTATAGGTCAATGAAGACTTTGACTTTCATTGTCCTAGAATTCAATATTGTCTGCATGAGATTTTTTTTTCTTGGTGTGCTTTCAGAATTGCCTAGAGTAGTCTTAGAACTCCATGAAATACAGACACCTTTACATATATGCTATTATCTTCTGGGCTACTAGTTTCTCTTCTGAAACACACAGCTGTAACAGGTATTATAGATAGAGCAGTAATGATGTAAATTTTAAGAATAAAAATAACTTTTGAAAAAACCTCATCCAAACAGCTCTGTGCACTCTAACTGCTTATATTTATAGTCATGAATGTAACTAACCCATGGCAGAACAGATGCAAAATAGTAAATTCATAGAATCTGTTAGACAGTAAATCAAACAGTATAACCCTTCTAGAGAAGATTCATGTGTGTTTGCACTGGTGTATGAGACACATAGGAGACATGGATAACTTGCCAGATATTGCTGATCTTCCCTTGAGGGTCTTTAAACTGGGATACTTTTACTGTTCAGGACCTTTGGATCTACATTTGGCATTCAGGGAAGTAGTAGTCTCTTCCTTGCATTCGATCCACTAGACTGAATTCTGGTGAGATGTATTTATGCTAGTGTCCTAGGCAACTGAATAATTTAGAAACTTCATACTTTAAAGGGGCAGGGAAGGGCCTAGATAGGAGGTACCAAAATGAAGGTAGAGTTCAGCATGTTCTTTGAACTTTTGAATTGTTGTTAGACAACTTTATACTTATGTATTCCAGGAAAACTGATTCTGGAATCTTCAAAGGATGTGCTAACAAACTTTATTTTATTTCTAGGCTCTTGGATTTCTATATGCCTCTGGTCTAGGAGTCAATTCCAGTCAAGCTAAGGTAACTTAGAAACCTTCACTGTGTTCTTCTGTATTTCATCTTGGAGGCACATGTTAAATAACCAATGATTTTGTTTTAAGGCCCTGGTGTATTACACTTTTGGAGCTTTAGGAGGAAATCTGATCGCCCATATGATCTTGGTAAGTAAGTTAAGCTAGTAACTATATATGCAAGAACTTTTTTGTACTCTTAAATTTTTAATATAAGATTTGCATTCATGTGACTACACTGTTCAAATAGTAGATCATTATACATGCACTGGGTGGGCAATAGTATCTTCCATTTTACTCCTTGTTAACTTAAGGAAAAGTCTGCTCATTTTAAGTTGTATATCACTATGAATTTAGATGGACTGTGTTTACATCTGTCGTGGTTTTGGCCGAATTGGCCAATCAGAACGACAGATGGCCCTCCCCCCCCTCTCTCCTTGAGAGGAGAGGAAGAGATAAGGAGATGTACGAGTTTAGAAAAAGAACTAAACTACTTTAATGAAAGAAAAAAAAATAAATAAGGAAAATAAGAAATAATAAGAAAATTTTTAAAAAGTATACAATATATACTAAACCATATCCAGCTCCCAGGATGATGATCGCGTCACCAGCAGACACAGGAAAAGTCCCAGACTGGAGTCAGCGACGAACAGGAGCTGAATTCCAGAACTAGAGTCAGGAGCGCTCGGATCAGGATCAAAGGCAGATGAACAGACAGGGTCCTCCTCAGACGTCGGCCATTGAAGAAGAACGAGCCGGAGCAAGAGCAGGCTTGCCAGAGCCCCCCTTTGCCCAAGCCCCCCTTGCCAGAGTTTTTTTCCCCCTTTGATCCCTTAGCTTTTTATACTGAGCATGATGCGGATGGGATGGAATACCCTGTTGGTCAGTTTTGGGTCACCTGTCCTGTCCGCTCCTCCCTATAGGTGTGACCCCTCTGCGCTTCTCTGCTTCCGACCCTCTAATGGGACAAACAGCGAAGTTAGCCGACCTTGGTTGTTATAGCAATAAGTATAAGCAGGAGCCTCAGTGCATACCATTCCTTGGTATAATCAGGTCTTGTCACTCGGAGAGTGAACACTGTCTGAACAATGTGTTGTTAATTTCAGACTTTAGTCAGTTAGACGAGGCCCAGCTAAAAAGTAAAATTCCAAATTAGAAAATTGGTTCCATTTTACCTCAAACCAGGACAACATCTCTTCACTTAAAGCAGACATGTCAGACTTTCAATTTTAATAGGCTAATGAGAACTGTGAAAGCCAGAGATCTTTACAGAAGATGCTCTTTTAATCAGTATTGTGAGATTTAAGACAAATAAACTGCACCGTGTGTAAGTAAAAGGCTTTATGTTTTCACCCATCAGTATCATTCTGCTTTTTTGGTAATATCTGAAGTATATTGGCTACACTTAAAATTTAATGGTGTTGGTTGGTTGCTTTTGATGCAGACACAATGGACTTGTAGCCTTTGTTTTGCCTATTGTCTCATCAAACGTTGCTCAAATAATGTGAAAGAACTTTGTAACCTGGCAAATGGTATCTTGTCAAATAACCAATAGTCCCATATTTTTATATTTTCCTTTCTAGGGTTACCGGTACTGGGCTGGGATAGGAGTCCTCCAAAATTGTGAATCTGCTCTTACTCACTATCGACTTGTAGCTAATCACGGTAAAAACTGTTTACTATGCTAACGTTCTTGACTTTCTATGTATTTCTGTATTGTTCACCTAGAAGATACTAGAAGCACTATCAACACTAATAGTATAAAAATAGAGAATGCCTGCTATAAAAAAATTATCTGTTTGACTCTGAATCATGATATGCTATTTTAATCTCTGTCGAAATGTTTTTAATTCCTACAGTGTCAAAGTAATTAATTCTCTCTGAGTAACAGTTCAAAGCTCTGTTTTACTAAGTTGCAGTGTAATATTTGTATTGAACAAAACTGTCTGAAAATTCCTCTTATCTGTTTTCCAGTTGCCAGTGACATTTCTTTGACTGGTGGCACAGTGGTTCAGCGAATTCGCTTAGCAGATGAAGTAGAAAATCCAGGAATGGCAAGTGGGATGCTAGAAGAAGACTTGATTCAGTATTATCAATTTTTAGCAGAGAAAGGAGATGTACAAGCACAGGTAAGATCAAATTCGCCTGATGGCATGCAAAGATTTTCAATAATTAAAAAGGAACAGCTTTATGAAATACAGAAAGATTTTGGAGGTTTAGTTTTCTCTTCCTCCTAAATTGACCTGGTTGTTTTTTCCTGACTAGTTTTCATGTGAAGAGGTTCATATTTTAGTGTGTTTAAGGTAGAATTTGTGCTGAAAATGCAATTTTTTGTGGAAAATAAGTCCAAAATATTACAACTTTAGTATCTTAGGAAAGAGGATCTTGGCTTTCACTAGAAACCAGCCAGACTAGTTTAAGTATAGCTTTAGAGGTTGTGGAGGAAGCCTTGACCAAAAGAACCGGCCCTGACAGGGGACCTCAATTTCTTGCTGCTTCTGCTTTTACATGACTTCTGCTTGCTGTGGGCTGGAGCTCTTCTACACATAGTGCAGGAATGGAGGACACTAATATAGGCAAATTGTCACATTTCAGCTTGTTCATACATGACTTAAAAATTAGGTAGGCAGAATTCAAATGAACAATTATTATTTTGTATCTAGGACAGTCATGTCACCTTCATCTAGGATAAATTTGTGCTTAGGCTAATGTGAAAATGTAGGACTGTGCTGTAGTTACTGAAGCAAATCTGTGCCTTCAGACTTGGTGGCATACTCTAATATGGTCTGTCTTTGTGCATGTAATTAGCTCACTGGTATCTGTATTACTAGAAACAGAAAGTCCCTAGGGAAAAGTGACTTATTTGCAATGTAAAACTTATTTTTAGGTTGGCCTTGGACAGTTGCACTTGCATGGAGGAAGAGGAGTAGAGCAAAATCATCAGGTACCCTGTCTGTGTGTATCTCTGATGCCTACTATGCTTGGCAGAGGGGGAGAAAGTATAGCTGAGACCGCAATGAAGCACAAGTGTTAAAGTGCCACTGTAAGGTATTTAATGACTTCAATAGTCTTGTTCAATAAAACTTAATTCATTCAATAAAACTGACTAGTAAATGGAGCCGATTTTCTTACACATTTTAAGACTGGTCATCTTAGAAATGAGGAAGTCAAAAACAAAGATCAGGTTTTCATCGAGTCGTAATTGAAACTGGCTGAGCTTTTGTACATGTAGTAGAAGCTTCAGTGACACGCTGTGCATGCATTAGCGAGGATAATCTAGTTTGTGGCTTGCAAGAATATTTTGCTTCTATAGACAAAACAGTGCGACTTTCATTATGAAGGATATTTAAGTGTGCATAGGAAATAGAACTTCTACTGATGTAAGCCAACCTAGCTACTGCTTATAGAATTTAAAATAGCTAACCTCTTCTTAAAGAAGGCATTGAAAAAATGGAGAGCTGAGGATTATTTTGGGCTCAGCTGCCAACAAGAAATGATTTAATGGTCATCACATTTAAAATACCTTAAAATGACTGCTTGTTAAGGGTTCAGAGGTATCAAGTGCTCGGAATGAGTATAACCAAGCTCTGTAAAACTGAAATAGGAACTGGCAGGTCTCTCCCTTTCTAAACAGGGTTTGGAGGTACTAAGGAAGTGAGGTTTACTCATGCAGCTTGTACATAGTAGCAATTGTAGGGGGGTTTTTTCCTCTATTTTTTGGAATACACTGTTGAGAGGGGTTGCTGCTCAATATTCGATTATAAGTGGGGAACCCTGTTACATATATTACATTAGGTGGGATTGATAACTCTTATCCCCAGAAGAACCTGGTAACTTGGCAAACAACCTACTTCCAGTTGCAAGAAAAGGTACTCAAATCATGGTCATGGTGGCTAAAATACTTGTTTTCTTCCCAACAGCGAGCATTTGAGTACTTCAATCAAGCAGCTAATGCTGGCAATTCACATGCTATGGCCTTTCTAGGAAAGGTAAGATCGGAACACTCTCAAAAGTAAGCAAACTGACTGCCTTTTCATGGAAAATAACAAATATTTCCTACTTTCTGATATCAGGCATTCTAAAACTTGAATGCTGTAGTCTAAGTACTTCTGGGTTTTGCTACTGTTTTGAATTGTCCTTCAGAATTTGAGTATCGTAGTCTATTCTGTCTAGTTTAAATTTTCTACATGCTCCTTCACATTAGGAACTTTTGAGGTATTTTTTTTTTCAAAATAGTGCTTGAACTAGGTTTATTTTTACTTTTTTTTTTTTAGTAAAATAGTTAAATACCTGAATGTCCTTTCTCTATGGAGTTCAAAACTCAGAGTAGGCCACCATGCTCTTCCATACAGTGTGTGGGGAAAAGCTAGGCTTCTCAAAAAATTTGCCTAGGTGGAAATAATAAGTTCAGGAAGGAAAGGCGAAATACATCTGTATTCTTATTTCGTGTAGAGAACTGAGGCATCTGAGTCAGAGTTGCCAGTTGGTCTGCATCTTCTCTGAATCAAAGCCTAAGTCTTATTTGCAAGGTGGGCCACCGTATGAATTTTCTCAGATCTAAGACCTTTTTTTTCATTTAAAACATGATTGACAAGCTGCTTTTGGTGATGTTAATGTATTACTGCTTAGGAAGGTATTTAGGTCACTTGCCTGAGGCCTGAGTTGCAGGCTACCTTCACCCTGTGAGGAGCTAAATCCTTATTACTCCATTTGAGTACCCTCTAAGGTTAGGCTGCAATAAGCAGCGGCTCTAGCTCATCTTTTTCAGGCTGCCACTGCAGTAGAGGATGCAAAATTTGTGTCCTTAGAGCATGAAAAAATAACATAATGTGATGGTCAAGGAATGACAGGAGAAATTGCACGTTCCTGCTTTGTTTATGGCTTGAGTGTTTTGCATCTAATAAATGCTGAAATGAATGCGGTTTAGTAACCAATTTTTTCTTTGTTTTCAACAAGTGTTTTAACTGCCAATAGGGTTTGACTTCCACTCATCTCACAAGACTTTTGCCTGATTTTGTGTTCTTCACCTGCACACTGGTAGAACTCAAAAATGAAGTGTATTTTCATAAAAACTTTTTAATTTTATAGGCAGTTCATTCACCATTAAACAGTTAAACCCTCTGAATCTGAATTTTACAGCACAGAGATGTGTTTTCTGCTTCTGGGCAAGTTCTCTAATGATTATTTGGTAATGCAATAGTCAGAATAGTACAATAGGCTCCCTCTCATATGCAAAGTGAAGATGCTTCATTATCTCCATGTTAAACTGGCTTCTTCAGCTGCTCTTTAATAATGCCTTTCTCCTTCAGATGTACTCAGAAGGCAGCGATGTTGTACCTCAGAGCAATGAAACGGCTCTTCAGTATTTCAAGAAGGCTGCTGATATGGTATGATTACCTGTAAGATAGAAATGCAGCATATGCATGAAAAACTTGATTAGCTCAAAAATGCTTCTTTTTATGCACTTCCATGTGCATACACCTACTGCCAACTTCTGTCCCAGAGTAGCCCGTAATTAAACCCTGCTTGTTTAAAATGTCAGAAACTCCCTCCAGTTCTGGTGATGGTGCTTCATGAAGTTGTACCCTGCACGAGGAGTCTAACTCTCAGGAACGCTCACATCAGTATGAAATACAGCTCACCTAAATAGGCTGCAGTTCTGTTAAATGTTAATTTTCATTAATCCAAAGTTACCTTGTCACAAACTGTTACTTTGGTTCTGTTTTGTGGTCAGTGAATAGATAATGGTTTTGGTTTTATACCTCTCATCTCATTGGACTGTTGGTTTCTTTGTCTGTTAATCTCTTGTGTCCGTTTTTAACCTATCCCTTATGGTAGCATTTGTACACTTGAAGCATGAGTGGTCCTTCAGGAAAGGCGTTCATCTACTGCATTTCACTTGCTAAAGTTTTGAGGGGTCTTCATGGTTCTTACATTCCACAATTAAATTGCTGTTCTACACCTCTGTCCTAGGACAGAGTAAGGATCTCTCAATTTGCTTATTTCCTACATTCACTGAAGGTTTCTGATGCGTCCTGTTGCCTGTCCTGGTATTAAAGGAATATCATAGTGCATACTTTTGCAGGGGCAGCAGTCAGTAATCCAGCCCACAGGACAGCCACCAATCTGGCCTTAAATTAAGACAGATTCTCAGAGTTCCTGTGGCTGTTTTGTGAGCTTCTGTAGCATCCAGAACATCTCAAAAAGCTGTTAATGCTCCGCCTTTCTATGGGTGTGGGTTCTACATCTCATACTGAACGTGCACAGTAGACTTTCATAACAAGTGTTGAATGCCTTTCTTATTAATCGCCTGTGTAGTTACTGAAGATGCTATTTTCTCCCTAAAAACCTGTTACTTAGTAGGAGCAGAGCTACAAAGCAGATCTATCTTAAGCACTATTTTTTTGGTGATGTTAAAGACATAGCAAAAATTTGAAAGATATAGCTGTATGTTTTACCTTTCCCTGCACAAATGTTTTCCCGTGTTTTCAGGGTAATCCAGTTGGACAGAGTGGATTAGGAATGGCTTACCTCTATGGAAAAGGTGTTCCAGTGGTAAGCTTTTGACAGTCGTCTTTCTAATCATAGGTGATTGTGTAACTTCTTGTTGTCAACAAACTTTTTCTCTGGTGGGAAGTACTGCAGAAATCTTAATTGTGAAGTTAACTGTAATTGTGAAGTTAATTGTTACACTGAAAACTCCACGAGGAAATCTGTAACATTAAAAAAAAAATACTATGGAGTTAGCAGCTCTGAAACATGCTGAGTTCCCTCTAATAAGTTTGAAAATGTTGTTGAAGCTATTAGAAATGCATACCAATGTGAATTTTCAATGGGAGTTTTAAACTTGTCTCTGATTTTCTTGTGAAATTAAACAAACCCTAACTATCTCTATTTATGTATCTTGTGAGAGTGGAGGAACACTTTGAAACTTTCAATGAGTTCGTTTGCCTTGTTGCTTTTCCCATGAGAAGTTTTCTTGTCAAATGTTTTATATTTAGCTGTGCATACAGATATTCAAAAGTTGAATCAGCCCAAAGTTGAGGAAATAAGTTAAATAATTGTTCTAGAAACAGAACAGGGCATCCATTCTGTTAAGCATATTATATTCATATATACATAGCAATGATATACATACGGATGCCAGCTTGAACATAGCTACAGACTTAAGACGTGCTAATATCTATATCTAATATCTAACGTCTGATAGCTAATAGACTATTTCATTTGGTGTTTCCAGACTTTAACTAGGTTAATATTTTTTTGCTAGACTATTTCACTGTAATTTTTTTGTAATATAGATCTGTCCATGCACCGACACATGCGTGCATGCGTATTTTCTTTCTTTACTTAAATTGTGGTGTATTGCAAGCCTCTAATGACTGGAGTAAATCTT
>VXBO01002625.1:239424-262302 GCA_013400135.1 Rhinoptilus africanus | reverse complement strand
GGGTCTTCATGGTTCTTACATTCCACAATTAAATTGCTGTTCTACACCTCTGTCCTAGGACAGAGTAAGGATCTCTCAATTTGCTTATTTCCTACATTCACTGAAGGTTTCTGATGCGTCCTGTTGCCTGTCCTGGTATTAAAGGAATATCATAGTGCATACTTTTGCAGGGGCAGCAGTCAGTAATCCAGCCCACAGGACAGCCACCAATCTGGCCTTAAATTAAGACAGATTCTCAGAGTTCCTGTGGCTGTTTTGTGAGCTTCTGTAGCATCCAGAACATCTCAAAAAGCTGTTAATGCTCCGCCTTTCTATGGGTGTGGGTTCTACATCTCATACTGAACGTGCACAGTAGACTTTCATAACAAGTGTTGAATGCCTTTCTTATTAATCGCCTGTGTAGTTACTGAAGATGCTATTTTCTCCCTAAAAACCTGTTACTTAGTAGGAGCAGAGCTACAAAGCAGATCTATCTTAAGCACTATTTTTTTGGTGATGTTAAAGACATAGCAAAAATTTGAAAGATATAGCTGTATGTTTTACCTTTCCCTGCACAAATGTTTTCCCGTGTTTTCAGGGTAATCCAGTTGGACAGAGTGGATTAGGAATGGCTTACCTCTATGGAAAAGGTGTTCCAGTGGTAAGCTTTTGACAGTCGTCTTTCTAATCATAGGTGATTGTGTAACTTCTTGTTGTCAACAAACTTTTTCTCTGGTGGGAAGTACTGCAGAAATCTTAATTGTGAAGTTAACTGTAATTGTGAAGTTAATTGTTACACTGAAAACTCCACGAGGAAATCTGTAACATTAAAAAAAAAATACTATGGAGTTAGCAGCTCTGAAACATGNACTATTTCACTGTAATTTTTTTGTAATATAGATCTGTCCATGCACCGACACATGCGTGCATGCGTATTTTCTTTCTTTACTTAAATTGTGGTGTATTGCAAGCCTCTAATGACTGGAGTAAATCTTCCTGCAGAACTATGAGCTAGCACTGAAGTATTTCCAGAAGGCTGCAGAACAGGGATGGGTTGATGGACAACTTCAACTAGGTTCCATGTATTACAGTAAGTGGCATCGAAATGATGATTTTGCAGGTCTAAGCATCTGCCCTTTCAGTAACTGTTCACTAGGTGGCGTTAGAAGTATAGATACACTGCGTGTAGAGTGGTCTTACTGCATTGAATTTATATTTTCTCCTGTTTTTTCCTAACACTTTCACAACGTTTATCTTTATTTCATACAACTTTGCTTTTCAAGAGCAATGAACAGCAATGACTTATTGTTTCTTTTAGATGGCATTGGAGTCAAGAGAGACTATAAACAAGCTTTGAAATATTTTAACTTGGCCTCTCAGGGTGGCCACATTCTGGCTTTTTATAATCTGGCTCAGATGCACGCTACTGGCACTGGAGTGATGCGATCCTGTCATACTGCTGTTGAGGTGAGCTTATCCATTTATAAAGGTCAAATAATACTTGCAAAAGGTTGGACGTAACCACGTCAGCTTATATTGGAAATTTGTCTTAGCTAAAAATCCACTGGTGACTGCAGAGCCAAGGCTATCAAAAGGATCTTATCGAACTCCTTTGTATCTCATGAGAAAAATCTTTATTTTTCTGTTGATATGGTAAGTTTGTATTTCCTTTATTGACTTTGAAGAAAATTATAAGAATCTAATACAAAGCAACCCAGTATTTTATAAGTACTGAATTCTTCATTTAGACATGAGTTTAAGTGTAACAAAAAAGCTGATATTAAGAATAATTCTGAATAAACATATGAATCTTGGCTTGTATTTGCTTAGTAAACTGTATCTTAAAGTAAGCCTGTCTTAACCAGCGAGTTGTCTGTCAAGTTTTTCCTGTGAAATGTAAATATTTTGAGCAGGCATTTGAATGTTAAAGGTTTACCTCTTGCGAAGCCTAAATTTCTGAAGTTCCTGACAACCAGTCTTCTCCCTTTTATTTTTTCCCCTCTGCAGTTGTTTAAGAATGTATGCGAACGGGGGCGCTGGTCTGAAAGATTGATGTCAGCCTACAACAGCTATAAAGATGGTGATTCAAATTCTGCTGTGGTTCAGTATCTTCTCCTGGCAGAACAAGGCTACGAGGTTGCACAAAGCAATGCTGCTTTCATACTCGATCAGAGTAAGGACCTGCATTTGTACTGAAAGGGGTTTTTATTTGGAGTTGGTCTGCAGTAGCCCTTTTATTGGAATGCTAGTGTGCTTGAAGATATAATGTCATAGCTCTTGTTCAGGTAGAACTTCAGTGAGACTTGTCCTCTTTCTTGCTTGTCACACTGGAAAGCAGTCAGTTTTAATGTTCACCTCTGAGGACAGCTTTCTAGCCTAAAAGTTAGAGTACGCTTAAATTCTAAGTTACAGGATTTAAAAAATGGGATAGGGAGAGAATGCTTTAGAAAGTTGCACAGTGCTGAAAATTTTCTTCCCTGGGCTTCCTGGACACAGACTTAACACTTCATTTTTAAATCTATAAAGTAGGAATTGCATTCATTTTACCTTTGACCTTTACTATGCATACAAGCTTCAGTTTGGTTTTTATCTTGTCATGTCTTTTCTCATTTTTTTCCAGATTTTTTTTGTAACTTTACTCATACTACTATTGAAGTAGGGATGAAGAGCTGTGCAGTTGGTTCTGTTAGATTTGAAAAAAAAACTTGTCCCAGTTTTGCAACTAGGTGGCTAGAACTTGGATTTCTTAGTTTGATGTCATAGGGAAACAATGGAAGAAAAAGTGACAAATCTTTCCAGAAACTATAATATCCGGTATTTTAAACTTTATGGATCTCAAACCTAGAAGCCTAGGTGTCTCATTACCAGCGTCAGGGCTTTGTATCTTAATATAAAAATCACGCTATTGGTGCCTAATAGGCTAATCTAACATATTAATTTCCAGTTAATGTTTTTCAAAGGTGCCTCAGTGACTCATCGTTAATAAGCTACAGCAATGACAGCCTTGGCTGGGAGTACATTCTTGCAAAGAAATAGCATCTTTCCTTGTGTTAAAATTCTGATTGGCATTACTCGGATATCCCTGCATCTCAACAGGAGATGAATTTAAAATTCTTTTATACACTTTATACAGAAAGTCTCTATGTCAACTGTGGGATCATACAGCTGACACTATACTTACACGAGAAGTGAAAAAAGTTGTAAAGTCTTTTAACTGTCTGAACTCTGATACTTCAGCAGTCCTCAATTTATGACATGGACAAGTAAAATAACTTGTGTTCTGAAGTATCTGTAGCGCTGCTGTGTAAAATATGCAGTTTCTGGCTGTTAAGGAGTTTAAGCCTTTGTTTTACTTGAATAGTCCTGGTTTTTAGATGATCAAACTAAAATAGCTTATACTTTAGCCTTGTATTTGAGTGCACCTTTTTCAGAGCCCGAATTGTGTGCACCTTCTGGCATTCCTCAAGGATGCTTCAGAATCTCCTAGAGCAGGAATGGGAGAGATACTTGGTAAGCAATATTTCAGGGTGAAATGATATAACTTGTTCCTAGCTCTTATGTGGGCAGGTATATGGAAAGAAAGATTATATAAATGAAAGGAGGTTTTATAAGTTTCTTACGGGTTCAAGCTTGTTTGTGCTATAGCTTCAAGTTTTTAATTCATTTCAGCAGGCTGAATATAAGCATGGGCTTTTTTGTGGTCTTGTGTGCATATACCATGCTTCTATTTAACTGAATTACTCTCTTCTCTAGAAGAAGCCAGCATAGTAGGAGAAAATGAAACCTACCCTCGAGCTTTGCTTCAGTGGAATAGAGCAGCTGCTCAAGGTATGTCTGTACCTCACAATTCCAATTACCTTATTTTCAGTAGAGCCATTAGTGTTTGATTTCATGTTTTCTATGAAATGGGGAAGGAGGGAAAGCTTACTGCCTTCTGCTCAACATTGGTTATATTCCACGTAGAGTAGTTGCTGTTCTTTGTTTCACTGTTAGCTGTAATGTCATTGCAATATGCAGTTCTGAGCAGTTCGGAAATCCTGAAGATTAAAAGGACTAAAACACAAATGTACAATGTATTTCTTTTGCCATTTCATATGGAATTATAGAGCAGTGTTAAACAGAATTAGGAATGTTTATACTGACTTTTCTAAAAATAAATTCACTTGGAAAATACATACAAAGTACCCTTTAGGATTTTGGTACTTGTCAACATTTATAAGAAATGCAATTTCCTATTCAAAACAAGCAGAGCTCAGTGATGAAGAATGCAGTCTTGATGTCCAACCAACCCAAGTTTTAAACTCTGGTGCTTGTAATCCTATCCTAAAATAAGCAAAACTAAACTTAGGCTTTAAATATCTCAGTGTGAGGTCTCTAACTTTCATACAAGTGCATCTACACTAATGTCTGTCTGCTCTTTTTTACTTAAGAGCATGTGTATCACGCAAATGGAGCCTAAGAGTTTTGTCTGAAAATCTTCAGACCTACTTGGCTTTTAGTAGAAACTTAGAAATTGAGAGGATGGAATGGTTAAGTATTCAATTACCAAATGATGAGAGACTTTATTTTTCAGGTTTTCAGTGTCTCTGTTTTAAAAACAAAGCTGAAGCCCTTAATGACCATATAATAAAAGAAAAGTTTTTCTGTAGTAAGTGACTGTGATATACAACATCATATAGATATTCAACTGATACCACTAAATAGCAATAAAAATGTTGGTAAGATTACTGGGAAAAGGACTTTCCTGAAAACAGATCAGTTGTGTTTTGGTTAGCTAAACCCAGTATCAAAAAAAAAAAAAAGAAAAAAGCTGTTTATGTGAGAGTGGGAAAAAGGGAAACAGTTTGTGCAAACTGTGGAAAGTAATACTAAAGCCCTTACTGCATCTTCATATGAAACTGAAAGGCTTTCTTTGCCTAACTGTTTTAACTTTTTGTGTTGTTTCTTGTTTTATAGGATATACTGTTGCAAGAATTAAGCTTGGCGATTACCATTTTTATGGGTTTGGTACTGATATTGATTATGAAACTGCATTTATTCACTATCGACTGGCATCAGAGCAACAGCACAGTGCCCAAGCAATGTTTAATCTGGGCTACATGCATGAGAAGGGACTGGGCATCAAGCAGGTGAGTAGACTGTTAGCTGATAGTCTGGTTCATTATAGTGCATTTGCTAATATTAGATTAAATCCATAACCAATACTGGACTTTGGACACTATGCACCCACTTAGTAGGAATTAGCATGTCTCCCAATACATTCTCCAATAGCAAACGGATAAGTATATCCACTTCACACTTACCACTGTGAAGAAGTGAGGTATAGATAGGGAAAAAACTCTTTGCCCAAAATTGTGAAGATTGGCGAAAAGAGTGTGATATGCTTTTAGTAATGCTTTTAAGACTTTGAAGTGTAATGAAATGAATGCAAATCAATTCCAGGTTCAAAGTATTTTAGCACAAGATTGTTCTCAACCTCTGAAACACTGGTTAAGTTGTTTTCTATATCATGACATTTTGAAAACAATGTGCATCTTCAGCATGCGTTGTGCATCTTCTGTACATCTTCAAGTAGCAAACTGTAAGCACCAACAACAATGTGATTATTAGCTATGTGTTTTCAAATTAGGCTAGGCCACAATTTCCTTTACAGACTACATTGTTGAAAAGGCGGCAGTGTATCTGGTTCTCTTAGGAAGCCTATGGTGTATTGCTGTCCATGAGTTAACTAAAACTTACGGAATCCAGAGCAACATGTTCTTGTATGTGTCAAAATAATGTAATTAGGAGTTGCATACTAATTTTGAACAGCCATCTTTACCTTAATGTATGATTAGTTCATGCGATTAATGTATTAATATAGTACTATTTCCTGAGATACCTGAAACTGTAAGAAATGGTTTCATTTTCTTTATTTTCAGTGAGCTTCTACATTTGGGTTTTGTCTAGGTATGCACCTTTTAATTACTCTGGTGGTCTAGTAAAAGACCAGTTTTTGCTTCTTTTCCCCTAAATTTTTGGCAAAAAATCAGCACAGTGGAGGGCGAGTCTTAGATCACTGTTGTTACTTTGGCAGCAGCAAGCAATCAACCTTTGAAAACTGCTTACTGACCTACCTGTAGTAGTGGCAATACGTAACAGCATTATTTTGAAAGCTTACCTTCAGATTTTGTTTTAGAACTGTTTTCTCTTTTTAACTGAGTTTTCAAAACTAGTTCACTTCTGAAAATGTGCTTGCAGCTAAAAGCAGTAGTGGTAAAGTTGAGAGGTTTTCTTTTTTCTGTTTTTAACAAAATCCTTTCAGACAGACTTTCTTACTACTTTTGCTTCTCCCTTGAAAACAATCCAATTTAGAACAAGTAATAAAACCTTTGAAAATTTTACTAGATCGTGTTCAGTGTAACTGCTAAGAATTTGAGAAAAAGGAGTCCTAATGCTGTCATATGCACAGAGTATTCTCCAACCTGAAGCAGAGATGGCTACACATAGATAGCTGAAATGAGTACACAGGGGCTCACAATGAGCGTATACAGCCTTGCTTTATGCACATGAATAATACTTTCCTCTCCACTAGGAAGAAAGAGTTGAACTGCAGGGGAAATGGAAATAGTTCATGTAAATATGGGAAAGAAGCATTGAGAATGTCTAAGCAAGGAAATTCCATGTATAAACCCAGCCTTAGTTAATTCTGGATAAGTAATGTCTTTGCTTGCTGTGGGCCAAAACTTTACAACTGTAAGAGGAGAGGATGGAGACTTAGGACTGACTATTTAAGATTAAAATGGCGCTGGGCTAGGATATTCTGAAAAATAGGCCAAGACTGAGTTTTGAAGGAAGCAAAAGAATATTTGGCTTTCATTTCCTAGAATGGAAACTGTGGAATTTTGAGCACCTCTGAAAATCGCCGATAGTTAAAGTCATGCATCCTGGTGTAGCAGGTGATGTCTACCACTGAAGTCTGCTCTTCCACTAGAGGACTATGGAAGGGACATATAAAGATTCTAGCACTGTAGTATCTAACAAATTAGGGATTTAGTCTGTTGAAGAAAGGTATGTGTACTCTTTCTCTCTCCCCATCTATGTCCATGTCATTAAGATTGCAAGTACTCCAGTTAGAATGATCCCATCAGGTGGCATGCACAATCTCAATTCAGGTCACACTTCATTCTGGATAGTCCTGAATAAATATGGTATTTATTTCTGGTTTTTTTCCCAAAACAGGTTTTGCCTTATTCTCCCTTTACTTACTGAATAAATAGCCTTTTTTAGGATTCTATGCTGTATTTCCTGTTCATAGGTAGTTTTCAGACTCATACCAGGTCAATGCCAAATGTTACGCCCCTTCAGAAATCTTCTCTTAAGATTTGGCATGCTGTTTCAGTGCTATTTGTGTGTTAAAGCTCAGAGTCCTACAGGTCTCACTTGTCTGTCAAGTGAGAGTGAAGAATGTATAAGCAGAATGAAGTGCTTGCTAATTAGAAATTAAAATAAGCCATGATTTAGGACCTGCTTCTACACTGACACTAGCACAGTATAAAGGAGGTGAGGAAACTTTTAAATAGTTATATAAAAGGAAGACTTTCCAGGCTCAAGGAGTATTCAGAGTTGCTCTATTGAATTGAAGTACTAAAATGTGAGATAGTGCATCTCATTCACATAATGTGTTGATTTTCGTACTGTTATTTCCACACGTGTTATGGAACTAAGCTTTGCTGTTTTGGTGAGCAGAGAATCTTTATGGTATTTCACAGTCAGGATAAAATTATAAAATGAACATGTGGCATGAAGTCCTGGAGGTTTCTCTTATTTTAAGTGTCCAACTTGGAACACTTCCAGAGGTAAGTCTTACACAAGCCTGTCCTTCACATCACTGAGTGAACATAGGCAGTTTGTATCCAAGTATCCTAACATTGCACAGTATGTATCTGAAATGGAACTAAAAAAAAAATGCCTCAAACAAGCAAGGAAAGCTACACTATTCAGGCACAGGTATCCTCTGTTCGTCATGCTACAGTTGCCTCCTTGTTCCAGCTGCCACAGAAGAGAACACTAATTTAAGCTCTTCCTAAAGTTGCCAGCTGCTTGTGCTCATACATTTGCAAGGCTGCCCTCACTAATGCACGTTATGTCTGGTTTGGAGAAGGTGTAGAATCTAATGTGGGAGTATGAGCAGAAATGTCTAGAAGCTGCACTGTGCAGCAGGCGTACTGTAGTATAGCAGGGAGGAGCTGCTGCTGTGTATTCCTCCATGGCTTGTGTTTTCTTAGTCTTTCATGTTTGATGTGGTGCTGGAGATGTGAGTGTCCTGTATGAGCGTTAGTTTGCAGTGCATGCCTTGAATACGTCGATATGAATCTCTTTGTGAGCTTCAATTCTAGCACCAGTTACGATAGGTTCATCCTCAGATTGAAGCTTCCCTTTACTTGTCTCTGCAAAGGTGAACATCCCTCAGAAAAAAAGGGGCAAGTTTTACTGAGTGGTTTGCATTTAACTTTACCAAAAACCTTGTATTCAAATGAGAGTAAGAAATAGCTTGTAGAAAAAGCTCTATGTTTTATGGTTAGTTTTTGTCAAGTTCTTGAAAATAGAGCTTTATATTTTCCTAATTTTAGGATATTCATCTTGCAAAACGATTCTATGACATGGCAGCTGAAGCAAGCCCAGATGCTCAAGTTCCAGTCTTCCTAGCACTTTGCAAGCTTGGAGTGATTTATTCCTTGCAGTATGTACGAGAAATCAATGTAAGTAAGGCAGAATTAAAAGGAAAAACAACAAATGTGTTTTCCATTTTTAAAAGAAGCTTGAGTTGTAATCTTACTTAAGTAGAAGTCTTACTTGAGCCTTCAGAAAACTTAATAGGTGTGTTTTGTGTTGGTGTGGGCTAAGAAAGTTACTGAAGCTGTGATTCCTATTTCTTATTTGTGCAATTGTGTGAAACTGAAACGTGCACAGCCAGTGCTCTTCTGTGCTGTTCTTCCCCCGAAGAGAATTTCCCTAACCTGTTTGACTCTTCCTATTTGTGACTGTCTGCTATAAAAGTTAAGCAGATGATTACAGTGACATAATCACTGTTCAGAAAAATTTTTTTTTTTTTTTTTTTTTTTTTTTTAGCTCTAATTCTTACACTATTTTGTATTCAGCGGTAACAATCACACTTGAGTTGTGTTTGATTTCTATGGGAGAAAAGATATTTATATCAGATAGTTTAGCTGTTGTGCAGAGTTTCTGCTGAGCGCTGGCACTGAAAAAAATATTTGCCTGGAATTTAGGTGAATTCTTTCCATATAATGACTGAAATATTTATAGTATTCTGACATCTTCCTGCCTTTTGGATTCCTTAATACATTCAAATGGCACAGAAGTTACTGCCACTTATAGCAAATGCAAGTTCAGGCAATCCAGCTAAATTTGACAAAATTTAATAGTCTTGAGACTGGTAACTTTCAGGAGCAGACCGTGAAAATACTCTAAATCAGTTAACCAGATACCCACATAGCACTTGCAGAAGCTAGTATGCAGAACACGGATATTCCAAGCTTTAAGTCTGCTGGTGCAGACTTCAATTGACAATGACTCCGCGGTACCATCAGGTACGGTAGTGAAGCACAAAGTGTGTGTTGGCTAATGCTGATGCAAATGCAAGTCTGATAAAAAGACAGTGCAATCAAAGCTAAGAGTAGGTCACTTGGACTTCCCTGTACCTTATCTGCACAAACCTCAGCACTGTACCACAGAAGCCCCACATCCTGGGGCTTAATGTTCTTTCATTCATGGTAGTCTGCTGATGACTTCCCATTTTGGGTGGACTGATCAGTTCATTGCCTCTGCTCCTGTTTCTTTAAGACAACTAATGTTCAAAACCCGCCTGGACGCGTTCCTGGGTGATGTGCTCTAGGTGACCCTGCTCTGGCAGGGGGGTTGGACTAGATGATCTTTCGAGGTCCCTTCCAACCCTATGATTCTATGATTCTATGATTCTATGATAATGTGGTTACATGCCTCATTCTGATTTAAATTGTGTATTTTCGTGCTCATCCTATGTAGCACGGCTCTTAGTCTTACTGGCATTTAGATCCTGGAAATAAAGAATGTCACTGATGGGACACTATTTTTTCAGAGAGGAAAAGAGCTACTGAAGTTTTAAAACTGGTACTTGCCCATGAAAATGTTACAAGTCAAATTTAAAATCAAAGTAATTTCCTGTTCTTGCTCTTTGATGTGATGATGTGGACTTCTTGTTTCCTAGATAAGGGAGGTATTCTCACATATTGATATGGACCAGCTGCTGGGGCCTGAGTGGGACCTTTACCTTATGACCATCATCGCCTTGCTTCTGGGAACAATTATAGCTTACAGACAAAGGCAACATCAGGCAATCCCCAGACCAGCAGGACTGCGGCCAGCTGTGCCTCAACAAGAACCACCACCAGAGCATCAACCACCCCAATAGCAACAAGAGCCTCAGTGAAAGAACTGGATTTTTCCAAAAGGAACAGTTTTCATTGTGATTTAGGACTTTGGATCAGCGGTCCCTCCCCCAAAAGAGGCGCAAAGAAGTTTAATAAAACAAAAAAAAGTCTGAAAGCTGCTTAGAATGATGCCTTTTTTCAGGGATAAGAAAATTCTTTTGAAACTGATTTGAATGTTATTTCAGTGCCAATGGAATAACACTATGGCTTTTTTTCATGGAAACACACGAGTGCTACTACAAAAATGTTGCCTGCTGTATCTAGTTCCTCTTTATTCAGAGTCCTTTTCATCTCCTAGAGAGAGCAGAAGGCTAGCATTGGAAGGCTTTTGCCTGCTTGATAGCAGTTGCCCTATATAAAAATAATAAGAAGAATAATTTTATGGCCAATTTAAGTCCAAGAAGCTGGACTATACTCAAACTAAAAAGACTAGAGCTTTATGAACTTACTTTCTGATCTACATCCCAAGTATTTCTACAACTCTTATTTCATTATTTCTTAGTATTTCTTACACTTTGCCCTTTTATGCTGTCTTGGATGATTTAACATGGATTATTTATAAACTCTGTAAAACTAAGCCAGCAAACATGCCACTCTCTATTTGTTCTTTTTTGTTTTGAATATTTTCCTGCATTTCCCTTAGACTACACAGTTCTCAGCAGATAGTATGTAGCCCAGGAGGCGGATTGGGACAGGTTGGGTCTTTAAAAGCTCATCAGTTGAAAACTATCCATGCAGTGCCCAGATTTTGCATCCTTCCAAAACTTTTTTGGAGCCTATATACTTTGCAATACTTCATGACATAAAAACAAATTGGTAGTGTTCCTAAATTATTTAAACTTTGATCTTACAAAGAGGCTGAGTCAAGGTTGCAGAAAGCACCAGTATTATCGTAGATGCTGAAGAAAGGACGAAGCCAGAAATCTCAGTGAGCCAGCTTACTTGTTTTGGGGGTTTTTTCCTGCTTCTAGAGGTGGAAGTTCTGTATTTTATTTTCAACAATCCTTTAAATGATCTGCACTGCAAGAAGGAAACGTATATAGTATCTCGTGCATGCATCTGTTTAATGCATCTGCAAAAAGGGCCCCGAAGACGTGTGTTCTCTACAGAAGGGCATGGAATTATGCCAGTGATGCTATTCCAAAATTTGGCTGACTGATAAAAATTGTATGGTAGCTTACAGCAGTGCTCTGGCTGTCGCCAGCCTCTCTTGTATCTGGCATACGTGAGAAAGTCAAAATAACGTCTCTGGCTGTGCCATCTTGAGGATCCCTTGTAACAAGAAAATCCAGAGAGAAAGAAGACAAGTGGTTTATGGCTTCTTGATACCACCAGGTCAGTGCAAAGGCTTTTTAATGGGTGTAAAGAATACAACCTGTGAACTGATGTTTTTAGACTGCAAGAGGAATCTTCATTTAGTAACGATTTTCATTGAACTATAATTTCAGGGGCTGGGGGTGGGAAGCAGCGGGGCGGTAGCTTAGAGGGAAGAAACGCAGAAGCTTCTGTTCTTATTTACCAGTGGCTGTTAAATATTTGTTTCTGTACTAGCATTAAACCCTCGGAATATACTGTCTTAAAGCTGAATGAAATACAAATGAGGAAGCTTTACTTGCTTTCTGACAAAAGCGATTGTGCTTAAAGGGTTAAGGGCTTCCTTTCATGCAAATATTTTTCCAGTGGATTGGCAGCATCATATCAATGTGCTTTATTTAGAATTGAGATTTTGGTATGGTTTCATACTTAGTACCTTTGTAAGGATATTGTTGCACAATAGATCTGTAGTTTGGGAAAGAAGATAAGCAATCCACCCTTGTAAACTGAAATGTCATGGATGACTAGTATTAAAATGTAGGTAGAACTTCTCAGTACTTCAAAATGCTTATGCTGGTTATGTGAAGACAAATCTTTCATTTTAGTTTGGAGGGTTGAAGCATGTGATAGAGGAATGTCTTGTTCAGTCTCAATCATCATTAGCAGATGAACAGTATTGAACTTAAATGTAGTGTCTAAAATGTACAGCACTCCCCAGCTGCATTTCTTAAGATTTCTGTGACTTCTGAACACTCCCTCTGAAGTATTTTTGCCTCTGTCACTTAAAAACTCTTCTTAGCTTGGCGTGAATAAATTGAAGATTATATGGAAAATGTTTTTCAGTTAAATACCATTGGTTCATTGGTATTGGTCTCTTAGGATGTTTAACAATTTTGTTCCTGCATTATTAAAATATTTTGGTTGTTTGATCTGTTAGAATTGAATTCTAAAAGCTCTGTCCTATTTGCATGAGAATTTCTCATCATTGCTGCTATGTGACAGTCTTAGAGCTGACCTTCACTGAACCTGATGCTTTTTTACATCCAAGAAATCAGCAGAAGAAAATGATTGAAGGTCAGCAAGTTATTTCACTTTAAAGAACTGCTTTTTGAAGAAGCAATAAGGAAGTCTTTCTCCTGCTTTTTTCCCTTCCACCAAATTACTACCACTAACTTTTTTCGGATGACATTCATTTGAATGAAGTGGTAGTGGTAAAAGGCTACTTACCATAAGTAATGGCAAGTTAACTCAGGGATTAAAGAAATGAATACATTTTCTAAATCAGTTGTCTACAATGTGACTTTAAGTTTTTGTGACAATCTCTTGCTACTCTGTGCTGAAACTTGCATTTTGAGGGAAGTATATTTAACTCTTACTAGCAATATATTTCTTGGCTTGCAGTCAGTTTATCAAGCAGCTCTTTTCCTAAAGGAGCCGCGTTGCTCAGTTTACTGCAGTGAAGTACTATTCCCCTCTGGTAGCGCACAGATTGTCCTTCAGTTTATCTGCAGGAGTATTTTAGAAGGGAAACTTGATGTAAGAGAAGCATTTCTGGCTAAGTTCAGCATGCTTTGAATGGAAAAATGGATTTATTTTTTTTCTGTCTGTAGTAACGTAGGCCAGTGCCTGCCTATTTGACTTTCCTGGACACATGCTCTTCTCCCCCTGCCCAGAGAATGGAACTACGGAGCAGTAACTCTTGTCAGTGGGAGTTTATGTATAGGAAAACCATGGAAAGATATGGGGGAAAACATTGTTCTGTATCTCAAATTATTAATCAAACACACTAGCTGTTCTTGCTCCTTGAAAGAAATGATGAACTGTTGAGAAAAGAGGATTCTAGTTCATCACTCTGAAACTTGTCCCAGAGCTGTCTTGAAATAATTTTCCTTGCTTTATATTGTCCATCATGGGACAATGTAATAGAAGATAAGGCCTTTGATCCAAACGTCCCAATGAGACTCTTACGAGATAGTTTAACTCACATTTTAGTCATCTTCCATAAGTCAGCTGCTCTTATTAAAGTTTTAGAAAAAATACCACCTATCATGTCATTCTTTTTGGAGAACATTAAAACATGGATTGTGAAAGGACTTTTAAGACTATGCATGATCTAGTTTCCACCTATTATATGCTAGTTTTGGCCTATGAAAGGGGATCACACTCACCTTTGCAAGTTGCTTCCTTTTTAGATAGGCAACAATGAATTTAAATTCTATTTTTGTTTCAGAGAATATTAAACTAAAAAGATTTAGTTTGATTTCAACTACTGCAAATGCATATGGCAAGTAGGGACTATTGGGGGGGAACCCATGGTTTTTATCAGCTGCAGTTCTTTAAAGGGTCTTGTAGGAGTTTTGTAAATTTATTTTGTATTTAAAATCAGTATAAAGGCTGGTCAAATGTAATATAATTGTATAAACAAATTATGTTAATAGAAAGATGTACAGATTCATTTTGTACTGTATCTCTAATCTTGTGAAATAAAGATACCACCTGTGTGGTTACCCTCAGTGTTCACAGTGGTTCTGATAACAGAGGATCTCAATTGTTAGTCGTATGCACTGATAGATGCTGCTGCTAAATACATCCCTTCCTATAAGGATCCTCACACTTCTTTCACTTCTATTCCCCTTAAAAAAAAAAAAAAATCTTTTAATTTAGGAGGGGCATAGTAGGGGGAATAGAAAATTATGCATTGTATCTTCATCTATGCTGGCAACTTGCCTCCTGTGTGCATGTGTGTATGTCTGTGACCCTCTCTTCATTGCGTGCAGCTTCCGTACCTTGTGTGACAGACACAGAACCACTGTGTGATTCGAGAACAGTGATCAGTAACTTTAGGGTTACTCCTGCATTTTCAGTAGTAATACAGGGATAATACAGTGACTAGAAACAGGTACTGGGGGAGGGACTACAAGCTGACACATTTGCTTGCTTTTCAGGCCTTTTTTGACCCACTCATCCCTTCAGGTTCCACTCGTTGAGCCTCTGGAGTCCTCCCTCATAAATGTATTACACTGCTTTGCTTTCCAATGTGCCTATTAATTTGAAGAAAACAATTAGGGAGAAGTAAGGAGAACGAGGGAGCAATGATGATGGCTCTGGAAGGCACCAACAGGTGAACTGTCTTCAACATCAGCCCAAGTTACTTAGTTTTCTGAAGTATTTGGAGTTTTCCCATGTTGTCTGCTGCTGCCAGTAGGGCTTCTTGCAGGTAGGAAACAGATCTGCTGGTACTAAAACCAGCTTGGGTCTGACTGATGTAGCTCAAGCTTAGTGAGGTCATCCCTCACTCTCTAAGACAGCCCGTGCCCTGAGAGGCAATCGCTGATGTGCTCAAGTGAGATGGGGTCAGAAGAAGTGTAGATACATTATTTGACTTGTAGCCTGTAGTCAACAGGGAGTTGTTTTCTGTGGTGGGACGGAAATACCAGGTATATAAATGACTGTGGGGTTGTTAGTTTTTGGGTTTGTTGTTGGGGTTTTTTTTGGTTTTTTTTTAAAAAGAGACACTGAATAATGTTAATCGAAAACAAGTGTATTTGTTTTGATTTCTTGGCTTGGTTGGTTTTGTTTGTTTTATGTTGCTTTATTTGCCTCAGTCTAAGACTAAAATGCTTCATTTAAAATCAAAATATTAATAGAAAGTATAGTTTGTAAACCTGCAACACCTGTTTCATTAGAATGTGTTATTTGGTATAATGCCAAAATGTTCTTCCTCATCTCTAAATGATTATGATCTTAATGGCATTTCTGAAACCTGACTTTAATTCCTATTTTTATAAAGAATTATTGAAACTCTAGTTTACTTGTTGCAGAAAAAAATCAGAAGATGGTAAATGATGTCTTCCTAAGATGAGATGAGGGAGGGCAGTCTACTATCTATCCAGGTACTTTAACATCTAGTCTTAATTTTCATATTCAGAAAGAAAAATAAGTGGAGGTGGTGCACTGTTGTAGTTGCATTTCAGGTAGCAAGAGGTAAATGTGATTTAACATCCACAGCTCAGTAATGAATTCTGTAGTGTGTCTCAGACAGAATGTTTTTATCCCAGAAGATATTGGTGCCACTGCTGCTTATTCTGGTAAGCTTTTCTGAGTGCAGGAGCATTTCAGGCCGACCTCCACCTAAAGGGCTAGTTTGCTCCTATTTGCATTTCTTTGCTACCCAGCTTTTTGGGCTTTCCACAGAACACAGGTTGCAATTCCAGATTTTTGAAAATAGCTCGGAAGAATATTACTTTTTATGTTGTGAAACAGTTAAATTATATTTTTCTAATTTTGTTGTCAGGCATTTTCCGTATTTCCTTCCTTAGCGTTGTTTTTTTTCTATGCTTGTTTTAATTCATGCTCATCCTTCCTTCTAAATACAGGCATGAACTGCACTGTGAAACAGGATGTTCCAGTTCCCATCTGTTATTTACAAATGTCGCTCCATTTTTGTACAAGAGTCAGACTAAAATGTTTCTCTTTGTATTGCTTATAACTAACTGCAAAAAAAATATTGTAACGGGTGGCGGGGGCAGCAGAAGGGGTGTTTGGAGCCACAAGGTGGCAGCAGATATTAAATGGTGACTCAGACCTCTTACATATTTTAGGACTCGAAGGTGGGGAAAGGAGTAACTTCCACACTTCCAGTCATTGTCACATCAGAGGAGGATGTGTACGTATATCTACACATAAATGTGTGTGTATATATATACACATGCATATATATTGAGAGAGAAGAGAGTGTTTGGTTGCAGGAACTATAGAAACTTACTTATCAAAATGAAATAATTCAGTGCTCTTATTTCTCTTACTTGTCAAGCAAAAGACCAAAATTAAAAATCACTGTAGCTTCTGGAAAGACCAGGTAAAGAATTATCTTCCCTGGACTGTCAAAGGGGTTTTCTAAATATGTATATTCATCAACTTGCTGACGTACTAATCTGTCTTGCAACTTCTTTTGGAATATGTACAGATAAAATGTGGACTAGTTGGACACAGCTTCCAGGACAGTGGCTGTTTTTGCAAAGTTACATCTAGATTTTCTTAGAGTACGAACTCTTTCGCGCTAAAACAAGTGAAAATGCTTAGCAACAGGTGATGAAGATTTCTTTTAAAAATCACTTTCTCACTGAGACCATCTGGTGAAATATTTACGCCATCCAAATAACTCGAAATCTGTATTTTACAATATTTTACAGTATTTGTTTCTGTCCTATCTTACTTGAAAGTTTGGTAGGCGCTGGACTTTGCTATATACTGAAATTACATTAATTAATGGCATTTTGGGTGCTTCTAAATAAGATTTTTTTAAAAAATTTGGAAAGCTTCCCAAGATCTATTTACAAACAAGCTTTTCCTTTAAAACTGTTGTTATTACTAGTCTTAAAAATGGATATGTGAAAAGAAAAAAATCAAATGCACTTCATAGGCTTTGAAGTCATTATTACTTCTTTGGTTGTTATAACATCAACTGTATGTGGCATGTTCCAGTTTAAGGCTGCTAACTTTGCATTATAAAAAGGATACTTCTTGGAGAATCATCCAGCTTTGAATTCAGAGGCTAAAGGCCTGAAAACCTACGTGTTTGGTGAGTTTTCCAGTAGCCAATTACCTTTGTTATTGATGCTGTGAGATGAAGAGGACTTGAGGTAACTCTTTTCAGGTTGTATTTAGTTTCATCTCTGGTTGTCATCAAATTGATCGTAGGACTGGACAGTCCATTGGGAAGAATAGCCATGCCAAAATATGTATACATTTTATTGTGGAATACAGCGTGTATTGTTAAATGTTCATCTGTAATTGGATAACTAACAGATTTCACATCTTTTACAAATAATTTGGAGTCTGACTTGATTGTTGAAAGCTGGGAAACATTGCAGAGAAGGGAGGTGACCGTAGTAAGGGAATTCAGGCCCAGTGAGATAAATGTGGTGATCTCACTGCACGCAGCTGTGTTGGCTTTTTCTGCCCCTTTGCTGCACAAAGAGCCTTGCTGAGTTTCCTACAAGGAGCCTGGTCTTTTACTCCATGGACGGCAAAGGGTGCAAGTAGGTAGGAACTTCTCAAAAGAGAGCAAGAAAGAAGGGTTTCTTCATTAATGTATTCTCTCTCAACTAACAAACAATTTTGCAAATGCTGTTTATTAACTATGTTTGCCTACTCCAGTAATTTTGCATGCTTGGTGAAAATCTCCATAGAGATACAAAAAATATTTAAATTTTTTTGCATTTATAAAATTTCTTTCTGTTACTGTTTTAGTTTGGGGCCTGATTATTATCTTTGAGTTTACAAGCCCCAAAAAGTTTGCTCTTCTCACTACATTTGTTATTCTTACTTTAGCTCCAAAAGATAGATGGATAGGAAATACTTTTAAATGTTTCTGGTGATACTAGTTCAGCATCATAAAGCACAGCTCTTGTATTTAGAGTAAACAGTATGCAAACAATCCGTTGGCTGAAAAATGAAAAACTGTATGGTAGATTCTGAAAACGAACAGAAAAGTCAACTAAAAATAAATTCCCTTTTTTAACTTTTCAAATCTAGTGTCTCATTAGTCCTCTCTTTGTAACTGACAAAGATGCTAGAACAAAAGATAAACTGTGTCAACTTAAAATACTATTCCTTATCTAAACACAAATAAAATATTCATTTCTGCTGTCCCATCAGGATTTCTAGATGCCAAATTATAAAGACTTCCTTGCAGCTACAGAAAAGGAAGTTTTCAAATTACATAAATCAACATGTTTGATCAGTCTTTAATTCTCTGTGCTTATTTGATGCTTCCAAATTCTTCCACTAGCCATAGCACTCCCAGCACTGCTATTCTGCAAACTCTTCTGCAGGCAGAACATGGAATTATAGAATCACAGAATGGTTTGGGTTGGAAGGGATCATGTAGTTCCAACTCTGCCATGGCAGGGACACCCCCCACTGGACCAGGCTGCTCAAAGCCCCATCCAGCCTGGTCTTGGACACTTCCAGGGATGGGGCAGCCAGAGCTTCTCTGGGCAACTTGCGCCAGTGCCTCACCACCCTCACTGTAAAGAATTTCTCCCTCATATCTAATCTAAATCTCCCCTCTTTCAGTTAAAAACCATTACCCCTTGTCCTATCACTCCATTCCCTGAGAAAGAGTCCCTCCCCATCCCTCCTGTAGCCCCTTTAAGGGTACTGGAAGGCTGCTGTTAAGGTCTCCCTGGAGCCTTCTCTTCTTCAGGCTGAATGACCCCAACTCTTTCAGCCTGTTCTCACAGGAGAGGTGCTCCAGCCCTCTGAGCATCTTCATAGCCCTCCACTGGACCCTCTCCAACATCTCCATGTCCTTCCTAGGCTGAACATGCTCTGCAGCTACTGATTACTTTGGTTTGCTGTTATGTGGCAAAACAAAGATGCCTGGACACGTGAGCAATTTCTTTCCTTGGGGAAAATGCACAGTATGTGAATGGGGAAATGAAGGTCATGGCCTACCATGCTGGAAAGAGCGCCTTTGTCCATGAGTTATTGGTTTTAAATTAATCTTGCCATAACTTCAGGCATACAATTCCACAAACCTCTCCTAAGTGTGATGTTTCAGGCTTGCCTGTGTCGGCTGATGAAGAGGGTTCACATGCCTCCGTGCGTGTGCAAGGTGGGGAAGCTGAGCAAACAATCTTTTGGCACAACGCGTTTATTTCCTCATACTGCTCTTTGCGTCATGCCAGTAGCAACCCATGGACTGAGGAGCATGCACGAGCAAGCACTCCTGTGAGGCTGCACTTTGTGATACGGCATAAAGAAGTATGTGAAGTACTCACTGACTTAATCGCGGCAGCACGTCCAGAGGGGTAAAGAAACAAATCTGGAAGTGCTTCTGTGCCCTGCTGAATTGGGTCTCTGTTGGGATACCACTAAGGCTTAAATCACACTTCCTCACTTCATTTAATGCAATGAAATATATTTAATTCTGTTAACTGATTAATACAGTTAAATCTGCAGCAAAGCTTGCATGAGAATCGTTGTTTCATACTGGAATACAATAACATAATTAAGAGTTTCCCAAGATGTAATGAATTATTTGTATCGTCTTTATGATGAAATCTTAACATTAGTTATCTGTCAATTTGAAAGAACAAAAAGTCAGGTGATGTGTATATTCAAAATAAATTAGAATCAGGATTGTTCTAGCCTTTAGTTATTTGGCACCTGTGTTTATAGTTATGATCTCACATGCTCTAATCCTGTAGAGTCTCGTCATAAATATGTTTTCAACATAGGTCAAAATATGAGCAATAGAATGCTGTGGTTTTATGGTTAATATGCAACATTATGTCATATTCTAGAAAATGGAAGGACATAGTCTTCGTTCTTCAAACTTAGTCTGATTTGCCTGCTTCAAATAGTTTATCTGGAGTGTGTTTGATTTTTTTTCTTTTTTTTTCCTCCTTCCTTTGAGAGGAAAAAAGCTCAAGTATGTTCTAACTTCTCTTTCTGTGTGAATAGCAGTCTTCAACCAGAAATTTAATGTATAATTATTCAAATGGAGTAATTTCCTTTCTGATTCTCTGATATAATAGACTATTTCAGTGGGAGGGACCTACAATGACCATCTAGTCCAACTGCCTGGCCACTTCAGGGCTGACGGAAAGTGTTCTCTGTGGTTTTAATTCCAAGAGGACTGAGGAAAACATAAGAACCAGTAACAGGTATGTTACCTGCTAGTCCTTCCATTTTAGATCTTACTAGGAAAAGTATTTCAGAAACAAAAAAGTAAAAGCTTCTTACACAAGTCCAAATAGAGTAATGGTACTAAACAGAGCTGTCTGATACTGTGGTAATGGTGTAATAACTTTGGTGGAATAAATAGTTTAAGGGAATCAAATGTTCTAAATCATCATCTTCTCTCCTTCACTCCCCATTTTTAAAAAGGATGTTGAATACAGGAACTTTAATTTACTTAATATCAGAAAAAGTCATCAGTGATAGAGCCAGCTTAAGCCTGTTAATCATTCTACACAAAAGAGAGAAAAGTGCTAAGAAAGCAATACATTATATGGAAACCTTTTTCCTTTAATGATTTTTTTCAGTGAAGACACATCCTTTTCCTCCATCTTTAAACCATCTAGTGGCTATCAGTAAATACGCTTGGGGGTAGAAAGGACAGCAAAGATGGAAAACATAACTTACTTCTCTGGTGCTGAGCCTGAACTGCGACCTGACTGATGAGATTTCCTGCTGGGTGCTTTAGCAATGCAGATGTGGCAGCCACGGTTGGTGACAGCATTTGTGGATGCCTTTGTGACTACAGGCCCATAGGACTGCAGTGGAAAAGTTACTCTGTAATGGCTGATCCTGACGCTGTTATTCAGAAAACAAACTAGGAAAAAAGGAGAAATGTAGTTCAGGACTTGGCCAAAACCAGGAAAAGACTGATGGCCTTGGAGTCTCTTTCAAGCCAGGATCTCTCCCAGGCTACTACATCAGAGGTCAATGATGTTATTCTAGATCTTGGATTTATTAAAGATGGGGAAGATAGAGGGAAACAACTGGAAAACTAACCTGTAGTTCTTTTGGCTCATAAAATAATTATGAGAAGAAACAAAGACGCCAGTTGTACCTGAGCAGATCTGCCCTCTGTCCTTGTTGTCATTCACCTTTGCACATGTAAACGAGTATGGCTACTGGCCCAAATCTATCTTGGTCCATGGGCAGCATGTGCAACCATACATATTTTTTTAATGACTAGTTTTGTTTGGGAAATTAGCATTCTGTACTGCTGGTTAAAGCTATGCACGATCTGCAAGTACTGTTTGGAAACGTTTGGGTTGTGTGTTATTTTCTCCCAACCACCTCTAGCTGCCACTCGTGTCACTGTTCTGTGCCAGAGGATGTCCCTTGTTGTACCACGGGGGCTCTGGTTTCTCTGTTTGAGTGGCGGCGTACTTTTTGATGCGTGTCTCCAGGTTAGTCTGTACCGACAGTGAACCGTCAAACCTCTTTGAAAGCTCCTTCCAGACCTCAGGTGAACCAGATATGCTAAACTGCCAAGCATAACATCAGTCAGCATAATTACATGGTTATCTTGCGCTTATCATTTGAGATTTTCCCAGTGTTTAGTTCACCTGGAAAAGAGTTAAACTTGTATCTTTTTTTTTTTTTTTTACACTCAGTCCTCACTGCTAATTAAGGCTGTTATGATAATGGTTAACGCAAATGTCAAGGTTATTAACACTTCTCAGCTTGCAAGGTTCCATTTTCTAGGAAGCTCTGTGGTGACTTGACGCTTCCTCAGCTCTCCAGAGCCATTATCCAAATCTGCTAATGGGTGTAAACGAACGCGTCGGTGCTCACGTTTGTAGGTGTGATGCGTGTGCTCGATTTCCATAACTTGCCTTTCAGCAGCAGCCTTGAAATTGTAGCAGGGTTAGAATTAAAGCCTCCATAAACATATTTGCATATGCAAACTCATAGAAACCTGGAATGGTTTGGGTTGGAAGGGACCTTAACGATCATCTCCTTCTGATCCACCTGCCCTGGGCAGGGACGGGACACCTCCTGCTTGGCCAGGTGGGATTGCCACCTGAGATCTGTAAAAATAAATGCAGAAATAGGATTAATACTTTAGATGTGTGTTGTTGGGTCTGCAACGCTACTGCAGCTTGGCAGCTCAAAGCCCAGACGTGGCGGTGAACTTTGCCAGTCCTGGCAGAAGGGTGGCACGAGGGTATCCGCTCACCCCTGACGCCCACTGCCATCTAATGAAGGAATTGGGACCCCTATTCATTTGCGTTAGAAGCGAGTACACAAAATGATCAGTTGCAAACAAATGTATTTATTTCATATTTAAGAATGCCAGTTAAATGATTTTTTCTTTGTATTATACTTATCTACGCGTTTACGTTTATTTATTTCCCCGTTTGTGTAAGAGGAGGCTGCCCCCCCCAACCCCCCTGCGGCTGGCAAGCGCGTCGACTTCGAACCGTATTTAAAAAGCGCATAATATTTAAATGAGTTAATTGCAGGAATAAGGAAACAAGCGCCCGCCTCGGCCCCGCCACCGGCAGCTCCCCGGCGGCCGCCGCGCCGCGCCGCAGGGGCAGGCCCGGGGCGGGGCGGAGGCGCCCCCAGCCAATGCGGAGCCGCGGCC
>VXBO01002625.1:228321-239394 GCA_013400135.1 Rhinoptilus africanus | reverse complement strand
CCTCCCAGCCGGTGCCCCCCCGGCCCCGCACCCCCGGCGGGGCGGCTCCCGGTGGGGGGCAGCCCGGCAGCCATCGTCCCCCAAGCGAGAGCGCTCCCTTGCAGTGGCGCACCCCTGCCTTTCCACTGCCCCGCGGCTGCGGAAGGGTTAACGGGCCGTTAGCGGCGGGTTGGGGACCCCTCAGCGGCTCCCGGCCATTACTCACGGTTTGGGTTTTTCCTTTCTCGGGCCGCTTCTCACACGCGTTTTTTCCTGTGGTGCGAGGGGTGGCAAGGCAAAGCAGAGCCGCCACCCGTCTGTCCGGCCTCTCCTTTGAATGCGCTACGGAAATCCTAGGTTTGAAAAGCTCAAATTACATTATTTCCGAGCAAAGTGGGTTTTTAAGTTGATACTCAACTAGACAGCCCCTTCCCTGCGCGTTTGCCGAATTCCCGTGTTATATATCCTTCCTGTACTGCACCTCCACTTTGCTCATTTTTGTTAATTTTTTTTGTTGTTGTTGACCAATTGATTGTAATCAGATTCAACTCCTTTGATTATTTTTTTTTTTCCCATGGTTAAATTCTTTTTGAGACTTGAGCTTTTTGGAGAGAAACGAGTTAAAAAAATATGCTCGGCTGCTTGACACGGTCAGGCCATGCTTTACAGCTCACGTCTTCTCATAGTTAGTTGCACCTTTCGCTGGGAATTATCCTTAGAATAACTTCACAGTATTGCTTTGAGGGCATTTTTAGTGTTGTCAAGGTAAAAATTTAGCAAACACTGGCATTTCTTTACTTGTGAATCAGCTTTGAATCATTCTTGTCTTCTGTGAAATGTGCATTTGGTAAACTTACCAGTTTGGGCAAGTCAATTTCAAACTACAGGTTGATTGCAAAATGCTTGTGTTCACTCATTGTGGCACATGACTGATTTGGGTTTTTTTCCTTTTCTCTGCTGAGATGACTTGTGGTACCTCGTATTGCACAGACAAGTGAGCTCTGGACTTTGCCTTTATTTTCCAGATAAACAGGTTTATGTTAGTAAACGAAGTTTGTGTTATCACAAAAATATCGAAGAGCAGTTTCTCCCATCTCCAGTGAGATGTATTACATGGGATTATGCAATGCATATGATTTTCCTAAATACTTAGTTTCCAGATGGCTATGTTGTCTCTTCTCCAAGAATTTTCAGATTTGATTGATTATAAAATAAAGCGGTATTTGCTATGAATTACGTATAATCTGTTATATCATGCTTTTGTCTGGTAAATCTTTGACTTTTTCTGTTTAAGAGCATAATGTGATAAAGGTTTTTCATTATATTCCGGTGGAGATCTCGGGTACAAAGCAATTAGCAGTAACTCCCAAGCAAATCTAACGTACTGTTTTCCTTAGATATAGGAATACAGCTGGCAACTTTAGTGATTGCTGCTCTTTTATAGTTCTAGCTTCTAAATTATTCTTAAAATATGAATCAAGAACATGACCATTAAAATTTTCAATAAGAGAAAAGCTTAGGTTTTTTTCTGTCACGTGTTGTACCGTATCTCAGTTCTGGCTAGCTGTACTCTCTTATGATTCATGTCCTTAATTATTATTAAGGACTTCACAGCATTCCTAGGTCTTTAACTGCGGATCTCTGCTTTACATGAGTTCCTTGGATCCCTTGTTACTTCAGTGGCGTAATTAACACCCTGCTGTGTGGTTGGTTTAGGTAACACGGGTTAAGGGGTGACAAGGTGAGGGACACAAGGTAAAAACGCAACAGCTCCATCTCAGTTGTGGCCAACTCTCCATCTTGAGTCCTTGTTTGTGCTGCCTTGCCAGCGATCTTGTTAAGAACTGGCAGCTGGTGCAGTTCTCTGGTCGAGAAACCCAGACTGTGTGGGGGTTAAAACCATATTGTGAGTGGGCTAAATTCATCATGTTTATCGAGTCCTTAATTTTCAGCGATCTCAAGTCTGGCATTGGCAAAGGAAGATGAGAAATGGTATCTATGTGTGTTACAAAACTCTCAAGATGTTCTGCTCCGCAAGGCTTCTGTTGCCCCTGTTTGTAGAAGTGGTGACTTTTCCAGTCGGTGAGGCAGTTGCCAAGGTGGCACCAGCTACAAGAACATGGCTTGTAGATTCTCCTGCTTGTCTCCTTTCTTCGTGCAGCTTTTAACCCAAGTATTGCGCCGAGGCTTTGTGCAAAGCACCTGTCATGATCTTTGCCAATAAACTAACAGAATAAATGAATTTTGAATTGTTGAAAAGCTGTATTCTTAAAGGCAGACCGAAAGTAAAGGTTTTAGCCTCAGGAGATTTGCAACAATGTTATTTTTCTCACTGAAAGTTGGAAAGCTGAAAATAAGTCATTGGGAAATAAGCTGTAGAATTCTAAGTACTCATGTGGTGGTGGCAATCTTCTAACATAATCTTGGCTATCTAGACGTTGGGTGTATCTAAGCTAATCACCTAAACTCACTCTGTGGGCAGCTAGGAAGGCAGCTAGGGCAATTTGTCTGAATTGTTAGTTGCATTACAAAAAAAAAAAATCCATAAAGTACTCAGTGTCAAGACCAGATTTTTTTTTTTTTGTCCTCTGATTTCTTAATACATTTTCTTTGGACTCCACCCGTGGTGGATGGTTTCTTAAAGGATTGCAAGTTCTGCTAATGGACGTAATACCTTCACAAGTGGTTAACCTCAAGGAAGGAATGCCTGTCTTGGTATGTGTTGGGTATGAGCAGGTGTTGTCTTCAGGACCACAGCTGTAATTGTGACCAGATGAATTTGAGTTCAAGGAAGCACAACTAGAAGCCTTACAGCTCAGCTCATGTCTGGAAACATTTAGGGTTAAACCTTTGCTCCTTGTAGATGGTGAAAGTTTTGCCAGGACCTTAAACAGGGCCAGAAGTCCATCTGAAGGTGACTATATGGGTGAGATTGCTTCTCAGGTAGGGATTATGAATCCCCTATTGGCTTCTACGATCAATTGTCACTGTCTTTTAAGTGTGCAAATAAGGTGAATGGTGTGGAAGATCCTATTTCTTTCAAAACTTAAGGGTGTAAAATTTCAGAGATTGAAAAAAGTGAGAAAATACAGTCCTGTGGAGATGCCAGGGTGCAAATATCAGGGTTCCAGGATTCCCTTATTTTCTTAAAAACTATGGATGCAAATACATTAGAGTGTTCATTAGAGCGGGAATGCACTTTTGAAATGAATGTCCTGGTCATGTGCACTTCAGTGTGTAACTCAGAGCACATAAACTGATTTTTTGGGGGGATAAAACTGAGTCAGAAGAACTCCAGGAGCTCATTTAATGTACTCCAAGTGCTAGTCTAAACTTAGGATATAGCAACTTGACCAACTTCTTACCAGTTTTTGAAGTGTAACATAATTCTCAGTTGGTGAAAGGGAGCCATAAAAGTAAAGTGCTTTTGCCCTCACCCAGAAGTCCTTCAACAGGTACTTTTCTGACAGTAAAAATTTCCTAAAATGTTGAAAATATTTTCTTAGCAGTTATATATTAAGGTTCATCAGTCCACTCCAGTGATAGGTCTAGAAATATGTGTAAGACACTCTTGAAGTTTAACTTTTCATTTATGGGAAGAGGTCATACTATAGGAACATCTTGATTAGTTGTGACATTACTTCAAATCAGCACTTGGTGATTTCAGCTCCTATCGCTCAGGGGCATTCATATAAAATGAGAAACAAATCTGAGTAACAAACCACTACCAAAGTGCCCCTTGTTCATTCTTTGCAGAGTGAGGCAGTCATTCTGTGTTTGATACTGGCAGGGAAGGTGGAACAGACAGATTGCCATCCTACTGGTATGTTTTATTGTATGAAGTCATTTATCTTGAATATTAAATGTGGTTTTTAAGCTTTGTTACAGACATTTCCCTCTGGGAAGACAGAACTAAGTGAAACTCCTAGGAAAGAGTCCTGAAAGAAACAAATAGCAGCAGTAATGCAGGAGGGAGCCAAAAAGCAGCCTGGGAAAATAACCTGAAAGTGTGTGTGTGTGTACGGTATTTAGTAATAACAACAAATACTTGCCTAGAAGCCCTGTGAGATTGGGAGTGTGTGCTGTACAGTTTGGGGAATTAGAGTCCTTGGGAGAGGGGAGGACCTACACTAACACAGGGTATCAGTGAAAGGGGATATAGAGTACTGGTACCACTGTATTTTTGGCTGTGATTCAGTTGCCTTAATTTAGGTGCGAAAAGACACGCAAGCCTAAGTTAGTAGCTGTAGTCTTTCTGGAGAGGGGATTCACCTCGTTTGAAAATAGATCAGACGAAGGATCCTCTGGAGGTGTTGTGTTCCTTCTGTTGACTATAAGCAGAGCATCAGGTGACTATCTCAGATGTTGAACCGGGTGTCCGGAGTTAAATGAGCTGTGATTCATCTTGCTTTATTAAGGTGACTGAACTAAATGTCTCGGCACAATTCCTTCAGCTTGAAACAGAGGACAGAACTGGCCGGTGTGCTTCAGGATCCTGTGCGAGTGCTCTCGTAGTACAAAACTATCCTGAGATTCAAAGAGCAGGTGGGGTCTGCTCCGGAGCTGAGATTCAAAGCGGAACTCCTGATCCAAGGGCAGGAGACACCTGCCCGGTGAGCTGGAGAGAAAGGATGTCTCTTTGCTGCGCTGTCTTTCTTCTTTCGTGGTGCTCTTTTAGGCCAAGTTTTACTTGGCGTTTATAGCTGTGAATATTTATAGAAACTGTTTCTCTTTGTGGGCTCTTGGGTTTGCCAGCTGTGAAATGAAAGAATTATCTTTAATTTACTTTTGAAAACAGGGGTGGGCATACGATATAGTACTTTTGTTCTCTTGCTATCTGAACCAGAGGCCTCTTGTGAACAGAAGGTACCATTTTGCAGAACTGCATGGTGGTTTTGTGGTTGTGTGGATGATGGAAACACGTGGAAAAAACACAACTAAGCATTTTTTAAGAGAAAAAGTATTACTAGCTGCGTAACCGAAACTTGAGCTGGTCAAGCTCCGCAGCACAAGGCCAGTTTATTTTCTAATGAAGTAGTTTCAATGGAACAGCTGTAGGGAAGAATTTGGCCTATGAAGTTTAATGATTAGTTGCTGTTTAATTGCTAGCTGCTCCTGAGGACAGAAACTTGCCACCAGAAATGCTCCTTTCTCTCTCATCTTTGCTATGTTGGTTCCAGTTCACCCGAGTTCAAATATTTACCAGGCTAAAAATTATATCCAATATATAAACATTACATATGGTGCAAACATCAGGTGCGTGTTCCTAAATCTCATTCCAAATTATAAGGTACATGAGGTCAGCATGAGGAATAAGATCTCAGCTGATAGGTGCATGGATTTTTTGGGGGGTATTCCCTGCCAGAATCTCAAATGTCACCAAAGGGGATAAAACTGAGGAGAACAGATTGGGGAGATCTGGCTTTCCCCTTCTAAATAACTCATCTCTGACCTCTGCAATTTAATTACCCAAGTCTCTCTGAATGGAGGCAGCTGTATTAGTTTAGCACACTACATGTGTGCTCAGTTTGGCACCAGCATTCACTTTTTTTTCCAGAAAAGACTGCAAATTCCCCCTGTATTCAATCTGGGCTATTGATACAAATATGCTTGGAGCTAAGACTGATTGAGGGTGGCCATAGACCTTTGGGAGATGCAACTCCCAACAGCTGCAATAAGCTCTTCAGTGGCACTGAAACGGGCACTAACTTTCAAGTGAATAATCCCTTCTTTTCAGGGAGTTTGTCCGCAATAAAACTGAAATTCTTCTAATTCTGATGATTTTCAGTAGTTTGCAACATGCTTTTGTTTGAGTCTGTGTGAATTGTGATGGTGTCAAATTTACAACTCTGCCCCAGTGAATCACTGCCAGTCTTGGTGACAGAAACAAGAGTCCTGGTCTCTTTGTGGGTCTGTGCTTTTATAAAGGAGGGAGGTAAATATCTCAAATATCTTAAAAACTACTAGTCTGTGTCCCATTTCCAAAGCTTGCCCACTGGGTAAGGCAGTCTTTGCCAAAGGTGAGCTGGACTCAGCTTCCCCAGGGCTGGCAAGAGAGCTGTAGCGCTGCATTAATGTTGCCGTGAACTGGTATTTCCCGATGCCGTGGTGCTGTGCTGCCGAGATGTGTTGTGGGCTGAGGAGCAGAATAACAGTGGTCGCTTACAGCTGCCTGAGGCTGGGTGGGGAGGTGGGGTGGCCTGGCTGCGTTNTCTATGATTCTATGATTTCCATTTCCAGGGCAGGCTCAGAAAGCGGCCGTGCCGCCCAACGCGCAGCACCGCTGCTAGTGATAACCCGAGAGGGTGTTGTAGATTGCATAGAGGAAGATATTCCGATTCCAAACCTTTTAATGAAAAAAGGCCTTGCCGGTATTGTCTGAGTGCTCAGTATCCATCTCCATGTCTGCAGTGCTTAATATTGATGTTTCAATTGAGTGAATGAAGTCTTCACAAAGTTCTTTCTGCTTTGTTTTCCTGATTGGACTCCAGAGTCTTCAAGGCAACAGTAACCCTGTTTTAAACTTCTGGGGGCTCGGGTGGGCAGGGAGTGTTGGGGTTTTCTTGATGGGTTTTGATGTTGTGTTTTATTGGGATTTTTTTTACACTGTTGCTCTACTAAAGCACATGGGTTAAGCATAACAGGTCATACGTAAACCAGACCTGATGCCTTCCTTTAAGGAAAATTATGTTGAGTTACACAATGTCTGACAGTACCCAGAAATGTAACATGAATGAAGCTTTTGTCTAAAAATTTGAGAGGCAAGATACTGCATTATCCAAGTCCAGTTGAGAGCTGAGTACGTTCATGCTTCATTTGTCTTACAGTGTGACTTTCATCTTACTCTTTTAGTTTCTGTGTGCATAATTTGAAAGTAGAGGTAAGTAGAGCCTACCTCTAGGTATTTGGAATGGCTGGTCACCTAATGCAGTTAGACTTTACACGATTTAGTGATAAAACAAATGTCTGCTATTTGAAACTGAAGAGTTAGTTGTCTGAGTAGGAAAGAATAGTGAAATGTGTCACTGTAGGTTTGGGGCTTGTTTTGTTTTAGAGTATTGATTTGGTGTAGCCAGCTAAATTATTCTGTATCCTCAAAATATGGAATTTTGAAAGATCAAATCACATTCCTGTTTCTGTGTGAAAACTGGAGATTTTTTCAGGCACCTGTAAGTAGCAGTCTGTTTAGTTTTAGATTCCGTGAACTATGTGCAAGTTTGTGTACCGCTGGCTCAAGGCAGGCACGCGAGGAGCTGCCATCGCAGAATTTTCCCCAGCAAACAGTTCGGTCTGCAGGGAACCCTCTCCCCAGGGTGTCCGCACAGCTCTGTCAGTGTGCCCGATGTGCAGCGCTCCCTGCTATTCCAGTTTTGACAGTTTACTTTGACACTAATGCCCCAACCGTTGAGTGATTAGCCATTGCTGTGTCTTTTTCTATTCTTAATCACTCGGTTCTATGATAGCCTCGCAATTGCATTGCTGCAATGACTGTTTGAGCCATTCCAAGCACTGTGAAACCAGGGGCCGTGCCACAATCTGTGGGAGCTGATTCACACGAATTTCAATGTATAACACGACATATTTGTCAGCACCCTCAATGTTTCATGACTGGGCATTTGTGTCAGATTAAAAGATGAGCATCTCAAGGAAGCCATACAATAGTGTTGGTATTAACTATTTGATGCTATTAAGCATGAGGTGCAGCTGGTCCTTCTTCCTGCTGTTGATACTCAGACTTGCAGTGGCTCCTCTTGTACCTTCCTCTGCAAAATACTGAGTGTAATAAAATAGGAGTGATTTGCTGCCTCCATATGCCACAGGGGTCTGCCTCTCGCTGTGTGCCCCTGCAGCACTGACATGGTCTCGTGTAGAGATAGATGGCAATGTATCTTGGATTCCTCCTCTGGAAAGCACAAGGTTGCCTGCTGTCTCACAGGCTCAGCTATCAAAGGGGCAGTACCGCAAAGATGAGCAGCTGCTGCTCACCAAACCAGAAGATTCCAAAGCATTGGCAGTTAGAAAGCAGAGGATTCTGGACTTCATTTTCAGCAAAGGGCTCTACCCCTTTGGACCAGGGTAAAGCCACCTCTTGTGTTCTGTTCCCTGTGAACTTCCAGAGATGAGGAAGCAAAACTCAGGAACGAGTATTACCTCTACTGTCATCTTACTAAACCTACGCTCTAGGTATGGACCTGCTGACAGAAATACTACAAAATAGATATTTTTTTTCTCCCTTGAAGCGTGTTTTATTTTTACTAACACCACTTATTAGTGTGTGATAGTAAAAACAAAACAAAAGTAAAGCAACAAACTACAGAAAATGAAGGATTTTCTCATACCCTCTGTTCTACATCGTGCTAGTATACCGTGCATTCTTATTTCATGTTTTGACAATTAGACAAATACAATTAGACACAAATGTATTAGACAGTAGAGTTGCAAACATACTATTTTGTACTGTGTGTGAATTTGACTTGTCAAGATCTTTGTTTCTACTTCATATATAATTTTTTGCAATAGTGTATAAAATACTGGGTCCCTTTAAATTCAATCTTTGCTCAAGCATGTTATGGTTTTTTTTCTAGAGTTGCTTTTCATTCTCTTGAAACAGGAGGAGTCATGCTAAACAAACAGCACCATCAAGTCCCATGGGCCTATATTTAGAGTGTCTAAAATAGAGAGTGACAACAAATGTGATATTTGTGGGTTGCCCTGAAGGGCTGCAGTGTCCTGGCATCACACGAAGTTGCATAATCTCAGTTGACTCTCCAGACACTGGAAATGAGGAAAGACCAGTTGGATCATCCAAGGAATTTTCCTGCCAGGACAGGCTTGTTCCCTGTGATACCTCTTCCACGGTTTTGTTTTTTTGTCTGGCTTTAAATAATCAAGCAGGACTTCCTTAAACTGGGAGACAGCCTTGCATTTTAAGGTTGCCTTTAGATATAACCATCAAACAGGATCTCCCTTATAATGAAAATCCCCTTTTAAACTTTTTTCCTTGGAAAGATACTGCTGATACAGCTTAGACATTATAAAAGATGTTATATAGAAGTACAATTATATAGAAGTTAATTTATATATATATATATATAGTTGTTAGTTATATAGAAATACAAAGAAAGCTTGAACAGAAGATGGCTTTTTCGCTCAGTGTTCCTAATCTCCCTTTCCAGCTAACATTCTGCACAGGAAAATTCTCTGCTTTCTTTCAGGGCTGCATTGCTTCCTCAAGGGTCCTTGTCTTCCTGATGCTTTCACAGTTGGATTCTGTGTTTTTCCCTTTCTCTGAATCTGTTCCCCTGTTCTGCGTGTACTCCCAGCTCAGCTAGATGAATGCCCATCCTCTCCATAGGCATACAGCCTCCAATGAAGCATCTCTGCCTACAGAATCCAGTTTTTCCCTTGTCTTGAATGTGGCTAGTCTTTGAGGGCTCAACTTCTTTCTTTCGTGGTTTGTTTTGGTTTTTTTCCTTCTTTCAACTTATCTTAGTCTAAAATGAGTTTAACTGGTACCGACTGATGACAACTAATTATACTCATCATTTTCAGTGGATTTTTTTCACCTAACTTCTAGCATGAACTTAGTTTTAATTAAAACAGATAAAGCCCTGATTTCATTTGTGCAATTGTAACCAGTCCTGAGGCACAGGAAAAATTATGCTGGCTCTCCTTTTACTAACAGAGGCAGGATCAGTTTTAGAGTTGTACAGTGCATACTGGTAAAGCACTAATTTGTTGCAAGTCGTATAGGCAGTGCTGGAATATTAGTACCTGGCAGAAGAGGATGGCATTTCACACGAGCCAGGATGTATGTTTACTGGAAGAGTGTTTATCATCCAGTACAGTGTTCCAGTAAATTTATGACCACTAACTCGCTTCCCTGTTTCTTTTGACATTAGTCCCATTTTAGAAGAAGGATGAGTACAGACAGGGCTTTATGATGTGTGTTCACCTCTTGATGGCCATCTTCAGTGTTGTCAGGCTGCAGTAACATAATTGGTTCAAGGGTAATTAATTGTAGAACATTATGCTTTTTACGTCAGTGAGATAACTTAAAAGCCACACCTTGATCATCATCCCAACAGCAAGTAAAGTACAATAGCTTTTGGAGGGCTTGGTAAATGGAATACATCTGACTATCTTGTCTGTGCGCAATTTAGACAAGAACATATGAAAACATCAATATCTGTGCAAACCAGGGTGCTCGGTGGGAGCCTTCTTGTGAAAAACATGTTCCTTGTATGATTCACTTTTTCAGGTTTGAAAGAAGAAATCAGTTGTTAAACCTGGTTTCCTCCCCATACTATGGATTGGAACATCACTTACTGTAGTATCATGGTGTGCAATAGTTGTGACTATTGCAAATGTCATCAGGGAAAGTCTGTGACACAGGTAATGGTCAGGTGTGAAGTCTGGGATCAGGGTGCTGCTTTGGAGTCCTGCCTTGTGGAGGCCTTGAGAAGACAAGGAAGGGTGGTAAAGACCGTGCACCTGCCCTCTCCTCAGGGGATGCTACCAACCTCTCCCCCCTTACTGCGCTTAGATTGCTTGTTGCCTACTGTTATTACCAAGAGAATTTTGTTGAACAAAGAAAAACCTGATCTGTAAAAGTGATTCTGAATTAGTCTAGGCCTTGGGAACTCAAACCCTTACATTAGTGTTTTGCTTATTTTTTCTCCTATTAGTACAGTTCCGACTGGAAAAAAAAAAATCCCAGATTTTAGAGGTGCAGATGTTCTGCTAAACAGACATGTTGCCTCTTTTCTGTGATCTTTTCCCAGTCTAGTTTTAAAGCACTGTTGCTCTGTACGATACGAGAAACATTTGATCTTTGCCTCAGATGCCAGTTGAAGTTGAAAGGCTGGCAGTTTGGAAAATTATGCTTCAGGTTTTAATGCAATTACATGACTGGAGGCTTCAGTTACACTTTGAATGCATCATGGACGCACAGCAAGCTATAGTTAAGTCCTGAAATGCAGAGCTTCTGCTTCCCTAATGTGACTGAGGATGTGAACTGTCACTGCCAAACATTTTGTCTGGCGCGCTCCCTTGCTTTCTGCCTGTAATGCATTATTTCTAATTGTAAAAAAA
>VXBO01002625.1:216851-228294 GCA_013400135.1 Rhinoptilus africanus | reverse complement strand
AAAAAAAAAAAAAAAATTAGATTCCCATTCTTTTTCTGTAGTGCTTCCTTCTGCAATGCCTTCCTACATTTCTCAAGTTCTTGGGTGTGAAAGGAATAGAAGAAAAGGTATTACAATATTCCTCCAGTGTTAGGTTTTTAATCCCTCTAAACAGTGTGTTTGCTGTCTGACTGGCTGTCATGAGGCATCCAGAACCTGTGAAGTATTTCTAAAGCATGGTCTTGGCAGAAGGAGAGAAACCATTGCCTTCTGAACTGCCTAAATATCCTGGTATTCCCTGCAGGAGAGCATCTTAGGTGTTTTCAGTGATAATAATCAAATCCAAATCCAGTTCCTTTATTTCATTGGATTTCTCAAGTTTTGGGGTTTTTTCCTGTCATTTATCACTGGGGTTTGTTTTTGCCGTGATACTGTGAAGTGTTTGGGACTTTCTTTTGATACTTCAGAGCAGATTTCCAGTTTGGAGCTTGTTTGTTATTCAGGTCATGATGTGCTGATGATGGTCAGTGCTTGTTGCAGGCCAAGTTGAGAGGAAGAGCCATGAGCTCTCTCTCACTTGGAAATTTGCCCAAGGCAGCAATCACTCCTCAGTTCATGCTACTAGAATTGTTTCGTCTGTACAGGTTTGCCAAACACAGGGTCAAGATAAAATTATATATATTTTTCCTTGAGGCTTTCCTGGTGTTAGTGAAACTTGATTGTTACAACAAAAGCCGTGGTAAGAGTGTTTCCTTTTTTTACTGTCCCTGTGGCTTAGTTTCTTTTTCTGCTAGGTGGAATTTAACAGCTTGTCTAGTTGTTTTCCCTTCCATGGTCTCCTGCAATAACCAAATGCAGAGCACAGTAACCAATTAATGTTTAGGTCCCTGGAATTGTAAAGGAATGTGTAAGCAAGAAAAACAGTATCACTGTATGGATTATGGGAATTTTTTCAGTGGTGCGAAACAAAACCTGAATTTAATTGTTTCAGTTTTTAGTCTAATTTTTTTCTCCTTCTATTCTTCCATGTGACTGTAATGCAGCACCTCTGGGTAGCGGTGATAAAGCCTACTGCAGCATTCATCATATCTACGTAACTTGCAGCAATTGAAGAAATGACTCTTAGTGCTTGAAATGATTAACTGTGCTGAGCTGTTTCTTCTGCGCGGAGTAGAAATGCACTGAGAAACAATGTTCGAGTTCACTGTCCAAACACATGAGTAATTAAATTCTTTGAATGCTATGTTTACAAACCCACCATTCCATCGCAGATACTTATAAAATGTCTCAATAGTGCTATGAAGCATGACTGCTGTTGGTGTCTGTACTCATAGAGCATGTAAAAGTCCCACCTAAAGTGAGGGCTCATTGTACAAGGTGCTGGGTGTGAGACTTCTGGCACAAGATAATAAAGTCAGTTGCTCAAATATATGGGTTTTGGCTTAGTAAAATAAAGGGAGAAGGACGATGATATTTTTTTTTTCATCTGTTGCTAGAGAGGAAGGGCAGATAGGTAAGCATGTCACAAGAAGAAATTACTATAAACTGTGAATTTACATAAATTTGAAAGGAGAGAAGGTTCCTAGTTAATGAAGCACTTTTTTCATTTTTGAATGATCCTTTATCAGTTTCAAAAAGGAATTATGTAATGTGGTTGATCAAAACATTAGGAAGACTAAACAGGGAAGGAGTTTTGTTGCAGCTGTATGATCTCTGCCCTTTGGAGAACTGGAAATGACTGTCACCCACTTTGCCACTCATGATTTACATATACCACTGTGAAACTGTGATGTAAAAAAGGGACACCTAAAGCAGAAATTTCAGCTTCTTAGAGTTTTGTTGCCTCATGGTTAAATCACTGCACTGGAATTGATGGTAAGGATCATTGGGGTCAACATGTATAATATCTGCTTTACCCTGTATTTACTGTGTAATAGCAACAGACTTTTGATTCACAATTTTTTTACCACAAATCTGATAAATTAATTCACTTTTTTTTTAATCAATTCAGCACCAAAAAGCTTAATGCACATAATAACACAAATCCAGAACTAACAAATCCTGTTGATGTAAAGAGATGTAACGCCGGCCTGGCCTGAGAATATCTTGTTCCAAGAAATGTGTTTCCATCTTCTTTTGCTTGGGCTGTACAGCATAAGCTTTTGCTTTAAAGGCAGCTCGCTTGGAGTACAGAGGATCCATTTGTTCCCTTATTCCTTGTAGGCTCCGAAATCCATTTCTTGAGGAATAGCCGTGGATGTTAGAGAAGTTTGAAGGACAGGGGAAAAAAAACTCCAAAATTTGCTTGCAGACTGTTGGCTGCAGTGTTTAAATAGTGGGTGCCGATTGCTTTGCTGTGGAGAGGGTTCAGGTTTTCCGGAGTGCCAAATGGTTCCTCTGGAGGCACCGTACCTCTGTAGTAGTTCTGCAAATTTGCAGCATCATGGTGTTAACTGAATGCACAATGGCATTGGTATTGTGCTGGATAAAGCTCACTGGTTCACAGTGGGGTTGGGTTTAAGTTTTCTTCCCAGCAGGATTTTGGAAAGTGAAGAGAGGTGAGAAATAATTTGGGGATGAAATTGTGTCTTTTCCATGTAGTCCACACAGGAGTTCGCTGTGAACGATTCGTAATTCTGTACAGGCAGTTAGGTCAGGGGGGTGGGATTGAGGTTTTCTTGTGAAAGGTGAGAGAAATCAAAATTCTCCCTTTTTAATACTTTTTTTTTTTCATTCTAACATATGCATCCTCAGAGTGCCTCTGCTCTGAGAATCTTTGACATCGTGCCTACTCAGGCTGACTTTCCTCTCTTTCAGGCAGCTTATCTAAAAGTTGTGATAACCCTGGTAAGTCAACACAATCTCCTTAATTTACCAAACTGGGTAATCCATAGAAAATTCCAGCCCTGGGGATGTTTTATAGCTGGAGTATGCGCTTCATGCTGCACTGCACGGTACTCTGACACTTTTCTGGGCTCAGAGCGCTCACTGTCCATTTTAAGGTGTTTTAAGTTTTACTATTTGATACTGAGTGAATTTAGAAAAGTATCCTTGTCATGGGGCAGTAGGGTAAAAGAGCAAATTCACCCTAAAATAATGATATAATTCTCCCACATATCTGCACAGCCGAAACAGTTCATTTTCTTGCCTTCTTTCATGGCTTTTTTCCCTTGACGTTTAAAAAAAGCTCTACTAGAGTCTCTGTGCATTAAGGGCAAGATAAACTGTTTTCTTTTTTCATTTCCTGCCATTTCATGTTTCCGTCGGGACTTTTCCAGGAGAAAGGGGAGGTCAGTATTCAGTTGTTTGGGAAAAGAAGACTTGGTTACAGATATTTAAACAAGCCCAAAACAAACAGTTTAATTGGTCACATGAGGAAAGTAAAATACCAAGGTCTTCCTCTCCTTCTCTCATATGGCATCCAAGTGACCCTAAACATCTGATTATTCTTTTTCTCTTAGCTTGCTTCTATGTTTAGCTTGGTAATTTCTATTAATAGCACCCAGAATGGATATGCTGTGTGAGGCAGGCGAAGGTATCTGCCCACTCTGCGGGAAGGCGGACGTCCTGCCATGGGAGTGAGGAGAGGGGCTGGGGCTCAAGATCAGCTGTTGCTCCAGCATCAGGGAGTTGGGGGTGTGACAAGGAAAAGAAATGCAGGGTGACTGGCTGTGGGTGGCCATGGGATCTGGGGATCAACCTTATGGCAAACTGCACTTAACCATCAGGATTGTCTCCGGGAGTCCTTTTTTTTGTGTTTGCAGGGAACTGTACATTTCGTGTTCAGTCTTGAAAAGGTTCATCTTCAGTGAGCATGGACCCATGAATTCCTTCTGTTGGGTGTCAGGTGTGACTTCCGAACTTTTGAAGTTTTCAGCTCTTTCATGCAGCCCTTATTTGCCGATTTGCCTTCAGCAGACTCATAACTTTGTGGCCCTGAAAGGAATAATCATATTGGAAGCCATTTAATGAATGCTTAAAGGGTGAATGCATTTAAATATTAGTCTGCTCTTTGGACATAAATGTCATTAATGTAGGGTAAAGAGAAGTGTCAGGAAAATATCTGTTCCTGTTTGCCAACGTGAAGTTTCACCCTAAAAACCTCTTTAGTTAGGTGAGAGACAGAGGTGCTACTTAAAGCTCTTTAAAATAGCCAAGTCTGAGTTTTAGTATTTTCCAGTACTTGAATACCATGGCAACAGGACCTTCAATGCTTGAGATAATTAGGGACAAAATTCACATGCTTCCCTAGGAGGAGGCAGTAGTTCTCTGGGAGTTTTAAAGTGGTCTGCAGTCTGAGGCAGTCACATGTGCTCGTCAAAGATAATTTCTCTCCCTAGACCTGACCTTCCCAGTTCCTCGCCGGCAGCCAGAGCCCTTTGCAGTGCCCCACTCACTCTAGCAGATTCCCAGATCTGCATGGGGTATGTTCCGTTGGATTGCATCCTAATTAAAGTTGCTCTGTCTGTGAAAACATTTGTTGGGTTTACAGCAAAATCATGCTTATCTCCAGACAAGATTTAAGATGTTGGGTTTTAAAACTAAAATGTGATGTTCCAGTCAAGCAGCAGAGTTGAAAGTGCAGCTAGCTGAGAGGGCATCTCTTCATGCCCTGACTGTGATGAGAATCATGGGCAGCCCGTCCCGATCCTAGAACCGGCTACATAAATGTTACTGGTAATGAGACGTGCAATTTATTGCTTGCCCTTGAGAGGGATCAGACAAGCAAGATGTGCAGGGACATGTTGACATCTTGGAACTGGGATTAAGTTACATCATAATCGAAATCTGCTAAACCTGGGAGAATCCCCTCATCATCTCTCTTGCTGGGGTTATGAGAGGTGTGGTTCCCTGAGTAAGGAACAAAACATTGTTCTCGGTGATTGACTGTTTTAACAGGAGGATATTTGAAGACCCCCCAGGTGCTTTAATCAAGGAGTTGCTAAAGTGTAGCCCTCTTCTAGATACAGGTGATGTTCCTGTCTCAAAGGTGGCAGCACTTTGACAGTACTGTGCTGTGGTACATAAATTGGTTTAACATCCTGCATTATTAAAATGATGGGGCTCATTTCTCCCATTTGATGTTCTAAAAGACATAATTTACTCCTTTTTTAATCTTAACAGCATTTGAAAAAAGAAGAAAGTGCAAAGGCGGTGTTTCCCTCTATTGGCTCATCTTCGCCGTATTCTCTCCCATTCTGCTTCCTCCTTATAATCCCCAAGTGAAGATGAGTAGCCTGCTGCGAAGATGACGTCTCTGACGAGTGTCATTGCCTCCCACCAGTCTGAGTGGGTGTCCTTCACTGATGAGGTGCTCCTCCCTGTTAACCCACGAGGTAAGCTATCTCTGATTTTTCTTTGACCCTTGTGAACTTTGTTTGAATTAGACCAACTACTGTCATACATCTAGCGTAACAGAGTTTGCCTTCTAGGTGGAAGCAGTATGTGCAGAGGTTGAATTATCTCCTGCTGCCTCAGCGTAATAGGAGAATTTGGGCCAAAAATGTAGAATACTCTCCTAATGTGAGACTTCCTTAGTGCAGATTTATTATAGGGTTTGGATATGTCCTTTGAGATTCAAGGTGGTATCCAGCTGACCATGGAGGAAGTCTCACCTATTGTAGTCCAAGTCCAAAACTATGCCCAGTGTTAGTCTAAAAACTACACTAGGTAAAGGAAGATTTTCTACCTACGTTTACTGGCAAATTTTAGATATTTCAGTAAAAAACAATGAAGTAATGGTAAGTCCTACCAATCTTTCTATTTTATCTCTATTTTAGGTAGAAATGAGGAGCCTCTGGAGAAACGCTTTTCTTCCTCAGACACCTCCTCAGAAGACAACCACAATGCGGATGGAGAATTTCAAGACCTGTCCCACACAGAGCTGGAAGATGCAGCTGACCAACACAAAGCGGGTTCTGCTGTGCTTGGGAACCATGTGTGTCCCAGTGCTGATCTGTCGTCATCCATCAGTGCTTGGGTTCAGTTTGATGATGCACCATGGACCAGTGCTCCATCGACCCACCCACAAGCAGGTGAGGCAAATACATCAAAAGGTCCATTCCAGTAACATAACAGAGTACAGTGAGAGCCTATACAATGTTTTCCTTGCTCTTTGATTTCTGAAAGTTAGAACTTTGACTAGTTTGTACTGTATTTTAACACAATGTTATCAGAGTTTCAAAAAGGCTCATAATTTTGTTCTGGGTTGAACTAGCAGTACATTTTTTGTAGAAAAAATGAAAGGCTTCTGTGATTCATTCCGCCTGTGTCTTGACCTGGAGACTGCCAAAATGTATTCATGGGGAAAGAGCATAGTGGTGTTTTCAGTAGTGACGTTTCTTATATACAGGTATGAACAGCCATCAATACAGTCTTAGCCATGTTCGCCTGTGTGATCTGGAACTGAAAGAACGGTGATCACTGTCCCCTGTGGTTGTAGTCTTTATCTGCTATAGTCCCTATATGGTTTTTGCCAGAAGCTTAGTTAGACCAACAACATCTGTGCCAGCTCCCATGAATACTTTCTGCTGTCTTTTGATGCTATGATTTAGCAGCTGGAGAATTACAAAGACAACCAAAGTTGATCCCAATTCCAGGACTGCATGCACTTTTCTTCAAATGTAAAAGTTCTTTCTGACACATGTAAAGGTTCTGTTTTGCCTCCTCAGCTTAAGCTAACTGATATGGCTATACAAGCTTCCAGCTTTTTGTACAGACTTCTGTCCCTCCCCATGGGAGGCTGTGGAGTAATTGCCCAAGAAAACATTAGTTTACTTTTTCATGTTTAAATTGAGATTCTCTCTTAATAATTCCACTTTGTTACTGCTAGTTACTAAAGCAGTTTAAAGAGTTACAGCTTTATTCTTTTCACTGGGTCCATCAAATACTCCCTGTAACATGAATACTACTTCTGTCAGAAAACTTGTATTTGCAACTTTGGGGAGAGTTTTGGGTAAAACCCAACAGTTTTCCGCCTGCTCTTTTTGTGGGTGCTGCAGGCTAGTCTGTTTGGGACAGTAGTTAAGACTTTTCTGGAGGAGCAGAAGTGGGTGAATCTTTTGGCAAAAAGAAGCTTCTCTTAAGCTCTCATTAAGACCTTCTTATCTTTATTTGTTGGTTATTCTTCTTGGTTGTAAATACTTACTCATCCTGGTGATGAGGAGAGAAGGAAGAGTACCCTTAACTGTACATCTGTAAAACTGAGGTTCTCTAACTGTCTATTATTTAATGTCACGGTTAGGTGATCCTCACTTATACAGCCACATGCTTCATTTGGAGATGTTAGCTGCTCTCACACCATATTTCCGTCCTAATATTGTAATGTCCTTATTGACTGGAAAACTCTTAAGTGCACTTTCTTATTAAACAAAACAGAACAAAATATCCTTGCTCAGCCTAAATAAAGCTAGCCATAACTAAGAGACTGCCATAACACTAATTCTGTGGTGTATTACTTGATTTCCCATCCTTAAAGGGATGTGTCCCAGTCTTAAGGTATGTGCTTAGCAAAAGCACTGTCTCTCGGTTTGTGTTTTCAATCATGGGGGACATTGTGTTGTGGGCAGAGGTCTAGGATATCCAAAAGAGATGATCAGAGAAGACTTTCTAAAAGCATTGCAATTTTGAAGGCAGCACCCATTTGTGCCCCTGTAAAGGCTTGTCCTAAGTGATCTATGTCACTTGGGGGGGTATTTACACGCTAACTTAGAGCATCTGACTGAGATTCATGGAGGAAGATGGTTCCCCTGCCAGTCAGATCAGGATGTACTCCATGTAATCCTTGCGTGGGAGGCTGTTATTCTTCAGCTATATAGGAACCCTAAGGAGGTGATTTGAATGTTTAAAAATGCTTACTTATGAGCTAGTCCCGCTCCTGTTCTGGACCCTGCATTATAAATGGCTGGACCAGTGCAGCTGACAGCCTCTGAAGGTGAGGTTGTGCGATAGAAGAGGTGACAGCTTTTTGTCTCCAGCTCTCTACTCTGAGGCGCGTTTGACAGCAAGAGGTGGGGTAAACTTCAGTGTTGTTCTCAATTAGTCTGCAGGTCACGTCTTTTTTTCTGTGGGTGGCAGAAAAGCTGGGAGACTTTGTGTTATAACCACGACATGCTGACATGCTCAGTGGAAAGCCCGTGGTGACAGCAATTATTCATTTCCAGCAGCAAGCAGCCCGCATAAGAATAATAGTGAATAGCCAGATGGGGGGGAAGAGTATAAAGGCCAAGTACGGACAGGCAGGTTGGTGTGAGAAGGGACAGAGACGTTTGAAATCTTTTTCCTGTGCAGGCAGCTGTGCAGAACAACCTCCTGAAGGCTCAGCACCCCCGGCCGCGTTCGTGTCTGGGCTCCAGCGCTCTTAGGAAATCATCTGTCTGTCTGTCCCTCTGTGCTGAAGCAGCTGCACAGCTGACTACATAATTACCCGGGCTGGTGGCCAGGCTGCCTGGAAACACATTTTGAAAAGGGCTCACGAAGTGGCATTTCCAAAGTGTCATGAGAGAGGAGAGGATGGGCCTGAGGAGAGAGAGATGCCGTCTTACTCTGACCTCAGGGCTACAGTGGCTTTGCACGGTTCTCCCGAATGCAAATCTTTGTCCCAAAGTGCTCACCGTCTAAGAAACTAGTAATTTAAAGACAACTGCCATCTAATGGTTATCTTATAGGAAATACATTTAAAGGAGAACCATGGTTAATACTGGACCCTTGTCATCCTGGGAAAAGTGAAGATGTTATTGGGGGAACAGCAATTAGGACTGATAGCAATAAACAGGGCTGAAAACACAAGCAAAGAATTCAGAAGGTGAGAAGAAAGGTCAAAACCTGAGGTGCAGAAATGAAAAGCACCCACTGTGAGCCTCACAGTGAAAATTCTTTATTTAGGACATACTTGTAAACCCTTCAATCTACCTCGTTCAGACAGCGTAAATGCTAGGCATGATCTTTCTTTCAAAATATTTCTGCTTTTCAGGTTAATGAATAGATAACTGACAGCTGCCAAATGATGTGGATTTCTCCCTGGGAAGCAGTAACTTTTGAGCGAGGCCACAGAAGTATTTAGTCACAGCAGTGGTGCATTGTGGTGCCCTCTTCTTGGTTTCCCTTTTGCTGGGAAAAGAAGAAATTTGATTTTTCTTATAGTTACTGTCAGGCTAGTCAGACTGATAAACTGCGGAAGTGAAAAATGAGATTTTTAGGCTCACCCAAATGTTCCTGTCACAAATGTTACATAATCTGTAAATGATCACAGCCAGCCAGTGACACAACATGTGCATTTGTTACACAATGGGCCTCCAGCTTCCAATCTCGTATTCTATTGGTGTTAGCTGCACTCTTGAATTCAATGAGGTATTCAGCAAAGCGCCAAAATTAGAGCAAGGCAAGATCTGTTACATCATCTGTTCTACACACACATCCCCCCAGCCCCCCTTGCTTCTTCCTCAGAGCTTTGTCTGGCTTTAAATGGCTCAAGTAACTTGGACTCCTACCGTGTCCCTTGAGAGACAATCATGCAGTAAGGCAAATCTTAATTTAACCATTTTGTGCTGTTCTGTCTGAAAATAGGAAGTACATGCAACATGAGATCAGCAGCTTAAAACTAGACCAACTGTGATGCTGTCCTAAAATAAGAAATAATCTGAGGTTCTGTGTGATAGGAAGGGAAATGATGCTAACAATGTTGATTGTTATACTGTGTAGGGATCAAGGAGCAGGTCCTCAAAACATATGAAAGGAATGAATGCTTAAAGGTAAATCTGCATATTAAAACCCAATCCATTGTATCAGGAACAAACACCTGAAGAAAAGTAAAATGCATGTAGAAGGAAACATTTTTCAGTTTGGGAAACAACGAGTTGATTTTCAGTCTCCTATTCATGCTACAGGATTTGCATGTTAGGGGTAGTTCTGGCACTGCTCTTTCAAAATAAACAGTTTTCTGAGAAATTCCTGCAGCTGAAAGGCCGTGACTCTGCATCTATTGACATTAGGGACCAAATTCCTAGGGAAAAGAGCATACCTCACTTAGAAATTTGGTTTCAGCACCTCCATGAATCTGGAGAGCAGCAGGAGCATTTCAAGGGGGACCTAAACACATGTAGATGATTACTTTTGCTCGTCTTGCTTTCTCCAAGGGTTAGTGTTGGGGAACCTAGAATGGCTGTAGGTGGAGGCTGACTGAAGTAAGACTTTAAAGAACATCTGTTGCAGTGAAAGCTCTGTGTGGTTACAGTTTTCCAAAGTACAAGTCTCTTTCTTTAGAAAAACCCCAAATAATTATATTCTTCTGAAGTGGTAAAACTTACCTGGAATAAAATTAATTTGCCCTTATATAGGCGTATTCTGCAACACTCTTGCAGTCACTCTCCCTCTTAGGCAAACATTGGGTTTGGAAGGCACAAAACAAGTTGACAGTATATAAGTTATTAAATCTTACGTGTTTCTGAATTAGCTTATGTTTTTCATACTGCTGTGACTCGTGCCTACTCAAAAAAGAAACCGGAACCAGGACAACTTTGAATTTATGGGTTTTTTTAATAAAATAATTCCACAATTTCTAGAATTGCAGATATAAAACACGCTTTAAAAAAACCCTTTTCTCTTGCTTCTGGTTCACGTATGGAGCTCAGCTTTTCAGCTTGTCCTCTGTGTCCAAATAAAGCACTCTGTCTGTCAAAGCAATTTCAGGTGAAGTTTTAAGGGTGGGTTTTCAGATGCCTCATGTCATGTTTAACACAAGGGCTGAGAGAGGGACTGACAGATTATTAGGATTATGATCTGATTTTACTTGTCATCCTTTCTCTACAGGCGTTGAGCACAGCCCAGTGCACAGGTACTGGAGAGAGAAGTGGGATTTTGTGGTTGTGTCACTCTAACACAACAATTGTCAGCCTGTGCAATAAGTAGACGGATCTCCTGACTTTCAGCTCCTAATCCTTAGGAATGACTGTGCTCAGAAACAGCTCAGTCCATAGGTTTACAGCTGTACAAATATAAATATGGTGGTGCCTGCTCACCTGAGGGTAACAGTGCTGCTGTACAATATAAATTTGCACTTCTGAACTGGCAAGGCAGGGAGCACTGTTTGGATAGTCCCTCTGTGCACACAGCAAGGTTTCCATGGTGTCCCGTTACACCACTTTGATGGAGCAGGGAGAGATAAATCCTCTTTAGCATTAATTTGGCATTTCCTTCAAAACGTCTGTCAGCCTAGTAAAGGTTGTTTATGTGTTACACGTGGAGAAGAGGACTTCTCTATCACTGGTTGTTCTGTAACTGCAAGCTTTGTGGTTCATCGAGGTCTTTGTTGCATTAAAAGATCAACATAGGTGTACTAACTTAGAAAACAGTTATTATGCTGACGTTAAATTAGAATTAGTCTCTACCAATACACCTTTCCTTACTTCAGGAAGACACTTTTTACTGCATCCTTTTTTTTTTTTTTTTATTTTTTTCTCTAGTTTCC